>JBBMKD010000013.1:25113087-25172803 GCA_037834095.1 Argya squamiceps | reverse complement strand
TTTTTTTCTTTTTCTTATTAAATTGTATTTCTGACTTGGAGCCTCTCATTTGTTTTGCTTTCAAACCATTACATTACTGCTAAAAGGAATTACACAACTTGGTTATTCTTTATTGTGTTCTGTACTTCTGGATCTGCTGGTCAACCTATTTTAACCCTTTCTTTGACAAGACAAGGGCAGTTACATTTTACAACAGATTCCTTCCTGCTTCTAAGCCCATCCTGACACAGCTTCTTTTACAGAAGGAATTTTAAAATCCCTTTTCAGAATTACTACAAGAAATTCTAGTTATGCTGTTCAAAATATTTATATCATTTGCTAAACAAATGCTTCAGAGAAAAATGTGAAAAAAGCACATTTTTTACTGATCCTGATGGCACCAGAATGCCACTTTCCTACAGAGAAGCCTGATACCAGACAACTACAGAATTTCTGCAGGGCATGGAGAGACCTACAGAGTTGGCCTGAGACATAAATTTGGGGTTCTATTCCTTCAAAAATTTTCTATTTTACATTGGCAAACTCAGGCCTTCTAAATTTATCCAGATGCTTAGGCTAATCTACCTTAATAGAATCTGTCTACTTTTCCTCCTCCTTTACTTCTTTTTTAAGAAATAAATCCTTATCCCATTCGAATGAAAAGCTAATACACATTTTAAAGACCATCAGTTCCTCTGTAACAAGTGCCAGAGACTGATAGGAGAAAAAGTTACCCAGGTTTTTTGAAGCATGTCTTTTGAAGAATTCTTGTTATAACTTAAGGGCAAATTCATTTCTTGAATAAAGCAGTGCCAGTGTCATTAACCTCACTGAATTGCAAATCTTGGCAAAAAAGAAAACCACCTTTCCTACTACTTCTTTGAATGTAATTATTCATGATTAAAGAAAGCCAAATTAGTAGGAAATGTGAGGTTAGTTCCATAAAGCAATTTCAGAGATATGAGCAGCTGCACCTTTGCTGCAGAGAACTGTAAAGGAGAACCCTTTACTGCCTGCTCACAATTCAGAGCTGTGCTGTGAATTCAAGCTGCTGTGCTTGGGCTCAGGAAGAAGAAAGGAAATGTTAATTATGTTTCTTTTAACCTAACCCTCCTTTAATATGCCTGTTTCTAGGAATACCATATCCATAGATGGCTGAAGTGTTCTTGGGTTAAGAAGCTTTATTTCAGATGTGAAAAGACTGAAGTCAGGTATTACATTTCCCAGCTATTAACTTTCTTTTTAATTTTTTTCCTGAGTATTTTTGGAGTTTAAGGCTTCTCTTAAGGAAAGTCATTATCTATGTAAGAACATCAGGCATACTTTTCCTTCTTCAATCCTGTTCACCTCATTGTGCCATTTCCTGCAAATTGCAAAGAAATTGAGTTGTTCTAAAAATGGTAATACTGAACTCACTCCCTGCATTTCAATGTCAACATACATTCAAGTTTTCCTCCTCTTTTCTACTGGTTTACTGTCCGATTTCCCTTCCTTCCTGAAAGAGGCCAGCTCCTTCTGCAGTTTAGTTGTACATCTTGTATTCATAAACAACAATTAGAGATTAAAGACACCAATGTTTTAACCTTTCTGCACGTGCATGTAATCCTTCCTCCAAAGAGAGGAAGGATTCCACCCTGCTCTCCTCATACATTTTTAAGCAGTTCTTTATACAGTGCCATGCTTTACCTTTGAAGGTTCATAACTTTTATCTTGCAAAGAAATCTCTCATAGTTTCCACTGGGGTTGACATTATTAAATTCCAAAAAACTATCAGTCCTGCAGCTGGAACTGAATTGTTCACTTATGCAACTCTGAGGGCTCCATGCTGGGGTCACATTCTGCCACCAACCACACCACTATGGGGGGAATGCAGAGAAACTGAAAACAGCAAGGAATCCAACACCAGCTTCCAGCAGTACAGAGGGGTGGGAGTTTTAAAAACAAAAATCTGTTTGTGATGAGTCTCAACACATCTGCAGGAAAGTCTGGGTAGGACAGGAGAAAGATGAAGGGCTGGCTTTGTACATTCCGTTCTTCACTTTTTCTGTAAAATTGGCAGCACAAAGAAATGACACCACGGTAAAGTTGCATCACTCTACATAAAACAATCCTGACTCTGCAGGCTCCAGGGAGAGGGAGACGTGGGCCTCATGGCCCTGGGTTAATCATGGACAACAACAACAGCACTGGAGCTCTGCTGAGGTAGAGACACTGAAGCCTGGAACAGCTCAGGGGATGAGGGGACAAATGGAATCACCAGTTTGGATTTTTGTTTATTTGAATTACAGATGCCTAAGGGGGAGAAAGAAACAAGCAAATAAGTCTGCTCTGTACTCCATGAATGGTTTCAGCAGAATTACTCTTTCCTTTTCCCTTCTCTCTTTTTCTAATCCAAGAGGTATTTAGGAAAATCTTTTTAAATGGCCTGAATTTCCTTCTCTTGCTGCTGAAACAGCTACTAGCCTAACACAAGGCTTAGCTTTTAATTTTAACAAACAAGGCATGCAAATCATGATTTTTGTGTCTTGCTGCATTAAAAATCTCTCATATTATGATTGCACATTTTGAGAAGTTTTCTTATTATAAACATCTCCTAGATTAGCAGGAGCAGTCATTAGAGGAAACAGTAAAAATGCTCAGTAGAGCAGGAGGAAAGTGAACTTGAAAAGAACAACAGAGGTAATATGGACAGGCAAAACCAAAAAGCTCAGTGAAAAGAAAGGGGTAAATTGCAAGCACAGCAAGAGCTGAGCTAAAGAGGGGTACTGAGGTATCTTTTCAGACTCTCATCTCTGGAGACAAAGTTTTGTTCAGGGGCAGAACTCGAGTAACCCCTTTGCCCAAGAACCAAACGGGCACTAGAAAAGCACACAGATTCCTCACTAAGGTGCAGAAGTAACAGGTCACATCTTCCCCCTCCACTCTCAGCTGAGGTACAGAAGCCAGCATCAGCACACATTGTCCCCAAACATCCAAATTACCTCAGGATTTCCCCACGGACTCAATGAACTTGGGAGTGGAATTGAGCCTTTTTTCTTTCAGAGAACATGACAAAATATCCATGAGAAAGCTTTAGGAATAGTCTCCTAAATTTCCTCCTGTCTTTTTAGTCTCCTAAAATTTAGTCTCCTAAATTTTAGTCTCCTAAAATTTCTCCTGAATGGCTTTCATGCAAAAGAGACAGCCATAGCCTGAAGTACAACCAGGCAGATGTGGCCTTATTCTGAGGTTTATACCTGCAGCTACAAAAATATGAGGAAAAAACTCTCAGGGACTGAGCCCCTCCTTCATACCCAGATGGTTTCATATTCCAGACAGCTCCCCCTGTACTCTGATCACATCATTAATCACAAGGGCCCCATAGCTAACAAAATATCCTTTTCTTCCAAAGGAATAAAACAATCCTGAAAGGTCAATAGAGGTAACAGAATGAATCATAATAGCAGGCAATTACATCTGCTGCAGCATCAACAAGGTGCTCAGAACACCAGAAGTTGGTTGATCAATGACTGGAGCAGGAGAATAAAGGAGCTCATCAGTGCCAGGAGGTGACTGACAGCTCTGGCTGCAGCCTGGAGCTGATCACTGTAAATGGAAGGTTCCCCTCACAGAATCTCAGCAGGGCCAGCAGGCAGGGAGAGAGATTTCTGCTCAGAGCTCTGCTGGGGCACGGGTGCACTGATGGGGTTAGGATTTAATGGTGTGTTGCATGTTGAGGATTTGGACTGGGAAATTCATCCACACTCATTTCCTATGTTTTTGTTAAAATCTTTTCTTAAATGCTGCTCTCTTTGAGTAAACTTTTTGAGATAAGAAGTTTTCACAAGGTATCAAACTACTGCAGGCAATCGTTTTCAGTAGCTGAGTGTGACTGCAGACATCTGGAGAAACACAAGACACAGCTCTTACAGCCCCAGCCTGTTCTCCCTGTGTTGTACAGCAGCAGGACTCCCCCAGCATCATCCACCTTCAGATGCATTTACATGCCCTAGGAAGAAATGGAGAAATGCTATCCCACCTCCCTTGCAAACTTTTCTTCTGCAACAAGTAATTTAGCTAAGAAATTTTTTGGCACATAAAATCATTCTGGTCTTTAGCATCTCTCACAAAGGAACGATCCAGCAGTAAGAATTGACAAGAATTCCCTAAAGAATTATGGATTGCAGAATCAAGAACTAGCTTCTGCATTCCAATTCTAACAGAAACGCCAATTTCTAGATGAAAAGGTACCTCTGAAAGCAGCACAGAATTTTCACTTCTGCATTTCTGCCTCTGTTCCTCTCCTGTCATGCAGATAAATTAACTTGTCCTTATCATCTTATTAGTCAAGAAATTCTTGCCATATCTTAGATTTACATAATTTCTGCTTTTTCCTTTATGTTGGATATATCAGTTTAGACATATAAAGTCTCCATCACTCTTATTTCCTGTTTAAAGGGCAGAAAATATCAGTAATGATCATCTTGCATACTGTCCAGGTGTTTTTTGAAAATAAATTAATGGCAAACTGTTGAATGTCACTAAAGGGAATTTTTGCTATTTTTATTAGAGCACACAAATAACTGTAATTACTTATGGCACAAAAAATATTCATAAAAAGTATTTTTGGAAGTTACAGAGCAGAAAAGACTTTTTTTTTAATAAACCATGAAAATATATTCAGGAATATTGCAATCAACTATATTCCTAATTACATTTAATACAACTGAGAATTAAGTTTTCCTAAACCCCACCTGTCTGTTGATTTAAATGGTGCCTTTCACATGCTGCAATAAATCTGCAGCTTTCCTAATGCTAATCAAAAATATGCAATAGATGAATAGTCCGATGCAGCAATCATGGTACATAATTGCAGTAAAATAATAAACAGCCACAGCTTGAATAATGTTTCTAGTTTGATGACAATGTCAGCAATCAGTCAAATACTTTTTCTCCAGAATAAAACTTAGGGAAATGAAAAATACTTAAAACCTCATGCGGGTGACATTCATGAAGTATTTTTCTCATTGTTCAGCAATAACTTTTTTTTTTTATTTTATTCAAGCAAGTTGCAGTGTTGCCAGGACATTTATGTGGGAACATTTACCTTCACATATGCTTCTCAAAAACATTATTTCTCCACAAAACAGAACATTGCAAATTGGATAGACTATTTCTTGAGGGTAAGGAAAATAAGGTTGTTTACTGCTATTTTTTCTAGGTTTGTACATATAATAAGACTCTGAAATTAGCTCCTTGGGATGGTTAATGAAGTCAAGTAAGCCCATTCATTGTACAGCAGAAGCAATAACTTGTTTTAATTCCATGTTAATATAATTTTGCCCGGATTTTTTTCAAAATAAACCAATTCCACTCCATTCTGGAGCAAATTACATATGCTGTGCACATACTGAGCATGCCTTGATAACCAGAGATCCCATTACATGTTTAATAACTGACTATTCAATAGAGCACTGATGCATTTTTGTCTGAAACTAATTCACCTTTGTCTGTATATGAAGAAGAAAGTACAGTGAATTACAGATACGGTCTTGAAATGTAAACACCATATGCTTTATTCATCTCAGGTCTTTTAAACTCCATATTCATGACAGGCATTGCTTGGGAATTAATATCCTGACTTGGGTATGCCAGTATATATACAATATGATTTATTAGAGCAGTGATTCATTGAAAAGCACCTTGAACCTATCAGGGAGACAGCACCTTCTGTAACAGGTTTGACCTCACAAATAAATCAGTCACTGCTGCATTTGCAGAGATGTGTGTGACGTGTCATGCTGACAAATAAACCCAGTGTTACAGCATTTAAAATATCAAGTTTAACAAACCCACTGGAAGTTTAGAAACTCCACACACAAATGTCTCTGTGGCAAAACAGTAAGCACGAGAAGGTCCTCCCTGTTCGTGCAGAGCTGTCATCCCATCACTGCCAACTTAGGAACAGAAGATCTCAACAGAGGGCTTACTCTCAAGTGTAGGATGTTTCATCTCACTAAAAAATAAGCATCTCCATCACCTCTGTTCTCATCAAACAATTCTAACCAAAGTCAATCAGCCTGGCTGGTTTCAAGCCCAGACTCGCCGATCTAGGTCTCACAACTCCATTGAATTCAGCCCAGAATGAAAAATAAGACTGAAGAAAACAATCTCTAAAATTTTCAATAAATGGCATTTAATCTCAAGGAGAAAGAGGAGTAATTTTTCTCTATTGGTAAACATTCTGTCTTAGCTGTACAGTAACCAAACTACTTTTCCATGTTTGGAGGCTTCATGTCTAAAGGTGAATTTGTTGTACTTTATGCCATTCAAGCCAGCATCTTCAAGAACAATAAATTCACATATGAATTATTTTTGTCATTTTGCCACAACTGCACTATCAGCCAAATAGTGCCTCTGAATTTCCTCTGACTATAACCAACGCCAAATCCCTCACAAAAAGCAGCAATGCCCTGAAGTAAAGCATCTGTTACTTTTATAGTGATTTGTATAGTCACAAATGCAGGTTTGTCACCAACCAAATCTGGTGAAGGGTTGCTTCTATCTGATAATCTCACCTGTTACATTACCTTGTAACATATACAGCCTGACATAAATCTTGTCATGGAAAAACCTGATAATGTTCAATTTAACATTTTAAGAGATTTCAGATAGAAACTCTGGTATTACTTCACCATTCTTACTCTTAGCAAGCGTTTATCTTTAGATCACCACAAAGTAGAAGACCATTTCAGACATCTTTTTGCATCTCACCTTAATTTTTGCCCTCTTCACAGCCATTCCTCCAAAGTATTTGGGTTTCATCTCTAAATGTGTTCACTTCAAACCATCACAGACTTTCCCCTCTACTTGGCAGTTATTTGCTTTCCCTCAGAGGGGTTAAGAAATCCTTTTCAACACAAAGCACCCCAAACATTTTTATCCACCAATGGGCAGCTACGTTTTGAGAGGCATTTATCAAACGAGGTCAGAGTTTTGCCACAGCCATGACAGACCCCACACACTGATCACTCTGCAGAGGTCCCAGAGGACTGTTCCCAAAGCCCCATTCTGGGGGTGCACTATCTCAGCAGTCACTCACTCACAAACCCAGGGGATCCCCAACATTGTTAAATTCTGCTTGAGGAATAGCTGCAGACACCCCTGTATGGGATAAATGACCCTTCATTGTTGCTATCAAACCCAGAAGGGAGAGTGTTCTGCTAAATAAGTGCTTTTTTCACCCAACCACACTGTGGTTGCTGATGAGCAACAGAATTTCTTCCCATCTCAAGAAAGAATTTCAAGTCATGTCAGGTACAAGCCACTGTCTCAGCTCTAGAGGCAGGGCTACTGCAAGTTCCCCATTCTCCTTTAGGTCTGGAGGAAAAACAAAGTAAAACACTGAAAAGACCTGAACTGGGATCTTTAGGAATCTACATTCATTGCCTTCTAACACATTTGAGATGTCTAAATTTCATTTCCCCATGGACTGTGGGTCTGACTACACAGCTATCCAAGTGTTAAACAGCTTCATTTGTGATTGGATGCTGGTCTGTGATTTTATTTTATCTTTTACTGGTGGGGCCCTCAACAGGCAAAGTCAATTTAGTGATTTTCTGAAGCAAACAATAACTTACAAGATGTGAACTCAATTCACGGTCCAGTTGAAGTGTTGGGAATCTCCCTGGTGATCTCTCCACATGTTTAATGTGGTTCTGCTGTACTTCGGAGTATTTCCACTCTTTCACACCCTTCTTTGCTGAGAATACCTTTGGTAAGTACCATTGATTCCCAGTGATTTATTTACTTCATGTTTATTTAACAAGATGTGTTCTTTACCCACTTGTGTGGTGTTACAGCCCTGATAAGCTGCACACTCATAGCTCCACTTCTGGTTTTGTTTGGATTGTGATCACAGACACAGGGGCAGCAGACAGTGGACACTGAAGATCTTAATTACAGAGCCTGTTTTTCCTTCTTTTTTTTTCTTCAGGACAACTGATAATCATTTATAACACAGAGAGCTGTTTGTTTTTCTGTTCCCACAACTGTTATGTTGTCACTGCAGTCAGTAAAACACATCTAGCGAAAATGACAAGTTCAGGAGATAATGCTGGTCCTGCATTAGCTGGAAAATTACTGACATTTCACTGCATGAGGGATGCTGTTTCCTAAGTGGATACTTCACCTTTTAAAGGGCTTATTACAAGTTTGGCTGTAGGCTGTACCATTACACATAGATTTTGTCTTTCATCAACAGCAATGGCAATTGCCAACATTGCTCTACAGCTCCAGAGACACTTCAGCTGCTCGTGGCCTCCAAGTGGTGAAAATAACCAGCAGATTCTCGTTCCTGAGTTATTCTGTGTTTTTCATAGCTGGCTCTCTTTGTTCTCTGGATGCTGTCTAAATAAGCCAAATGCCCCATCCAGGACCAAAATGAAAATGCACTTAGAAATATGTGGGAAAGGAAGATTTTTATGAAAACATTCATATCTTTAATGAAAAATAGACCAAGGTCTACTTATCATTTCTGTCTCTGTTTTAAATGTGAATATATTGTCAACTGTTAGCACATTACAGTCAGCTACCCTATTTTGCAATAATAACTAACAATGACAGTTACACAAGATTTTGTGACTCCCCTGAAGGAAGAAACCTTGACAAAGCAGGTATGAAAAGTAAAATAAAACAACAAAAAACCAACCAAGCAAAACAGAAAAGAACAAAAAAAAACCCCAAAAACAAAACCAAAACAAAACAAAAACCAAAACCCAAAACCAAAAAAAATCCCAAAACAAAAAAAACTCCACAAACAAGCAAGCAAACAAACAAACAAAAAATCAAAAAGCCCAAAACAAAACAAACAAAAAAAACCCCTTAGGCCTGCTTTTCCCAGAGCTTCATATAACATATTTTTCTCTGCAAGGGTTTATTTCAGCAGTGATCTCTGCAGAAAGAAGAGCTCCAGACAAAGTCAGGCACTGCTGCTGGATTCTGAATTGCCTGTGTATGGGCAAACCATTTAGTGACTGGCAATAAGTCATGAGGTGCAATTGAAAGGAATCTGCAATCTGGCTTTCCCTTCTCAAGAGGCACTTAGCTTCCCATCCATTGCTGCAAGAACTTGAAACTCCTCTGCAGCTGCCATCTGGCATGCAAGTGTGGATCTGGGCCTAAATGAGGAACAATAAAGATGGATGGAAGCCTTGATGCTTTGTGCTGCACAATACAGCTTTGTAAAAGATCCTTTCTATTAAATGATAATGAAATCAAGATTTTAAGCATTATGACTATGCCTCACTGTATCATTTCAAAGTTTATATAAAACAGATTAAATAATCTTCTAGCCAAGTCACTAAAAACTAAACTGATTGGGATGAGAAAAAGAAATCTTCTAGCTGACAAAGATAACAGAAACTATAATTAAAAAATGGGTAAAATATGACATTTACAGCACATTTAATTTTTACTCTCTAAAGTACAATATTGCACATCCTAAAAAAGTGTACGAGTATGAACAAAAAAAATTTTTCTTTCTTTTTTAAATTAAAACCATGTTGTGCCTTAGTAGTCCTTGAGGATGGTGGCAGTACCAGGCACCCAGGGAAGGCAGCATCTGACTGGCAGTGAGGGACTGCAGCTGACCTCCTGCTGTGGCCTGGTGACGTTGCTAAGAGCCAGAGCACCAGCACTGTGCACAAAGAGGGAATTCCTCTTTGGGAACAGTGACCCTGCAGTGCCTCCCCAAAACATAAAGCCCACACTCACCTGACTACTTTGTTTGTCCACAAAAACCCAATGGTACTAACCAGAGATCAGTTATAGGAAGTGAAAAATTCTCTCAATTTCCTCCTGACAACTCCAGGAGAGGAAAAGAAGGTTACATGGGGGAAAAAAAACCTCTATGTATGGTTTGCTTTCAGAAAATAGCAAGAAATTTGAGTGTTTCTGCAAACCTGTGTGGCTGTGGCAGCAGAATCAAAAGCTGGAGTACCTCTGAGAGTGGGGAAATGATGTGCCTTTACAGCAATTCCTCTCAGAAAAGCAATAATGAAATCCACATCTTACACCTAGTTTTTCTATGTTACACACTTAGGTGTTACAGAGATGCTATTCTAAAAATTATAGAGCTCCCCCAAAATTACAGCTCTGGTTCACAACAAACCTTCAAGGTTTGAAATTAACCTTTGTTCTGCATTGAAAGAACACAAAATCCTCTCCGTATCTTTTCCAAAGGGAAATGTGTCAGATACCCAATTTTATGAAAACCCAAATGCTTTCCAGTCCTGGACTCATCTCCTTTCCCTCTGCCCTATCTGTGCAAGAGATCAGCCAGCACTCTGCAGTCAGAACGTTATCAGAACAAATATGCCACCATGATACACTTCCATATTGAGTAGAGCCACGTTTGAACTAAAAGCAATTTAATTAAAATCATCAGCACAGGGAGATCCAGCAAGTGCCAGTGTTGGACAACACCACAGAGAGAATTTCTACCTCTTGCTGGGTATCCCTGTTCCACAGTGGGGATGTTACAGCACCTTTGCTGCACAGAAATATATTTCCGATTACAGTGGCAGTATTTTTTTGTCTTGGTTCCTGTCTGAATTAGAACAGAGCCATACCAAGAAAACAGGAATGGTTTCCTTCTGATGATAAGATCACTCCCACTTGCAGCTCAGCAGAACCATGAAATCTCAAACTTCTAATGATCCAGAGGCTTTAGGTATAGGAAAGCTGACTTTTGACAAAAATGGTGCTGCAGTTTCCAGTATAGTTATTAGAAATACCTGCAGTTAAATTCTGTAGGTTACAGAAGAAGACAGCACCATGCTAGCATTCACCAACAGAGATCCCAAAGGATGCACGAATGAAAAGCAAAGTGCCAAATACTTCCATAAAATCAGCTTGAAAAAACATTATTGTTGCGGTGTGTGGTGGTGTGCTTTGTTATACTTACCTTGGTTCAATGTACAGTTTAGTTCTTTGTACCCCATTTTGTTCCCCTGGAATCCATTTTGTTCCCCATCCTCCATCTTGTTGTTTGTTACCCTACCCCCATACCTCCCCCGGCAACAGCCCCCTGACTGGTCCCTTTTTCCCGGGCTGTTAAACGTCAGTCATTTGTTATGTATCTAGTCTGGTCCTGTCCATCATTCTGGGGCCTCTCCCAGAGCCTGGAAAGTTCCGAGGGGAGGCGTCAGGTGATTGGACAGGATCCAGTCACCCCATCCCTGTTAATCCCCGACTGGTTAATGTTATGTGATAGCCACTCCCCAGTTATTCCCCATTGGTTTGTCTTGTATCCTACCCCTTGAACCCACCCCACCTTAAAAGGGGCTGTCCCGCTGAGCCAGTTGTCTCTCTTGAGGCACCAGCAGTGAGGTGAGGGCACCCTGCCCAATAAACTCCTGTTTGGTTTACACCCTCGAGAGAGTCCCCTCTTTATTCCATGACTTCCATAGCTGTGTAGCGGTGCTCTCGGCGGGCAATGGACCACCTGTTTGCGGCGGTGTCTCCGGGGCTGTGTGAGCTGACACCGGGTTGCTACAAAGCAGCCGCGACCGCAGCAGTGCATGATTGAGGTTCTCAAAGTTGTATATGTATTTTGTGTATTTGTCTGTGTGTCTGTATGTCCCTTTAAACACCCCCGCCCTCAAGTCCATGTGGCATTACCCTGGAGAGAAGGCACTGTCAATCATCCTGAAGATGGACCTGAAGGAAATGCTCTCCCATTTGACCAGGTGCTCAAACCCCCACCTTTCCCACTGTTGTGTTAAGCACCCCTGTTCTGGAACACCCCCTCCCTTTCCCCCCATTGGCCTGAAGTTCGCTCCTGGCCAGACTGTGTCCTCGCTATTTAAGGAAGAACGAAGGCCCAAAACTTGCTCTGGCACGTGGATCCCCACGGAATAAAACCTGTCCAACATACGCCTAGAGCCCACTCTCATTCCAAGCCTGAAACCATGCACAGCTGGAGGTTGAAAACCCACAAACTGTCCGTTTTATGCTGGTATCTGCTGCTTAGCTGGTAAGCAGCCACAGAGACCAGCCTCACATTATCAATTTTTTTATATTTAAAATTGATTTTTAAATGAGCTTACAAAATTTCTCTTTGACCGTTATGTGTCGTTGTTGCTACCTCCAGACAGAACCCTGCAAATTGTTTTTAATTGTGATTAAAATACCAAAAAACTGTAAGATTTTATTAGCCAGTAATACCACTTACTGTGCTGGAAACATAATTTGGAATGTCATCGGAAACATCATGCAAACAAAACAAGCTATCTCAGCTCCACTAAAATGCAAAATACAACCAAGTAAAGGAAATGACAAAAGCAATTGATACATATTGACATAACTTTACAAACAGTGGAGTATTAAGGAGAGGGAGAAAAAAAGAACCCAAGGCAATTTAAAATGCACGTCTGAGAGACTCTTTAAAAACAGAAAGAAATGAACCAAACATTTCATTCTGTTCACCTGGGACAAAAAAAAAAAACAACCAAAAAAAAACCCCAAAAAAATCCCACAAACAAAAAAGCCCAAAACAAACAAACAACAACAAAAACCAAAACCAAAACCAAAAAAACCACCACCCCAAACCAACTGTTTTGATGGTCATGGAATCTAAAAAAAGTGAAAAAATTTGTTTATCTCCCTTTCTCTGTTTGTATTTTATCTTCTAGGTAAGTCTTCCTTGCAGCCAAGTTAAAAAAGTTTATGATTGTGTTTTAGCTTTTTAAGTTGGTTTGGGCTTTTTTCTTAGCTTTCAGACAAAGCTTTGCATTCTGCCCTGTCTCTCTACCTCAGCTCATTTATCTTCCGTGGCTTCAGAGGAATCAGCACACCGGAACCTGCTTTGCTTTGTTTCTGTACTGCAGTTTAGCCTTTTGATTCCTGCTGCTTGCCTCAGTAATAATGGACTTCCTAATGTTTGCCTTCAGTTCCAACAACAATCAACCAACCAAGGGAATGATTTTCATTTGCAGGAAATCAACATATTCTTGTCCACCCATGTTTGTGATATTCGATGTAATGTTCAAAATAGCTGTAACTGCAGCACTTAGGTAATTTCTAGATAAAAGCTGTGTATTTCCCTTACTTGTGTATAGATGAAACAATGTGAATACCACCAAAGCTTCAAGCTAATGCTCTCCAACTGGAGGGGAAAGTTAGTGAGCACTTCTCCCACATCTCTCTTCTCCATCTCAACCCAATAGAATTTTCTTCAGATCTGAACTACACATCAGAACAGAGCAGATGCCAAGAGCTAAAAGATTATTTATTACTCTACAATTACAAGCCCTAATTCTACAGCCTCAGAGTGCACAACTTGCGTTAGACCCTGGGAGTTTTGCGTCTCAAGAACTTCATTAAATGCCAAATTTTCTTACAAAAAACGATTCACAACATCTAGAATAACTTTGGTTTGGAATTCCATACTCTCAGTTTCACACCTTGACATGGGTACTCTGATTTATGTTTTACTTAATACTAATATAAGAGTAACAATAACATGTTGCTCCAAACTCCCCCAGAAAGTAGGCCAGAAACCCAAGAAAATAATTCTGTGATAAAGAGTAGAAGCCAGTCCAGTGATTACCATTCTCTTTAGGTAATTGTCAGAACATTACATGATTCTTCTGTAGGGGTAACTTTGTCTTCATTTGGCTGCTGGAAGACAGGTTTTAATTAGCCCATCTTTCATTATCGCTGGGGAACTTTCTGTGGTCACCTCTTCTTCCCTTGCAGAGGAGCATCTCAGTGCTTCAGCTCTTGTACACTTTCTTGTCTGATACCCATCTCTGCCCACATCCTCCCTTTTACAACACTGCACTTCAGACATGGTTTGCAATTTCATCCACTTCCAGAGGGCTCAGTGGAGAACTCAGCTTAGGATCACACCCAGTGCTCTATTTGTTACCTTCAGCAAATTATTCTTAGTCCTAAAGCTTTTTATTTATGAAACAGTTTCTTAAAAACAAGCATGAAGTGGAAACCTTATGTTTAAAGGCAGCATGCCAGAAATGCTTATTACTACACCTGTGATTCAGTTTACAACAAAACTGGTGAAGGACAGAACATCAGCCAGCATAAAACAGCTCCCACTGGGATCAGTGGAGCCACATTCATTTGTGCCCACTCTCCAGTTCATCCTTAGTTTTCCAACCTGATGCACAAGGTTTAACCTTTGGATTGGTTGTCTTTTCTATAAATGAAATGTTTCCTTTAATAGGGAATCTTATATATTGACAAAACATGTAACAGTAATTCAAACTCTAGAAAGAGGAGGTTTTAATCCTAGCTACTACTTTTCAGAAAAAACAACTTTGTATGTTTATTAAGCCTGGTCAGCCAAAATAAGTTGTCCATTATGCACAGGATGTCAGTGTCATAAAGTTTTTCAAACTGGACTTTTGTCTCTCAAAGGGAGTTGGGGAATTGCTTTTTCTACAAAGTTGTAGATCCTTTTGTAAGAAAGGATTAGTTCAGACACATTAGTTTATTTCAAAACTGCCAATCCGGCTTTTCATCATTATGTAATCCCACAGCTTTTAAAAGTTAAGCACCTACAGTCTGGATTGCTTATGTATAAGGAATTGCTTGTGTAGTCTTCATCCAACACTCTCCCTGTTCTAAACAATGACAAAAGTCACCCTGCCACTAACGATAAATAGTTCCCCCATATCTCAAATTGCAAATTGTAGTGTATGAAAAATGAAACTTTATGTGAACAAAGCAGGGTCAAAGACAAGTATGGAAATGTCTGAAGAAATACACAGCCACACACAATTTCAGCATTGCCACTTTATCCCCCAGAAGTTATACCTCAAAAGTGCAAACTCTGCTCCCAGTCTGAAGCCAAAGTCCCACTGCCAAAACCATCTCTTGGCCAGCTTTCTGCAAGGGCAATGAAAGATCTGAATTACATCTCACGGGCTCTGTGCAGGAGTGAATCTTCATCATTTGGATATGCATTTCACACAGTAGAGCTTAAAAATGCATTCCACAATCCTATTTATTTCTTTACCATAATGTCAGATGAGAGGAACATTTGTGTTTCCTTTCAACAGTACAAAACACAGGATGTTTGTGATGGTCTCTAAACCTAACTGGCGACATTCTGACATCTCAAGAAACTGCATTTTATATGCCTAAGAATTAAAGAAGCTAATTATTTAAAACTCTCTGGGTTTCAACCTTTTGCAAAATCTATTTAACACACTTTTCATGACATTGGTGTATTTTGCAAAATGTTCCATAGTTCCATCTCCATAGATGGAGATGACTTTGTGAGGCCATTGGACACAGAGAAAGCTGAGCTTCATGAAAGGAATGACTGTGCCTTCACAAACACACCACGTGAATCCGCTTGTAGACAGGGCCAAGGACTTACACACAGGGAAGTGATAGAAGAGACTATCAGCTCGAGAAAACGGTACTAACAGAGACTTAACAGAGCTACGAACGGTGTTTTGTTACATAAAAGAAAAACAAAAGGGAGGGGTACACAGTAGAGAAGGACATGGAATACGGGATTTGAGAAGCCTGTACCTTGCGAGAACCTCGGCCGATGGGGAAGGTAAGAGGGTGATGTGGATGGGAAATTAGGACAAAAACGGGGCTGCGTCCCCCAAGCATTCAAAAGATCCCATGGAAAATGCCCCATGGCCTCTCCCTTTGTTTCAACGAAGTTACAGCACTCCTTTTTTGGACGCAAAACTCCGGCGCTGTGAATTATCGAACACATTCATTATACTCCAAGCCGACCTTCCCCACGCTGTCAGCACGACCCTGGCGCTGCAGGGCCCATCCTTAGTAACAGCAGGAAGCCGAAAGTTTGGGAGGTCACCTTCAGGTGACACAAAACACACCTCCTGTGTAAGGCGGCCAGGCTGCCGTTGTGCAGCGGCGCGGGGGAGGCCCGGCCGCGCGGAACTGGCCCCGGGGAGCCGCGGGCACCGCTGGCAACCGCCGGGCCCCCGCCTGTCCTGCGGTA
Organism: Argya squamiceps; assembly: GCA_037834095.1. Taxonomy (NCBI): domain Eukaryota; kingdom Metazoa; phylum Chordata; class Aves; order Passeriformes; family Leiothrichidae; genus Argya; species Argya squamiceps. Next base: position 25,156,836 of record JBBMKD010000013.1, on the reverse strand, counting down.
AGCACAGAAGGAAGGACGGACGGAGGAAGGAAAGACAGGGGGAGGGGAGGAGCCGGCCGGATCCCGCCGGGAGTCGGGAGCGGGGGCGCGGGGCGGAGCGGAGCGGCGCTGCGGGCACTGCGGGCAGGCCTCAAGTGCCCGGTCGGGGCTGCCGGGCTGGCCACGCCACGCGCTCGATAAACGCGTATCCACCGCCATATAGACATATTGCATGTATTTTATGTATGTATGTGTGTGTGCGTGTGTTTAAAACAGAAAGCGTGTTTTTCCTTCTCTCCGCTCCCTCCCCCAACACCTATCCAAGTGCAGTGAGAGTTAAAAGAGGAGAACAGCAGATATAACAGCAAATAAACACTTTTTGTTTATTTCAGTCAATCTGGCTTTCACCGCGCAATTTACTCCTCTTTCTCCCCGGCTTTAAGAGGGTGCAGGAGCTGCTGTTTGACTTTATAAACAATGCATGATATTTGTTTTTTTTTAGGTTTTGTAGCAATACAATCCACGTGAGGGGTTGGTTTTCCAGGCGTGGTTTGTTACTGAAGTCTGATTCCTCTATGTGCTTTTACTAGTAAATTGCCTTCGTGCCTTTAACTTCAGAAAGGCTAAATTCTAAAATTCTCATATCTATGAGAACCTGATTAGCTTTCGGATGGTCTCAAAAACCTTTGAGAAGTCCAGAGATGTGTGTGGGGAGCACTGAGGACACAACAGGTGACAGTCCTGTCAAAGGGGAATTTGAGCTTGTGGCATTTAAAATAATTTAATGAGATAAACTGGATTTCCTAGCGGTGATGATTTCCAAGGATTTGATTAATGCAACGTTCCAGTTGCTGTTGCTGCACCTGGAGCAGGTGAAGCTGCCAAACCCCACCTGCCTGCCCTGGCCCAGCAGGTGCCACCAGAGCACTGCCTCAATCTCACCAGCCTGCTTCACATCTCTGTCTTTTCCCACCGCATTGCTGGTTTGGTGCAATTGCCACTCAAATAGTTGTGTGGATGTTCACAGGGCACTGTGCATTTTTATGAACAATAACTAGTAGAAATGAAAAAATTAGCCATGCAAAGTCACAAATAGAGAACTTCAAAAACATAAGAAATGCCATCCAGCCCTGTGATCTGGCACAGGCAGGTCTTGCTCTGTGTTCTGGAAATTCTGCCTTACACCATGGGTGCTATATATGATTGTTTTGCATCTAAGTGTTCTGCAGTAGTAGAGCTAGGGGTTTCATTAGCTTGCTGCCTTCTAAAACCAGCTTTATAAGAGCAGATTTTCGTGATTGAAGATGTTTTCTTTACCACTTAAATTTATCTTCCATTTGTGTGCGAGCTCAGTTTTTGAGATTTGCCTTAGGATATGCTAAGTGTGTTTTGCTAGTTGAAAGAAAATTACAGAGATGTTGATAGACAAAAAAAAATCACTCTGAATGGCTTCTCAACAGGAACTCCTGAAGTTTTAGCGAGAATTTGTTTTGACAGACAAGTTGGTGCTTTCACTAAATCAGCAGTTTGTTTGCTTAAAAATAGGCTCCCAGAGTTGCAGTTCTGCGTGAATCCTCTTTTTCTGTAAATCAATATATTGTGCATTGTAGATGACTGACTTGTATACACAAACAGGAGGACTACTGGCTTTACTTAGAATAGTTTAGACAACCGTAGAAGAAGGAAAAGTTTATTTATTAGTGTGATATGGGCGCAAAGAATAGGAAGGGAGTTGAGTGTCAGATCACTGAGTGATCACTGGGGATTACTGGAGCAGTAATTATAAAGATTATACTGTGGGAAATACCAGATACCAGGAGATGATTGTATTCTCTTGAGTTGTGGAAATGCTGCAAAATTGTGCAGGGAGTGGTGGTGTGTGAGGCCAGTGAGATCCTGCACTACCCAGCAAACAGTGGGTACAAGGTGTTGGCCAGTCTGGTCCTTTTTTTGCTTATTTTCTGCATTGTTCTGGGTTAGTGGAGTATCACTGGCCTTGTAACCAGATGAAACTGCTACAGAGCTCAATGTCTGAGTATTGTCAAGTGTTTTATGAGCAGTTAGAACGTAATTAATGCCTTTTGTACAAAATGGAATGATTTCATTATTTTCCCTAATACAGAAAAAGAACATTAAGGATGTTATGTTGTGGTTGTCTTTACATGTTTGCTGTTTGAGAGCAGCAGAAAATCCGAAATAACTTCATAATATTTAGTAAATGCAAAAAATAGGGATGTTAAAAATATGGGAGTTTACTGTTGATGTGCACGAATGGTGGCTTCTGAATTCTGTGTTGCTGAGTTGTTGTATTCCTTATTGTTCAGGCAGTGGGCAGACTGCAAGCATGATTATTTTGCAGGATGATTAAGCATATTAATAGCATATAATATTCTTAAGAATACTAAGAAAAATATATAAGATATTATCGTGGGAGTATCTCTGTGAATAATTTATTGGCTGGACTCAGGGACCAGACACTTTTGTGCCCCACCGTGGAATTCTAGTTATAAACTTGCAGCAACTCACAGCCTTAAAAAAGTGTGTTGTTGACTTGAGTTCACAGCACTGTTTTGTGTGCTTTGAGAACATAATCTTTGTAACCTTGTACAAAGCAATAATTCTGCTCAGATTTTTCAGAGTTCAAAATTGTTGAAGGCAATTGTGTTCATTGTTAAGTGAAGGTTCAATATTTGCATGTATTTCAGGCTGTATGAGTCCTGTGCTCAATTTATTATTTGTATTTGTTGTGCTTTGTCAGTGTGTACTTTTTGTGGTGTGTTTTCTTATTTAGTCCCTTTCAACTGCCAATTCTCTGTAGCAGTGAAGCAGAAAGAGTTGGGATTGGAAGCTGAAAACAGGACTACTTGCATTCAGAAGGAAAAACTCATTCCAAGTAAATGGAACCATAAGTCATGTTTAGGTTGATTTTAGAGATGTAACTGATGGAGTGGTTTTGTTGGTTCTTCTGTGAAAGGAAATTTCCCCACTGATACAGCCTGAAATAAAGGAATGGCAAGAGTGAAGTATTGTGCTGTGATTTGAAGGATTATAATCTCAGGAGAGGAGGAGACACTTCTGCTGAGGCTGCTTTCTCTGGTTGCCACCAGGGCACTCGGAATTTGGGCCACAGGCAGTTTTCTGTGAGGTGACTTGTTAACAGAAAACTTTTTGTTTTGCTGGGAAAATTGCCGCCTGGACAGAGAGGAAGAAGAAATAGTGAGAACTCCCAAAGTGAGCAGGTCTGGCTCAGGCAAAACCCCCTGTGCATTGTTAAAGGCAGCATTTGCTGTGTTTTGAGCCATCTTCAGTGTTACACGTGAAAAAGCCCAGATGATTTTTATAGGCTTGGATAAATTGCTGCTCTGGTGAATACTGCAGTGAGGAGGGAAGCAGATCTTGGGATTACTCTGAAGCTGTGATGGGACTTGTGTTCTCTGACTAAAAGTCTGGTGTGGGCATTGGAAGGAGCAGCTTCATGGTTCTGATAAGGTGAGTCTGATAGGAAATCATGTATCCTGTCATGGCTTTCAGTCAAAGTCAAATAAATGGGGCGCACCTGAATCACTGTAAATTAATATTAATCTGACTCACCACGTGGCCCTGAAAAAGCTGTTTTGGAGGGTCACAGCATCATGTGTGTAATATATATGTGCTCCTTGCAAAATCCTTTGTGGCTGGAGTGAGTAACTTTTTGATGAGTAAATAAAATACTGCCCCAGGTTATACATTTTCCATTATTCCTCACCCAGGTACCTATGTTTATTATTGAAGGGAAGGTGGGGATATACAGGTAAATATTTGTCACTGTTGTGGAGGATTGGTTTTGGTGACAGCAAATGCTGGGAACTTACTGACTAGAGTAACTTCTCTATGGCAGCAGCTCTTATTATTAACAGCAATTGAAACTCTCATATCCAGTCATATTTTTAAGGGGTATTTGTGTGCTGTGGCTTGCTATGATTTGGGTCAGCTACTAAATGTATTTTTATTTCCTAACTTTCAAAATCTGTCTCGCTGCTCTAATATTCTTGGTGTCATTTGGTGTAATGCATCTGGTCCTGGTGCATCTGCATGAATTTATTATCAGGTAATGATTTGGCCCAGTAAGAAAATGGGCAGCTTTGAACTTGTTCAAATCTAAATTTCATCTAAATTAATCCAGATTCACCCTCACAGGAGGAGATAACGCTTTAATCCTGTGCTAGGATTTGGTTTATTTCTACTTTTTGCAGAAATGTTGGCTCAAGGGTGAGTGCCTCATAGCGTGCACGTATCAGTGTCTTGTTCTCCAGTTTACTAATTTAACAGCTCATGAATCAGACTGTGCTGCTCAGCACTCCATTCTGCTGCTGATAATTAATCAGATACGGCTCTAATTACTGACTTTCAGCAGAACTTAACTGTGGTCGTCTGTAACATCATCTGTTATTGACATATTGTCGGAATATAGGCACCAGGAAAAGAACTTGCAGGAATTATCGAATGAAAATCATAATGCTTTGTCCATCATTGAACCTTTTTTATATAGCTTGAGTGTGGCCTCCCCATCTGAAGGTGACTGCCCTTTTCTGCATTGCCACACGGTGTCCCTGTTGTTGGAAGCTTCCCAAAATGCAGACTGGCATTTCTAGGAATTCACTGCTTGCCCAGGGCTGCCGGAACACGGGCCCAGAGCGGGGCACACAGACTCTGTGTTTAAACTTTCCACAGTGTTTGATTTCTCAAGAGAGCTTAGCTGAAAAATCAGTTAACTCTCTGTTTTTCTGTTACTTTGAATAGTGTTCTAATGATTTAAAACCCCTCAGGTAATTAATACCAGCTGAGACAGCAAATGAATCAGAACATTTTGTTTCAAATACTAAAAGTTGTCCTAAATCTGTTGAATAGGTGTAGGGTGCACTATATTTGGGGATAGTAAAAATAAAAACAATGATTAAAAAAAATAATAAATAAATATGTATGTATGGGGTGTTTGTGAGTTTATAGATGTAAAATGCCTTGTGAGATACTTTTTCATACATGTTTATTTACTGTTAGTACAATCTTGGTTTGTTTTGGGGATTTTTTCTGTTTTCTTTTTTGATTTTGTTGTTTATTTGTTTGTTTGGTGGTGGTGATTTGATTTTTGAGTTTCCATTATCAGTAATGTAAAGTTATCACTAAAAATCACAGGTTGAAGTCTTTCCCTGGAGTTTCCAGGTATAAATGAGTCAGAGCTGTGATGAAACTGTCCAACACCTTTGTTTCAGGTGAAAAATAGAGTAGTCTGTAGAATTAAAAGCAAAGCAAAAGAAATAATTCAGTTGAGATGGCAAATAAAGGAATGGAAATATAAACTGCACTTGATCAGAGCAGGAGGGAGCACAGGAGAGCTGTGGGCCAGCACTGAGAGTTGCATTCACATGCTGATGTTTTGCTCAGTTTCAGGGCAGAAACACCTTCCCCCATACAATGGAGATACATTTACAGAGTTGCTGATACCGAACAAAAGAACATTTTTTGGTTTTTCTGAATAAAGAAGCTGTACATTTTGCATACAATTTTCATGTGTGAGTTTTTGTGTCTGCACAGGGACAGTAAACCAGAGGAGAGAGGAGGCTGCAGTTAAAGGAGCTTCCTACAACTGCTCCCATCACAGACCATAAAACTGTTGCTAATTTTCTCTACAGCCAGCAAGTCTTTTCTCCCCAGTGTGTCTCCCCTAGTATGATGGAAGGTATGAGAAATGAGGAAAATAGAATAAAAACGTTATAAAACAATTGTTGTATTCAGTACTAGATGCTGGAGGTACAGATAGTACTCAATGCTTCAAGGAATTTTCTCAGTAAAAAGGTTTAATGCCAAAGGTTCAAAAAGTCACAAATTACAGTATTAACACTTGTTACTTGGTGCACTGATTGCTGTTCCATGGTACAGTCCCAGTCTTCAGGTTGTAAATCCCCCAAAAATGAACTGATCGTGTTGGCAGCTATAAAACATTGACTTGGCACGGATTTAACCATTATTATTAATTTTTTCTGTGTCAGAGAAGGGGAGGTGGGGGGTGGTGGGGAAGGCAGTATAAGAACTGGGAACAGTAAGAGGTGGGCTCTGAGCTACAGGTACAGTTCAGATGGAGAATGAGATTTGGCTGATCAGAACACACAGTCTGTGTTGGGTTTGGTCTGCTATCTCAAGACTGAATTCTGAAATTTGGGATGCAGGTGTCTCCTGCAAGAAACCCATTCTGTTTGATGGGGAGGGCTGGAGGCCAGGGGAAGGGAAGAGAGTGGTGTTTGCATGATACACAGGTGTGAGCAATGTAGAGATTTCAAATTCTGGGAAGACTTTGGATTTGCAGACGTGGATGTGGGATACAATTGTTTTTATCATGCCAGTTGTGTTCTGGATTAATTTTAAAAAGAGTTATGCAAGTAAATAGCTCCAAGACAGTGGATTGAAACTGATTTTTGCTACATTTTCAGTAGATGACTGACAGTTTAACCATATTCTATCAGGGTTATTTGTAAACACCCCAGCAAGGCTCCTCACAGCATTGTTCCCTACACTGTTCACAACTTTTCAATGTCCTGGGGATTTCCTGACACAGCTGTGCTTCCTCTTCCCTGCTGCTCCCTGTTGTTGGTGGACTGTGCATTGCTGTGCAGTCCAGCAGAGGAACCACACAGGCCAATGCTGATAATCTGTTTGGAAGTGTTTGCCTGGCCCCCAGTGCTGCCTGCCCAGCTCCAAGGATGTTGCACCTTAGGACTGGGTGTTGCATGTGAGGTTTTGTTCTGTGTTGCAAAGGTTCATTGTAAGAAGTTATTTTAAAAAAAAAATCAGATTTTGTGGCAGACCTGCGGGTTCTGACGTCATCAATGGCCAGAAAGGCAGAACAAAACCTTTCTCTCTAATAAAAACAGGTTAAAAATTAAAAACATGTAAAAAATGGTCAGGTTTTAATAACAGGAATGTAAATTTCTAGAAGTATGGTCCAGCCATGTCTGTGTGTGGGGAAGCAGAATGTGTTGGTGTTCTCCTAATTAATATCCAGGCAGAGCTGTGTCCTGAGCAGGCAGGTGCTGAATGCTGGGACAGGACTGATCTCTGGACACTGCACTGCTGCTCCAGGAGCACCCAGGTCTGGACACAGCTCCTTTTAGTTCAGGAACCAAGGGCACACTGCTCTTTCTCAACTCTGTCTTTTGTTTTAATTTTTGTTTTCTCTTAGGGAGGAGGTATAATGTTTTGCTGTCAGGATGAGGAGCAGGATCCCTGTCATCCTCCTGGCCTGTGGCTCCTTTAACCCCACCACCAACATGCACCTTCGTTTGTTTGAGCTGGCCCGAGACCACCTGCACCAGACAGGTCAGTGAGGGCTGGGAAAGGCAAGAAAGACTTTTAATACTCACTTAGATTAGCTCTTACTTTACAGCTGGGTTCATTTTAATATTCTTTACTGGTATCAATGTAAAGCTTTCATGTGATATTCAGTCTAGAAAGTCTAGTATTACCTCAGTGTATAAGCAAGTATAATGAGTGTTCATGCAAGGAGAGGAAAAGTTTTGAGCAGTTTGAGGATCCTGTTCATGGCACTGGCTTGTGAAATGATATGGTTAATAATTTGGAAACTTGGGAAAATAATTTATGTTCCAATTTCATGTTTTTATGATACAATGTTTTTTAATATGAAGAAGAATTCCAGGTAACAGTTTTGACAGCTGGGGGAAACTGGAGAAAAGGTGAAATGTTAATTATTCATTATCTGTCTTCACTAAGAGGGACTTTACCTATCCTAGAAAAAGATAAGAGAAGTGAGATGCCATCAGACTAGAATGTTTTGGCAACAAAAGAGCAAGATGGTAACATCAGGAATTTAAGAAAGAATCAGAAATGCTACTGAAAAGCCTGGAACTCTAAGCCTGAGCAGCTCCTTAGTTGCTCAGGGATTTTTGTTTTTCATCTGGCAGCTAAAATATGCACTTATGTTTCTGGAAATGGTTGGGAGGGAATCATTATTTGTTGGAATCTGACAGAGAAATTCCTAGGGAGGAGGTTCAGTAGGAAGCTGAGCAGCAAATAATAGTAAAAGGAATTTGGCTGTCAAATTGAGCAGGGGGAGAGAGCCTGGGAACCCACTGATAGCACTGTGCAGTAAAAGCAGCAGCTGCATACTCAGAATATCCTGTGAGGATACTTTGACTGTCGTGAGGAGGAATTACAGCGCTGCTCTGAGGGCAGCCTATACAAGTCTCTGTTTTCCTAGAACTAAAATGATTTTGTTGCTCCTGCAGGACTGGAAGTAAAGGATTAAAAAGAGATTTTAATTGACTTTTTTCACTGTAGTTTTATAACTGGTTCTGCTGCCCAGTTATGCAAAGAGTAGAATGGTAATATGAGACCAACTGGTAATTCTGTTTAAGTCATAAATTATATCCCTGTGACATTTTTCTTTGCATTTAAAGAAGTACTCAACTGGGAAATGAATTATTATTCTGTCTGAAACAATTTAATGTCTGGTCTGCTCCAGGGTCAGTTTAGAAGGACTCCACCCCTTACTCAGGGCATTTTACTTGAAGTCTAGTAAAAATCATATTAAAAATGAAATTTTGAAAGGTTGAAATGGAAATTGTGCATTATATTACACCCGATGTCAATGCCTAGTTCTGGGTAAGGTTTGACTTGCCTTTTGGCTTCTTATTTTAATTTTGAAGCCTTAGAAGTACAAGGGCTTTCTGCATTAAAGAATCTTCTTTGGCATCTGGGTTTCCTACAGTGTGGTCTTTGCCCTTTCTGAAAGCTTAACCCAGCGTGGCAGCAGTCAGAATCCTCAGAATGCAGAAGTTTTACCCATCCTGAGCAGAGGTGGCTGTATCTGCAGGAGCTCCAAGAGCAGATGTATGTGTTTGGGGGTGTGGGGACACAAATCCCATCTATGGCCCTCCTCGACAGGGAACGTAGTTTCTCAAGCAGAAGGGGTTGGCAGCATGCTGTAAAAATGACTGATTCTGAATGCCTGTTTTATAGCAGAACCATTCCTACCTAGGAAATTAATTGGTCATTCTCTCATGGTTTTAGCCCTGTTTCCACTTCTGGGATAATGCAGGGAGGGAGAGGAGAAATTGGAGCTTATTTGCTGAGAAGAAGCCGCAGCTACAGCTTGGGAGCTGATGGAGGGGCTGGAGAACAGGGATTGTCTGACTTGAAGCAGCAGTGATTCCTTTCTCAGAGGGACAAGTGCACCTTGGAGCTGACATCCACACTGGATGCCTGAAATGAGTGAGGAATTAATTAATTAATTAGTGTGAGGGACGTTTCCTGGGCTTGGGAATGGCTTCATCCTCCTGCTGCACCAGTAGTGCTGCTCCATCACAAATCAGGCTGAAATGATGACTTGGGCCGTGGCTGGGCTGGAGCTCAGTCACCAACCCTGGAAGTGTTCAAAGGTCGTGTGGGGTGGCACTTGGGGACGTGTTCTAGTGCTGGGTTACTGCTTGGACTGAGGGATCTTAGAGGGCTTTTCCAACTTTAACATTTCCAGGATTCTGTGATTTCAGAGGCAGGTTTCACTGCCATGGATGGCGTGGCTATCCCTGATGTGCATTCTGACTGACATCTCCAGTAATTCTGTCTGCCAGCTTTTTGTACATCATGTCAGTTTCTAACGCTGCCTATTCCTATTTTTCATATGTCCCTATTTTAAGTAAGACATTTTATTTGGTTTCTGATACTTTAAGTGCCGTTTCATTGCCACATGTCAAGTAATCCATCCTATTTCTGTTAATATCAGCCAATAAATCTTGTCATGCTGCCTTTTAAATGCAACACACATAGCTGTGTGTGCCTGAATGACTCAGATCATTCTCTTTATCTGGATTTTCTGTCTACTCATTTGAACTTGGCACTTTACACATCCTCAAACACAGCTGAAATTTTCTGAGATTCAGTCCCTTGTTTTAAAATTGTTTTTTGAAACTTGCAGTGACTGTGGCAGATGCCTTTAGAGTCTATCAATACCTAATGTCAGGCACTTTTTCTTCTCTGTGACTGTATTCCTCATTTGACCATAAATGCCAAAGAAATAGTACTAGAATCCATCTATCTGAGGTATTTTTAATCTTGTTTCCCAAGTGTTGCCAGTGGAGGAGGCTTACATCCCCAGGTTTGCAGGTGAGACCAAAAGGGATGGAGGGGAAAGGAGGAGGGTGTCAAAGACAAGATGTTTTATCTGTGGCAAGACAAATGCAAGGGGAAGGTGAAGGGTAGTGAGTTATTATCTTATGAAAAGTGGGGAAAATGTGACACTGTTTATGGGTTCTGTCAAGCTCATTCCTGCTCACTGGGTAGGGCAACACCAGGAAGCTGCAGAGCTTCTCCTGGGGGATTTTCCCTTGACACTTAGAGGAAAATGAGTAGTGAACAAGAGTTAAATGTATGGAAGTGTTTCATTTATTTGATTTTCTGTAGTGGTTATTTACTTTTGTTATTAACTTCTGGCATAATTTCTCCCAGTGAAAACCAGACTTACCACCAGAATAAATTAATCTTTAGAAGCCCCACCAAAATATATAAACAATTTTGTATGAAATTGGCATTTGATAAATTTGCTTTAGTATTAATAAGCCAATTAAGCATTACAATTTGTGTTGTGTTTGTGACAATTTACAGTGATACCTTGATAGCAGAAAACTAAATACTGATTTTCCTTAATAATCTGCTTTAACATGTTTGAGGAACAGTCTTTGTTTCATTACTTTTGTTATGTTTGGTTTTCTGAGCACTGGCTAGTTCTCCTAAACAGTTCTTAGAGAATATAAATTCTCAGCAAGAGGAACTTTTTTGCAGCTTTTGGTAGGTATATTTTGAAAAACAAAGCCACTTGAGGGCCTGGATGGAGGTCTTTTACACATATTTAGGACAAACAATAATAACATACTACATGATGAAGACAAACAGGATTCCAGAGAAATAGAATTTGAAGATAACTCTGGACCAAGGATGGTTTGAAGCAACCTGTAATAATTTATGGGAGAGAGAAGAGAATTGCAGTGGACATTAAGAATTTAATGATTCCTCTTTGCACACCTGCCAGAACTGAGGGGCATAGTTGAACAGGTGAACTTTAAATTACTGAATAGGAAACAAGTTACTTAGAGCCAGTAATAAATTTTTTTCATATATTTTGACAGTTAAACTTGTGTTTCTGTGTGGAAGGCTCTCATGCATCCTGTTTGCACAGTGCTGGGTTACTCAGTTGTGAATCTTCTCAGGCCATTCCTGTGTTTGACTCTCTGAAGTGTTACCAACGTTGATTTTTCTCTTCCAGTTGGTTTCATTTCTGATTTGGAACAAGCTGATATGGCACCAGAAGCTCTTCTCTCATCCCATTTGTGCAGCTCTAGGGCAGACTAGAGACTGAAATCTTTCCATCTTACAAGGATCAGGCAGACCCATATCATTCTTGGTTAGCATGAGCTCACTGACATATGATTTTATCATTTAATATGTTCTTCTAAGGTATAAGGGAACAACATATACCTGTAGAAACTTAAAGAAACTGAAGAATGGAAAATAAAACCATCATGTATGAAAAACCTTTTAATGAGGTTAACATAGTAGTGAATTCAAACTACAGTTTCCTTCCTTTTAAACAAGAAATGAATTTAAACTGTAATTTCTTTCCCTTTAAATGACAACTTGTTATAGCACTGTATAATACCAGAGTACAAGAGAGTAATTGTTCTTCATAAATCAAGTGGAGTTATTTCCAATTTCAGATCAAGAGATGGACTTAATTATATACACATCTTTACATGATTCTGGAAATTTTTATCTTGCTCATTTTGCCTGTAATGAGAATATTTTAAAATAGAGGATGGTTTGAACTGACATCTTAAGAGGATGTAAATCTCATTGAATCTTAATGCTGGTTTTTTAAGCCCAATTCGATGAAGTTCTTTTGAATATTTTATTACATCAAAATAAATGTGACATTGGTAGAGCATCATGTAAGAATATTAAACTGTCATGTGGCAGTATCAGAAATGTCAGGGGTATTGTTTTCCTTACAAAGCAATAAAAGTAGTATGCTGCAGTCAAGTTTCTTAGTTAAAATAATTGAATTAGAAAAAAGGAAGAGGATTTTTTTCCTCTTCAGTATGATATTTATCATAGTTATTTAAAATGCATCAGAAATAATTTTGTTGATTTCTCTTCACTTGCAACACTCCTCCTCTCCTCTCAATTTCTCAGAGCTAGAAGCTTATGGTGGTGCTTTATTTTTGTTTCCTGATTTGGGGCCAGAACTGCAAAATCTAACCAGTCTGCTATGTTAATGATTATGGTGTGTTTTACTGGGGTAGAAAACCAGGGGCATGTTGTCAAATGTGTTTAACATGGTCAGCCAGATAGAAAAGCATTCAGTGGCTGCTGAGCTGAATGTGTGGAGCACAGTGCTCCAAGTCTCATTTTACAGTCCTCTAGCCCCATCTTTGAGCTTGAATCTTCTGATTTGTCTGAATCACATCAATCACAGCTGCAGTAATATGCAGTAATTCTTGCTTTAACACAAAGAAAGGCACAATGATTCTGATAAATAACAATGATCAGATCTTTAAGAACGAAGTAGTGGTCAGTTAAGTCATTCTTTGCTCTGGCTGTACCAACTGGACTATGAAACTTAATTCTATCTAACAATTTTGATCGTTTGCAACATGAATTATGGCTATGTCCAGGTGGTTTGAAGTTGTCTGCTTACCCAATTTTCCTTTTTGGGTCATTTATTAGGATAAAAATGATAGTAATTGTGAGCAGTTCACAGAGGAACAACACATTTGCATTTTAATTTTGTAATTACTAGGAATGGATTAAAAACAAAACCCAAATCAAGTTGTTCATAGTATCTTAAAACTTTGAAGTTAACCATGGAAGTTATCCTTTGGAGAGGTTGGACTAGGTGAGCTCCCAAGGCCCTATCCACTCTAAATTTTCAAGATTCTGTGAAGAAGTTTTAATTTTCCTTTTTTCTTTTTTCTTTTCTTTTTTCCTCACAGGAAGATACCAGGTGGTTGAAGGCATAATGTCTCCTGTCAGTGATCAATATGGGAAGAAGGGCTTGGTGTCAGCAAGGCACAGGGTGGCCATGGCCAGACTGGCCCTGGAAACATCTGACTGGATCCGGGTGGATCCCTGGGAGAGCCAGCAGGACACGTGGACAGAGACAGTGAAAGTATTAAGGTGATTACATTATCTTCTTCCTGTTTTAATGAAATGACTGACTGCCAAAAATCTGCCAGGCTGCTTCATCAATGCACAGAACTTGTTCCTCTAAAACACCCAGCCGAGTCAGGATTCCCACCAGGAATCTTTCATTTGCTTTTCCCAGACCTGTGCAGTAACCACAGGACTGCCCTCGTGTCCTTCAAGTGGTTGGATGCATGTGGGAAGCCTCTGCAAAATGATGGCCAGTGTTGTGTTTCTGCAGGAAAAGTTCCTGCCTCTCAAGTTGCCTTTCTTGGGTGTAAGTCTCTAAGCAGGTAATAGATTGTGATCAGAAAGTAAGAGAGTTCTCAAAAGATTCTGTTCTTCAGGAGCATCTCTGTTCCAGATTAGCTGTGGTATCAGTATTATGCCTCCAGGTTTATCTGTTCATGCATCTTTGTAAAGTTTTCCTATTAACTCTAATGGTAAATTAAGCCTAAGCCCTTAACTGCTGATGTTTTCTTCAAAATATTGGAGTTTACTGTGATTTTGTGCTGGGAGGAGAAGTTAAACAAGTTGTCCAAAACGTGATGCAAGAACCTTGAAACATGTCTTTTCCATATGGTGATAAATGCATATGGGGCAGTGCAAAACACAAACTTCTTGTGCTGAGTGCTCTTTGGAAAAGGTGCTGCAGAAGGTAACAGATACCATTGACTGAAAGCCTTCATGGTAGTCTATAGCAAATGTGCTGGAAGAGCTATCACTGATTCTTCATTTTTATCCCCATTTTCTGGGTTACTTTCTACGTGGAAACAGTGTTCAAAGCTCTAAATTGTGCCCTCCAACAACTGCCCCAAAAGCTCTTGTGGTTCTATGTGAAAGCAGTTAAAAGCCAGACCTGTTACTTTACAAAAGCATCCATAAGGGTTCACTTCAAACTTACAGGACACAGAAGAGCCCTTTAGATCTGCTTTTATTTGCTTCCCTGAGGGAGCACAGACATCCAGTTGCTTCTTTTGCCCCTTCCCTCCAGGCAGCAGAGCAGGATCAGGGCGGGAGGTTTTCTATCTTTGCAGGAAACTCTTCTTTCTCTAATAATAACTGTATGTCCCAGTGTGAGAAGTCACCAAGTGCTGTCCTACAGTATTGCCTGGGTGTGGGGCTTTTGTCCTAAACTTCAGTCAAACCATTTTCTTCTGGAGGAGCTTTCCCAAATCCCAGATCAGGTGATCCTACTTTGGTCTTGCACAGCTCCAACCAAAGTAAGTACTGCTTGCAAGATTGGGTTTGTAAATTATAAATCTACTTCAGAGTTCTTCAGGATGAGAGATCCAGTAAGTAAAAGCTATCTGTATAATTTTCTGCACAGGCAATGCGGTATGTACAGCCAAACTTCCCATCTGCTTAGAAAGTGAACCTCTAGTTTTATTAATAAATCCACAAAACGTTAAAATGGCTGCTTGTTAAGGAGAGAAATGAGCTTAAATCTTGTTTTGTCCACAAATGTTGATGTGTATTAATGAACCAGTACCATAATCTGGTGCTGAACCTTGTCCCTTCAATGGGGAAGCAGAATTCTGAAGAAATGTAGGTGTTTATGCTTTACACTGCATTTTAAGTGTCACAGGTGAAAAAAAAAAAGATCCAGCTTTATCAGATCCTTACTAAGTATAAACAGGCAATTGTTTATTGTAGAGTTGTTCTTCACATGCTTCCAAAACTAGGTTCTTCACTCCTGAAAAAACCAAGGACTAACTGCTGCCTTTACTATAAGCTCCCTCAGGTAGGAAACTTCAGTACCAATAGAAAGATTTTCCTATTGCAAGGCAGAGGAAATCATTTTTGTACCTAACTGTCTCTTCTTATCAGGAGTTTGAATTGTACACTTAACTGCAGTAGAACATTTAGTGCTGAAACATATGAATGGCCTTTTCCTACAGTACTCGTTTTAACTGACTGCCATAAAAATGTCACGTTTCATCAAAACCTGTGGATTTTGCAGAGGATCCCAAGTAGTTGTGACATAAAAGAATTTTAAGCAGCAAAGCTCAAATCCCACTTATGGCAGTGCTATTAAATGAGTATGGAAATCTTGGAGACTTACCCCAAGGCTTTTCTTTGAGAGGAGGAGGGAACATAATAGAGCTGTTTTCCACTTAGCTGCTGTTTGTGAGTATTTCTAGACAAGGAAACAGGATTGTCAGTAGGCAAAGGACTGCATTCATTGCTCCTGTGGATTTGATTGGCATGCAGCTATAATACAGAGTAATTAAAACTTGGCAAAGATCTGCATTACCCAACTTCTGTTGAGTTGTGCTTGTGATTTAGTTCTATAGTTACTCAAAGCTTCATACACAGTTCAGAAAACGCTAAAGAAGCTGCCAGATGGGTTTGTCCTTTTTGCTGTGTCTAAAGTGATGCAACCCCAGTTGCCCCAGCCCATGATCTGCTAAGCAGACCTGGGGCAGCTCAGATTTTGCAGTGTTTGTAACGTTGGCCCTGCAGGGAGCTCTTCGCCAAGTTCTTGTTTTTGAATCCTGGCCCAAGAATGTCAGAGCACGACACACAGTTGGTGTGCTTGGTTATACATAGCACCAGCCTGTTTACTGCAAGGCAGGGTTAAAATTAGACATGTGGGAAGGCACAGACCAGGCTCCTGGTACCCACTCTCTGCTGCCATATGTGCCTCACCTCTTGGCTGTGCAGTTTCTCTGGCCAGTTGCTGAGCATCAGAAATCAGTGGAGGCTGCTTTGCAGCCTGGCTGGGTGTAGGTTCTTGACACATATGCAGCTTGTTCCTGTGGCTAAAGTGTTTGCATGATTTGAAGAGTATGCTTTTAAATCACTAATGTGGATTCCTTCCTTACAGCAGACATTGCAAGGGTCGGCTGGGGCTTCATATATGCACTGGATTGAGACTGTTCCTTGGAACTCAGAACCTTTGTGTTGCTGCAGTTGGATAGGAGCTGATAATCATTGTGGCTCTATATGTGCTACGCAGAAATTGGACACAGCCTTGATTCTGTGTCTGCTTATCCTGCCTCACCAGGAGCTTGTATCTTGAAACAATGTTGGCTTGTGGAAATACCAGCGGTGCTTAGGCCTGGCTCAGGAAGGGACTATTCTGAACAAGGCTGGGACTATTGTAAACAAGCAAGGCTGTGCTGATTTGGAGGGAAAAGGCCACTACCATGAGGTAGCCATACCAGTATGGTATAATTTCAAAAAGGATTCACAAGCCAGGAGACCATTAAGGAGATAATTTGTGAATTCCACAAAATGTAACTACATTGATACTAATCTCGTGGCAGAATGAATGTGCCAAATTCTTAACAAATGGTATTCAAATCCAAAGGGCATAAAGGTAGACCCTGTTCTGGAATGGGAAGATGCCAGGTAATCACTTTGTTGCATCTCTGAGAGGATTACCTCACACAGAAGCCTTTATTTTGAATGTAGGCACCATTATGATGAAGCACTCAGAGAGTTCCAGTCCAAGGAGTTCATGAGAAACAAATATCCCACAGAAAGCTCTATGGAGGACTCCCTTTCTTGCCAGCATCCAGGTTGGTTCATGACTATAAATATGATGCTGTGTTTAGCATTAAAAACTGTACAGCTTTACCAGATTAGGAGTGAGAAAATTGAATGTAGTAGCTGGTGAGTTTTGAGGGTTGGAGCTGTGTCCCAAAACTAAGCCATGCCAAATGCCAACGTAGCTGCTGGGGCAGTTGTTTTGTAATAGCTCCCACACAGATAGGAGACCCTGGAGTTGTATTAATTCTTGGTTTTATAAGCATCTCTTTAGCTCTGTCAGAGATGGACATTGTTGCCCTGCTTGTTTTTCAAAGTACAGAATACATTAAAAAAAAAAATATGAAAAATACAGGATTACTTAGAATTCTGCTTCTAGTGTTAGACAATGGACAAAATGTCTGGATAGCACAGCAGTGATGCTGCCATGTTGATGTTTGCTTCCAGAAAAGCTCCTGTTGGCAGTAGAGGCACGGCAGGCTCTGGAAACAATATCAGTTCTCAGTTTCCTGTCTAATCCTCTTCCCTAGCCCTGTGGCTTACCAGGATGCTGCTGGATTTTTGATGCATTGCATTTTTCCTCTAGTGTTGTAGCATCTCTTAGACATGAATAATGCATTTCAGTCGTTCCTGGTTGTTGAGGATTTGTATCTTTACAGTTGGTGAAGGAAAGGAATCACGCTTTTCACACATCATCACTGGAACATTTCTTACATTCTGAATCTCTCCTTTAAGATGTTTGTAGAAGACTTTCAGGTGTGCTAACCATCAAATAAGTGTAAAGTGAAGGCAGACCTGCATCCTTTCCCTTCATTTCACATGGCTGTGAAACTACCTGGTCAATGCTTAGGTGGAATAATGATGAGTGCTGTGGAAGGAGTTCTGCGAGGAAAGTGTTCTGTGCTGGGGCTTAGGCAGGGAGCAGCAAATAAGAAATAGAGACAAAAAAGAGCAGCTGGGCAGGTTGGTGTGGAGTAGCCAGGTTCAAACAAATCTAATGTGCTAAAGTATTTCTCTTAATTTGCTTCTTTCTCTTTTTGGATTGTTTGAATGGAGTAAAAATACTCCTTAACTGTGTACAGATAATATTCAATATGCTTTGAGTGATGATGAAGTAGGTGATAAAGTAATTGTTACCAGACACATAAAAACCGACACTGAATTTTTCTTGCAACTTTCTGAAAAAAGGCCTGGAGTAAAGGTAAATGATTTTAAAAATAAATTTTAAAAAAAATTGAAGTGATGAGTTAAAACTGATTTTAAGTATAAACTTCCTAGAAAACTGAGAAAAGATAAGACATCTGTCTTTTGCTTTTGTCTTTCCAGTTCTGCCGGAATTAAAGCTGCTCTGTGGGGCTGATTTTCTACAGACATTTAAGACACCCAATCTCTGGAAGGAAGAAGACATCAAAGAAATAGTGGAAAAGTTTGGTTTGGTCTGCATTAGCCGGGCTGGCTCTGATCCATCTCAGGTCATCCAGGAATCAGACCTTTTATCTGAATTTCAGCACAATATTTTTCTAGTGAGGGAGTGGATCCAGAATGAAATCAGTGCGACACAGATCCGCTGTGCCCTGTGCAGAGGGCTGAGTGTGAAATATCTCATCCCAGACTCTGTCATTGCCTACATTGCACAGCACAACGTCTACATGGCTGAGAGCGAGCGCACGAACGAAGGCCACCTGCTGCAGCCTCTCAGGCTGCAAAACACAACAATAAACCCTCTGAGGGACTGATTTCTGCACTGTGTGCCGTGTCACACCAGCAGCTTTGTCATGTAGATTTCTTGAGAAAGTTGTTTCTTATTAATAATGAAGGGAAAGTCCAAAATTGCTTGAAGTCGTGTGGTGTTTTAAATCCTTGCATCCTTATGTGGTAGTGCTCAGGAAAATTGGGATGCTCAGGTGTACAGCTTAAAAATACACAAAGAACAGCTTCCTTGTGAAGATAAAGGAGATCTTTACAATAAATATTCTTCCTATTTCAATAATTTCACTAAGTCAGTAAATATGACTTAAGGGTCAAACACAGTACTTCCATAACTTGTAATTCTGCAATACTTATGTTCTAAAACAGCAAAATACAATGAACCATAACTTGAGAGAGAGAGATGTGTTTAAATATATATTACTTCTAAACTTTGGCTTTATGAGACCCTGAATAACTTTTTGATTTTTGGCAATTTGGCCAAGAGATGGAAATCAATCTTTCTTTCATGCAAGCCCTTAAAAATGCACGTGCTACTTCTGCTACTTCTAAGGCTTCAGGTTCTCAAATGACAGACACTCCTTATCCCCACATTTAAAGTGGGTTTCTTTTCTTCTCTGATCCAGAGTCTCCTTAAGAGCAAGCAGTGCCAAAGCCCCAGAGCAGATAAAATATCCAATAGGGACTTCAGTTGTGCCATATGCAAACATCTGAGAGGCTGAGTATTTCAGCTCTGATGTTAGCAGGGAAAATCTGTGCTCCTCTCTGCTGGTTGCCTGTTACGCTGATTCAGTGTTTCTCATTTCTGACAGGAGTCACTTTCAGAGAGTACAGAATTCTATAAAGTGCTCCCTCTGTGGTTCAGAGCTCCGTAACTGAAAGCATTCATGCAGCAGTGATGTAGCATTTATCACTGTACACAGTAACCACTGCTTCCCAATACAAGTTTCTACCTAACTGCTCCTTCTGAGCCCTCAGCTGGCCAAGCAGCTGCCACTGGTGGTTCTCTAGGATTCCGGAGCTTGTGGAACAAGTTAAAGGAATATCAGACACAAATGGCTTTTTCTGAAAGGGTCTGTGTGATTTTTTTCTTGAAAGAAAGCATAAAGTAGCTGAAACCTATTCAAGAAAGAGGAATTTGGCTCAAAAAACACATAAGCACTTTTACAGCTTTTGCTAATATCCTAAACTAAAGCTATTTGAAAGGCTTTTTTTTCTGAGTGGCTTGAAGAATGAAGAGTAGTATAGTTAAAATGGATTTCCCTCACACAAGTGATATGAAAAGTGAATATTTCATCCTTTTTAAATCAAGTCATCCTGCTGTCATTAGAAATTTCAGAGGTTCAGCCTTCTGGAAGGGTCTTAAGGCAGCACTTCAACAATAATCGGATTAGAAGGACTTGCAAAGCTCCATGGTCTAAAAAAGAGATAAAAGAAACCAGGGTTCAGACTCGCCACAAAGCAAGGCAGTGAGTTGTGTGGTGCAGAATCAACCCACAGCTCTGAGCCTGTGATTTTGACAATCACCTGAAGCAGGGATGCCTGCAGACTTCAATGGGTACTGGAAAATGGTCAGCAATGACAATTTTGAGGAGTATCTGAAAGCACTGGGTAAGGTTCCCTTCAAACTTCTTGAATGAATAATCAATAAATGGCACCTGTCTTATTCTTTACGTGCATCTATTTTTTCTTGTACAGTCATAAGTCATTTTTGTGAGAAGTATTTTTTCAGAAATGCACTTTAAGAATTGCTTTAAGCAAAACTGTTTTGCCTTAAGCAGCCTCTACTCTTTACCGTCTTGAAGCTTACATTGCCAGATATTAAACTACATAGCTTGAGGAGGTAAGTGCTGGATTCCAAACATAAAAAAAATCTCCTATATTTGAAAAGCAGTAAAATTTTTTATATTTAATAAAGATTCGGTGTAGTACTTAATGCAATTTTGTGTGTTTGTATTTGATGTTGTGTTAGTACCTCTGTAGAAATATTGGAGGCCTTATTAACTGTCAAATACAAATGGTATTTTTTAAAGATTCCCCATAATCAAAGAATTGAAATACTAAGTTATTTTAGAGAATTAAGTTACAGGCTTTTTCTGGATGAGAAGGCTGGTTTGAAAAATTTGGACATCTATTTATCTTTGTTCATTTCAGTTCTCCCTAGAAGTGACAAGCTTCTTCATATGGAAGATTTTCTGGATAAAAATAACTCTTTTTCTTTTTCAGATGTAAATGTTGCTGTAAGAAAAATAGCAAATCTGCTAAAGCCTGACAAAGAAATCCTTCAGAATGGGGATCATATGATTATTAAAACGCTAAGCACTTTTAGAAACTACATCATGGAATTTGATGTAGGGAAAGAGTTCGAGGAGGATTTGTCTGGGGTGGACGATCGCAAGTGCATGGTAAGAAGTAGAACTTGAGCAGTGGATAAAAAGCAATATTGGTAACCTGAGGCCTTTCACAGAACACAGCTTTTAACCATCCTGGGTGGCTATTCCTGAAATTATTTCTGTACTTCTCAGTTTGCTACAATGTACCTACAGTTTTGAACATGCCTTTAGATTAGAGGAATGCTAATTTTAATCAGGAGCACACAGCAATTTTATCCATCAGTGAATAATAACCTTAGTGAAGCTGTGCTCATTTATAGCGAGATGTTTGTTAGTCAGAAGGACATCTAGGGTCACTTCCAGAACCTCTTTAATGAGTAAGGTTTCACAGTAGAGGAAATCCACTGATTGCAAGGTCAGTGTGTGAGAATGGCCAAGTGCTTAAAGATTGCCTGGGTGTATTTATTAGAGCACACACTTAAATTAGCCCACTGGAACAAATCTTGCTGAAATGAATAAGCAAACACTGAGGACTTTGTTTTATGATAGCTCTGTTCTATGAGCTCTTTTTACTTTTTAACTTAGGATTAATAAATACCAATTGACAGGGGAAAACTTGAGAATAGCAAGTCTCACCTATTAGTTTGGCAGCATGACACTGGCAATATTCTGCAGTGAGGAAGATGACAAATAAAAGAAAGTTATCTCAGGAGGGACTCTAGAGGAGAAATCTCATAAAAGAGAATAGGTTTCCATTCTGAGAAAAAGTGCTGTTTAAAACCAATACTTTTCTCTCACACTAAGATTTACGAATTTGCTTTTGCTCTGATCATGGCAGGAAGGGGAAAAATTATGAAGACCAGAGAAAAGGAATGGTTGGCTACTGAGGGCCTCAGCAAATCCCTCTGTTGTCCTTGTTACAGAGGGTAGAAGTTTGATGAGAGTGCAGAATACAACATTCAGAAAGGGGAGGAGCAGGTGCATTTGTGTTTAGGAAAGCTCCCCAATGGTAGTGTGTGATTTTGGCTCCTGGAATGCTCTTAATCAGGATATTGAGGTCCAGATTCACTGAACAGTTATGAGCCCAAGGAAAGATTTAAGACTGAGGTGATTAAATTACCATCAAAGATAGCAATGTTCAAAACATCTGCTACCAATGTTTGTGTGTGCACAGAACTGTCCCTGTGTAAGCATTGTCTGTACTTTTGAATGCCATTAAACTCCCATCTGAAGGAAAGCTAAACCATCCTCTGCATGGTGGAAAGAAGTAATTTTTTATTATTTTTAACAAGCCAAAATTCTCTACCCTATTTTGCTAAATTGAGTGATGATGGAAGGATTCAAAATGTTAAACCAGAAAGAAGGAACTAGAGAGAGAATATTTCAGTCACTAAAACAGCTGATTGATTTGGAGTAGAACCTAGTTCAGCCTGCTTTCAAAGGTTACTGAAACATTTCCCTGTTTACTGTTTAGTGGGAAATGGTTATTCAGCCTTGGAAGCAGAAGGTATCAGCACCTTCCTGCCTGTTACAAACAAACAAACAAACAAAAACCCCAAACAACCCGGGGTAGTCACTGACTCTGACTGGGTTTTTTGTAAGAAGGACTTAAGGATGTAATTCCACATAACCCCCCAGAGATCTCTGTTTCTTTGTGGTCTCCAGCTGTAGCTGGGCACTTCAGGTCACTGACCACTGGTGCTCCATGTGCCTTGTAGCAGCACATCACGCTTTATAGTTCAATTTTCTTATTAGAGATTTCTTTTGTACATCAGACCTCTGTTTTGTAAACAGCAAAACAGTACAAGAAGCTGTCTTTCTGAAGCAACTTCAGTCCAAATCTGATAACCATAATGTCAGGCAAAATATGCAGCTGTTAAGCAGCAAAATTACTCCAACAGTGCAGAAGGAGTTTTGTGAGAGAAGAGTCATGGAGGTAATAAGAGGTACCGGACCACTCCCTGAGTGGTGTTATGAAGAAAACCACCATGAAAGCAAAGGTTGAATGTCATTCTTGGTGTTCCGTTTGTTCATGTAGAGCCTGTGGAACTGCGTGTCATAAATGGCTTAATCATTAATAGATTGTGTAATGGGAGAGGTTGTGAATCAATTATTGTTATTTATATTGTGGAATGAGCAGACCACTGGGCAAGTTTTATCCAAGGAGCTCAGTGTATGAGCAGTACAAAGGAACAAGGATAAGACAAATTACACATTAAACATTAATCTATACAGCAGAGATTCAATCATCAGGAGACTAGCAAAAATAATCTTAGAAGTAATTCTTCCTAGAAGTATAGGTTGTTTTTTCTTTTAATGAAGAATAGATCATCTTGTTGGAGTTAACATATCTGTAAAAATAATATCAGCATGGTGAACAGGTTAGATCCTATGTGTAATTCCCTGAAATTGTGTTCAGCTTTCAGTTGTAAAATATATCCTTGAGCCAGTCAGGGTAGAGTGTAACTACAGTAATTCCAAATCAATACTGTGTGTGAGGAGGAAAGGCTAAAAAGTTTTGCTGATACTTTAGAAGTAAGTTGACATTAGGAACTTGATAGTCTTGTGATAGTACAAGCCCTCTCCTCCTTTGCAGTTAGGGTTTTTTCATTTTTATAGTTGGTCACTCTTGGGAGCCTGTCTGAACTTTCTGGATCAGGGAGTTAATTGAGAAGGATAAACCTTAGCAATTTCAGTTTGTCCTTCTGACCACAGCCTGGCTTTCTTGCATGCACATGGTTTTGGGTGACTGTTCTCTAGAGGGACAGAGGGAACAGCAGCTGGTGACATCAGGTCCTTTAGGATGTTGTTTCTGTTGGGAAGTGAAAATTTGCTACTTTGGAAACTCTAAAGCCCTGCAGTTTAGTTAAAGATGCAGTTTCTGTGTTCTGCAAAACCAAAGATGGGATAGTTGACCACAGGAGAGATCAGAAATGCTCCTTGACCTTTCCACCCAGGATTGGATCTCCTAGATAAAAATTAAATCTATTCACTTGGCAATTTTTTGAAAGATATCTTTCTGCAACTTCAATCATACTTAACTATCCACAGTTGTTAATAACTTGGCAGTTTCAAGTACAAATGTAAAATGAAAGTTTACATCTTCAGGAGCATCTTTCATTCTTTGCAGATGTCCAAGGTGTACATTAGATGGTGTAGGAAGAAGTTTAGAACATTAATTTTTGTGACATTTTTTCTCACATGATCTGAATTGGAACATGTAGTCAAGTTTCTACTGCTTTGAAGACTTTGCTGATGGTTTTAATTGGCAACATATTATCAGATGGAGAATGTACTGAAACAGAGATTTAAAGTTAAATGGGGAGCTCTGGTTTGGTATTTCTCACACCGAGTCTTTGATCCTGATATCCTAATTCTCAGTGAAGCTCCAGTCTCTTCATAAAATCTCCTCAATTTTAAAGAGAATTTCTACAATCTCAAATTGTGATTTATTTAGCATCTCAGGTGTTGCTGTAAGTATGAAATTTTGTTTCGTGTATATAAATATTGCTGTGGAAAAAAATTTACTGTGCATGCAAGAGGAAGACCTTATTAAAACAATTAATCCAAAACCATCTGTGAAAGTATCTCTCATTCATCAGCAGATAGTTGTGCTTCCCTTTCTCACTGTCAGTCATAACCAGTGAAGCTGGTGAAACATCTACAGTGTGAAATATGTACCAGCACATAGGAACAAGGCACATAAGCCTTCTGCACCTTCACAGTGTAACTTGCTTAGTGCTTAGTAAAGAAATTATGAAAAAATCAACTAAAAAACCTTAAAATACTGAAACAAAGGCTGAAGTTTCACATTGCAAGTCTTTGCATCCAATTAATCAAAGCAGATTGAAAATTGGATAGCTCAGATGCAAAAATCACTTTCTTAAAATTTTTAGTTTTCTAATGATTCTGCTGCTAAAGTAGAGGAAAATTTTGCATTATAATTATTCTCTGCTGTTCAGGCATTTGAAAGACTGAATTGCTTTATCTTACGCTATGCAGAATTAATCCCTTTTGACAGGGCAAGTGATCTGTTAAAAAATCAAGAAAGATTTTATGTTCTAAATATAGAGGAGCAGAATTTCTTGGATAACTGAGAACAGTTGTGTTATATCTGAGTATTTGTCCAAGCATATGAGATGTGCTTTGGTAACTCAGAACCTTGTGCTCTCTGATACAGTAATTTTCTTCTTCCATTGAAGCAGGAAATGAAATGACAAAGGCAGGGAACTGGGAAACAGAGAAAACTGCAAGAATTTTAAACTGAATGTGAGAAGTAATACATCTTAACCATTTAGTTATCTAAACCTGAATACAAATGGGATATAACCATGAATAAGTTACCAAGTGGGTGTTTTGAGTTCCTTTATTGGAACTAACAGAACTTATAGTCCTAGTTAAGACTTGCTGGGGTGGGGTAGGGTGAGGAGAATTTGGGAGTTGTGGATTTCCTTCATCAGGTCTAGAATACATCTTACCATATGAAATGCCAATTAGTGTTTGAAATAAGCACACAAGGACTGTCTTGTGCCATATCCTGCTGAAGTAAGTTGTTCAAAACTGATCATGGCTCTGTTTTAATTAACAAACGTTCCTAATGTGACACTGATTCCACTCAGGTTTGTATTCAGGAGAACTGCAGTGGAGGTAGTTGTTCTGGCCGTAATTTGATTTATACCACTGCAAGGTCAGAATAAAGCTCTGTTACAAAATCACATGGTTCATGAAGCTTATTTAACTATTTAGGCAGGTTCCTCTGTTATACAAATGGAATTCACAGCTGTTAATCTAGTTCTGAGCAGGTTTGGGAATTACAGCTTTGCTGCCAGAAAAACAACAACCAACAAACAACATTCCAGTACATGGAATTGCAGGAGGGATCTCCCACAGGGTGAGAAGATTCAGAATAAATCGTGCCTGTCCAGTAAGATGCAAGATCAGCAATATGTCTTTACTCGATCCCTCTGATTTATCTGTTTTATTTCTTTACCCTTCCAGTGCTGTCCTTTTGGGCTTGTATTTTCTTCTATACTTTGGTGGAACAAGCATTATTCTAGAATCATTGTAGCTGGGGCTGGTCTTCTCTCAGATTTAGTGCCTCCTGTCTCTTTGCAGTACTGTAATTTCCCTCATTGGCATAATCCCTGATTTTTTTTTTTTTTTATTTTGGTGGGGAGGGAGGTGTCATTTAAAAGAGGTAGACTTTATGGTAGTTTTCTGTTGGTATTTCTGGCTCTTTACAAACTGCTCTCAACAAGTGATGAAGAAAAGTCTTCCTCAGCCCCTCCGAGGCTCCTGAGGGTAGAAGTCCATCCTGGGTCTGTCTCAGGCTCTGTCAGAATGGACTCTGGTCTTTTCTGTCTGTGCCTCAGTGAGGAGGAGGAGTTTCCTTTTCCCTGCCTTGTCCCACCCTGCTTGCTCCTTGGGCATTAGTTACTGCCTGGAAGTGATGTGCTCAGCACATTTGCACAGTGATAGCAAATGAGGTGATTGGAATCTTTGGTCGTATAAATATCATAAACTTTGGATTTTTCAGGGCTGGATTCATGTCTAAACCACGAGGCTGAGTAGAAGCTTTGGAGCTAGTTATTCACAGAACTGCTGCTAGCATACTGAAGCTCTGCAGGGAAAGTGGGTTTGGATAGGTTTGTCTCAGCTTTTTGTGAACTAAAAAGCTCTGAGAGTTACAAATGCAGAAAGTGCAATCAGAATCATCTGAAAAGCTGAGAACCAGACTTAACAAATCCAATTTTGAATGACAAATCATTAGTGTTATGTACAATTGCATCTCACTAAAATTACACAGGGGATAAATCTGTTATAGCCATTAATTTAAACAGTAAATGTCTTAGAATCGATTCTGATCTTTGCACAGAGTGAATTGGATGTGATGGGATTTACTCTTTTTTTCTAGCATGGGATATACACAAGTTTCCCTATTTTTGTATTATTTGTACACAATTTTATTCCAGTAAGAAAAAAAGCCGCCATTTCTAAGAAATAAAACAATATGCACTCTCTACAATATTGATTCTCCTCCTCCCCCCACATATTGTCAGCTGCATAGCCTGGAGCTTTGCACCTCCACTTTCCTACTCCCTGGAACATATCTCGTCTTTGCTTTGCTCTGTTGCTCTTACGAGCAAGGATTCAAAATAAGGAATTGGAGCATTTAGGATCTGATCCTATCTGACAACAGCTTACCTTTCATCTAAAATTTTTCAATCCAGTCCTAAGTCCCTTCTCTAGCAGTGCTACCCCTGTAGATGCTGACAATGACAGAAGCAAAGGAGACTTTGCTGTGACTGAGCTGCAGCGTGGCTAAATAGGTTCAGCCTTTGCCCAGCACCAGGATCTGGAGATAAAGGCCAGGAATCCTTCTAGGAATTGTTCTGTTGGGTTTGTTGTTGTTTTCTCAGTAGTTTCTGTTGCTGAACTTCCAGATGCAGATGTGATGAGACAAAAGGAGTTTCAGGGGAAGAGGTACTGCCTGTGGCTGTATCTCCTGGAGCAGCCTCCTGCACAAAGGCCACAGGGAGTGACCACCTGGCAGAATTCCCCCTCACAGCTACATTGGGCTTTGTCTGGGATATCAACATGAGTTTATTCTATCAGAACTTCATTTTCTTTCCCCCAAGGAAACATGCTTACAAGACGTTTTTATATCACTTTGATATTTAATGCAGATGAAATGGTTTATCCTGAGAAGTTGTTAAATACCTTGTTGGAGATATTGCTGTGTTTGACCAAAAGTTCTAGGATAGTTTCTTTGGTGTTATTTACAAGACACAGCTCAAATTGGATTTTTCTGTTTCATTGGACCTAAAAAAAAAAAGACTTCCCATTTTTTAATCCTTTTTAGATCATAATTACAGTTGTAAAATGGGCTGTCATTCTCCCAAGCAGAGAATTACTGGATGGAGATGGAGCAGGGAGTGTGGTGCACACCTAGCTTTGCAGTCATTTGGTGCACCATATATAGAGACAACACTCTGAGGGAGGCAGGAGAAAAACAGAACTGGTGCTGCTGTGTTTCTGCTACAGATAGGAAATCAATAACGTATTTTTGATGAAAGGTGGGAGCTGCAATTCATACTTGTAAAAGGCAATGTGTCAAAAATCTATGTAGCATTAACAAAAAATGTTCATTAAGTGCTTGGAAGAAAGTTATTTTCTTCCATTCATCTGTTAAATCCATTCTGTACCGAGCTGCTGAGCCCCTGACCCAGGCAGGCACACAGGAGTTGCCAGCAGGGGAATGAGAAATACTTTGCAGAGCCAGCACCAAATGTCTTTGCACTTAGACCTCACTGGGAAATGCAAAGTACTCTGATAACGTTTGATGACTATTTCAGTAAATTACAAAAGTCACTGTCTCTGCCTGTGGGTCAGGATGATTTGCCTCTGGAACTGAAATTGTGCAACATTTTGCTACAGTTGCTGCTGCTAAAGAAAAAGCAGATACATTGTCAATAATTTTTTTAGAGGTTAGTAAATATTTCATTTAATAAATTAATCAATCTACCTTGTCTCATAACTGGAAACAGTAATGACAATACTTTAATTGTAATTTCCTCCAACTTTAATATTCAGGAAGATTAAGGCAGTGCTATGTGTATGAATTTAAAACTTCATAACACAAAGAGATTAAATCACTAACAAAATTATGTGGATGCTAAGTAATAAAAGAAGGATATCAAAGTACACAAAAAGTGAAACACTACAGAAATCATATCATAAAACTAAAGAAAATTTGAACATTTTTTTGTGTCCTCAGGCTTCAAAGGCTTTTTCACTTCCCAGAAGAGCTCCATTCTCTAGTACTACATCTCAAGAACAAAGTGTACATAATCTGAAAAATGTGGAATATTGGTGGTTGGAATTTTTGGGAAGAGTTAAACTGAGGCAAGACTCCCTGGTTTTTACCCCATTCAGTCACCTTTTTTGGTGTTCCTTTAGTATTATTGATAATACTGTTGGCTAATTGCACCCATCACCATTCTCTGTTGAAGTTTCCTACAGTTACATGTACATGACCTAGGAAGTGTTCATCTTAGGGTTAAGTATGAGCAGGTGGTAAGTGAGCAAGCTTTAAACTCACTTATGGGGAACTAGATTATGTGCTATGTATTTGAAAGGAAAAAGCAATGTCTTCCATTTATTATCAAGTATTAAAAGATGCTCAAAAAGGCGGAGTTCAGTTTTAGAGAAATGCTCCATTTCTAGCTAGTTGGTTCTGTTACTGGAAACTGCAGCTTTCCAGTGTCCCCCGAGTTTGTCAGCCTCCCCCCCTCGTGTGGAAGAGGATAAGGAGCAGGAGCTGTGTGCCTGGGCTGCCCTGTCCCCCAAACCCTGGCAAGGATTTTCAGTCATTCCAGGCAGGGGGCAGCAGCTCTGTAATCAGACAGCCCTTAGGTAATGCTATTACCAGAATGGGGGCAAACAAGGTTCATTACAAAGACATACTTTTCTAAGAAAAATAGCTTTACATAAAAGGTAAAGTCTTTGTTTATCTTGGGAGTGTGCCAGGAAGAACCAAAGGGTTACACAGAACTGCCTTAGCACTCTGCAAGTGCTTTGCTCCTGATTGTGCAATGGTAATATCCCGATCCAGTCCTCAAAAATAAATCCTTGCTGTTTGATACAGCAAGAGAGACTATACACACAATGTTTTCCCTGCAGTATTTCTGGGGTATTGGTTTTATGCTCTGATTCCAATATTTGGGAATGTTGTAAAGCAAGTGTTGCTCTGATTTAGGTGTTGTAGAGGGTGGAATGTTGGCAGCAGCCAGTGCACATTAACCATCAGAGCAACTTCAACCTCAGCTAACGCTCACTGTGTGTCTCGGTAGAGAGATTTGGGGTGGAAGGATGTGTTTCAATCTGAGCTAAAAGAGAAATTCTTATTTTGTGTATTAGTTTAATAAAAGAGACATTGAGACATTACAGTTTGACCTGAAGAAAGGATACAGATGCCAATGATTAATCTTACTGTCACAAAGTGGTTGTTCCTGCTAACAAAGAAAATGGCATTATGTTCTCTTGGAATGTATTCTGCCCTTTATAATCTTCAGAGCAAAACAGCTACATACAGAAATCAGGAATTGTGTGGTTTACTCACATCCCCTCAGTATTTATATTTCTCAAAAGGAAGGCACAGGATACCTGAGAATATTGTCTGATAAGACAGCTTGGTTAATGTCTGTGGGTTTAGACTCTTCGTGTTTATCACCAAATTGCAAAAACCAATTTCTAATCTTGACTGGAAAAACAAAAAGTCCTGAGAAAAAAGTGTGTTGTTTTCTGAGATGAAACAATTTCAATCACCCTTGGAGACTAAAAGTTAACATTTCCTTGTGCTGCTGCAAATATTTCTCTATTTCCCTGAAGTGTACTAAGTCAGTGTAACACTCACAACTGACTTTGAACATTAGTAGGACTAATAAAGTTGGATCCTACTTTATCATGGTGTATTGCCTCTGAATTCACATATAAACCACCAAATTTAACTGTTAAGCTAAAGATTAAACTATGCTGAGCAAATACTCAATGGATATAAATAAATGCAGTTACTAAGCAAAGTTCCACATACAAATACTTCATTCCACAGTATCCCTTAAATCTACAAATCATCAGTCATTGTCTGTTATATTCATTTTTTAGAATCAGTAATTTGTAGATATGTTAACATATAAATTAAACATTATTCACTTTGACTCCTATTATTTGTTGTGTTCTATCTCTTTGGTGGATGTGTGCAGATTCAGATATAGGAGAGGATTACATTATGGTGACCACATTAACTACAGCTTTATCCAAATGTGTTGCTCCTTCCTGCATTAGCATTTTTTTCATTAAAAGGATATGGTTTCATAAAATGTTATCTACTGCTTGGTTTAAATATATCACTTTACAAAAGAGAACAGAAGAATTTGTGAATGCATTTTCTAAATTCGAGATTTTTAGCATGGACACGTGAGTTTGTCTCTCAGAGCCCCATGTGGTGCAGACAGACCCATGGATCAATCCCATTGCCTTGCCCATGATTATCTATCCTGGCACTCTTGGAGTGATTCATTTTCCATGCTGGTTTAGTCTAAAGCTTCCCACGCGAGGAGGCTGCTGCCTGCACTCATTCAAAGGTAGTGGCTGTCATGGTTATCATTGAAGAATTAATAGTTTGTGACATGCACAGATGAAATAAATAAGACAGGATAGGTTTTGAGTGTTAAACAGGGTTTAGTTACCGGAAGGAAGAATGTAGGCTGACTTCTTCTCTTAGGAACTACACAGGATGGATGCAGTAAGTGCCCTTTAATGACAGATCAGAATTCATCATCTCTCCATATCTGACTGCTCATGCAAGTAGTGGCTGAAGACTTTTACAAGGTAGACAATAACTCCATATTTAGTCCTCAGAGTGCCTTCAAACAAGCTGATTTACAGGCCATGTGCTAATATTAATGTTAAGCTATCCTCATGGAGCACGAACTGTCACTGTTCTTCCCTTGTTAAGTCTTTTACAGAGCATTGCTTCTCTTTGTCTTAGGGAGACAGGAAAGGCAAACTGTCAGTAAATGCTAACCAGAGGAACAGGCTGCAGGGTGCACTGTCATACAGTGAAGGAGTTTTATGAAATCAGGTTTTACTGAACCCCTCAGGACAGCACAAATACTCACAGAAGTGCAGTATTGATTACTGGACCTGACTCCTGACTTACTCTGGGAGTCCTGGCTCGAGTAGTCCCCCAGCCTCAGTTGCAAAAAGCAGGATGCTGGGAAAGTTACCAGCTTGCTGATACTTCCAAACCACTCTGCTCAGTGAAAGAAGGCAGACTGAGACATGAGGAAAAGCCAGCTCAGTATTCAAAAGCTTTGTTCATTCAAAGTACCAGGAAATGGGAATTGTCTTCAGGTAGAGCAGCTGGGGAATATTTCTTAGGGTGAAAAAAACAAACTGGACCTTTAATTTTCAGCTCCTTTTGCAAATACAGTGTTAGGCTTCACGGCCCTTCATCTGCTGCATTTTTCAGGGAGTGTGTTCTTACACAATGGTTTTGATGAATTTTTTTCTTTCTTTTTTTTTTATCTCATCCCTCCAACTTTTGGCAGGCAGTTGGGCAGCAACTTTGCGTTCAAGCTCATTTCTTTGGTAATTATCCTAAGCGCTACAACACTCTCCAGTCATTCTTTTTATGAGATACACTCATCATTAGAGATAAGTTTTGCTTCACAGAAACTAATCATAATATCAGAGAATATTACAGTAATACAAAACATGTCTGTTTTGTTAGACCACTGTGTCTTGGGATGGAGATAAGCTGCTTTGTGTACAGAATGGAGAGAAGGAAGGCCGTGGTTGGACCCAGTGGATTGAAGGAGATGAAATGCACCTGGTAAGATCATGGAAGAGGTTTTGAATGCCCCTCCATTAAAATGGTTAGATATAACACAGCAGGGAATGTGCTATGTCATTTTGGCTTACTTTGACATAATTGTGTATTGGTGCAGCATTTGACTTGTCTCTAAAGCAACAATTTCATTTGCAGTCATTATGTTTTTATGTCCCTTAAAAAGCCTGACAATTTCAAATGCTCTTTCTGTGCTCAGTGTCTGTCCAGACTCACCAGGCTGAAATGTTCACACGAGGAAGACATTTACCAGAATGTCCCTCACAGTCTGTAAAATACTCAGTATGGGAGCTATGAAACTGAGCACCCAACAATAAGGGAAAAATACACAATTGTTCATTTAAAATAATTATGGGCCACACTACATTACAGCCTAGAGAACTAAAACAGCAATGAAGCTTTTGAAATTGATGTTTTTTTCAGATCATCTTTTTTATCTTTCTAAATTAGCAGGACCTGAAAGAAGATCTCTGTTCTTTTGTCCTATAACTCTTTATAGCATCCTCACTCTCTCATCAGTGTGGGTAAAAGGCAGTGTTCCTGCTGGGATAATAAACTCCATCCTCCATTTCTCCTCACTGTGCAGTACTATTAGCATTCAGCAAGTTAAATGGATATCTTCTAAATGTTCAAATCAGTAGCAGAATTATGAAAACTTTACAGAAGTACCCCAAGCCCCTTCCTTATTACTAAACGTAATTTTAGGGAAGTATTGGTGGTCCCAGAATCCAGTTTAGGAGAGGAATGGATATGACAGATCTTCCCACCTGCACTTGGTGCAGCACAGGCAGGGAGAAGGCTGCTGTGTAAGTGAGGGCTCTGTAGCTGAGGCCATGGGCTCACCTAGAGGTGGGGAGGCAGCAATAAAAAGGAGATGCCCAAATTTCCTGTGCGTGCCTCCAAGAAGCTCCTTTCAGTATTTCCACACTCCTCCCAGCTGCACAGCAGGCAGGGCCATGGCAGCAGGCTCCAGCCCTTCCAGCTTCTCTGCTGGCAGCCAGCTCCCAGTTACCTGTCACAATTCCTGGCCCAAAGTTCAGCTCACACCTGGCTGCCCTCAGTCCTGCACATCTCTGCATTCCCCTGCACATAGAAACAATAGCAGCAGTTGCTCTTGGATTTCTCTGGACTGGCAGCCTGCTTTCTGGCCTTTGCTGGCTCCCAGGCATTATCTCTTCCCATCTTCTGTCCCCAACACCAATTCCTTCAGCCCTGCTTTCTGCTATCCTTCCTCTGATTCCTGCTCTAGCCACACAGCCTGGCCATGGACCTCCATGCCCAGAGCACTTTCTAGACTTGGCCCTGTCAGGAGGTTGATTTTGGAAGTCAGAAACTCAGATTCAGTTGCTCAAATACTTGTATCTAGTGCCAGTTTAGGGAGCTCAAGGTAACCTGACTGCTCTGATTCTGCTTTTCAGAAGGCTGGGCAGAATTCTGGATCATACCTGCCAGCTGATGCATTCACTCACTGGCACTTGGAAAATTTACCACAATCTGTCTCCCACGTATGCAAAAGTCAGTACAAAATTAATTCATGCGAAGGAAGTAACCAAGTATTTTAGATCCCATTCCTCAATATTTCAATTTTCTCACTTCTTGTATTTCATTAGTTGGAAAAGATGTCCTCTTTATTTCTCTAATCCTTGTTAATGCAACTCTCTCCATTAAAAGTACCATAGACTCCCGTTTAGTATCTTATTTTTGACCAGCTAAGATTACTAGGTCCTGTCCTTTTGAGAGTGCTTTGATACAATGAGCAGTTACCCTTAAAGAATTGATACTTCAATAGCTTTATGATCCTATTGAACTTTACACAACGAGCCAAGTGTTAATTTATTCTTTTCACAGTTCTGCAGAGAGTAGGAGCACATCCTTGGGTAGCTTATTGCTTCCTATTTTCTTCATTTCATTCTGTGGTCTGTACTTGGTAGTTCTTTTTAGATTTCATTTTATGTGAGTGACTTATTTGACCATTCCCCATTTCCTTTTGAGTTTTATTGCCCTTTTCTATTGTATTGATTGCTTCTGCAATCCTGGAGTCTTTGTCACTGTCAGCAGATCTCTCAGCCCTTATTGCACACTCCTTCTTCTGGGTTACCTCTGCAGGAGTGAACAGAACAGGTCCTGACTAAAGTCACTGCATCAGTCTGTTGTTCCACCAACCCAGCATGATGCACTTTCTCTTATTGGGGCCAAGCAACATGTCAATTAAGGCTATTTACTTAGTTTAAGGGTTTTAAAAGTCATTTTATCAAAATCCCCCATAAGAAATGTGCATGACTTCCTCAAAATATTCCAGAAGCTTTATTAAAAGTCTCATCTTGAACGGGAAGGTGTTCTATAAAAATGACCCTTTTGCTAGGTCATGCATAAGCACTGTCTTTATGTCCCTTAAGAGCTTCCACACTCCTTTTTCTTTCACCTAAACCTTGCCCCAGGCACACGGCCCGGGGACACACCTGAGTGCAGTTCTCAGGTCAAATTTGAGGAGTTTCAGGAACGGGGATGGGTGAGCAGGCAAATAGCAGCAGCCTCACAAATGCCAGCCCAGGATGGAAACTGCCCCTTCCCATGCCCAGCTCACAGAGATCCAGAGATCAGCAAGGGGGGGTTGGGAAAGCTCTTGTGGAACTCAAGGGAGCAGCTTTATGCATCCAGGGTGCTCAGGCTCAGTCAAACCTCTCTGCTGTGCTGGTTGACAGGCCTGGAGCAAATCTTCTGTACAATCACCTGCCTTTTATAGCCATGAGCCTGGTGCTGCTAAAGTGGACCCTGGTTTCTGAATTTGTCATCACCACACAGATTCAGAGCTGGTGAGGCAAATCCATCCCCACTTCTTCATGTATCCAAAATAGAGAATGCCCATTCCAAAGGCTTAAAGCAGTTGCATATAATTCACTGCAAGTAGAGAATAATGCACCAGGAACGTATTTGGCCCTTTGAGATCTGAGATCCCAAAATCACTTCCCTTGCTCCACCTTTTAGCAGAAAACAAACCCAAAGCAGATGGTTTCTCTTAGGATGAAAAATAGGCTAAAATACATCCAAGGCTACCAACCTAATTTAATAGAAAATTGTGGATTCAAATTAAGCTGGATGTACACATGAATCTATAATGTTTGTGTCCTAAGTAAAAGTTGTGGCTTTTAATTATTTTCTCCTCCTAGGAAATAAGAGTGTGTGGAGTCACGTGTAAGCAGGTCTTTAAGAAGGTGCAATGAGCTACTGCTGCTACAGGAGTGAAGAACAGTAGAATTTACAGACTTGCCACCAACTCTCCAAATGCTGGTGCTGAGCATCCTCAGCAACAAGAGCAAACACAGAAATGAAGATCACATTAGAACTGTATAGCTGGAATAAAATAATTTTAGGAAATTAAAAAGTGACTGCAAATAATACTATCTTTAGAAATGCCAATTAAAGATACTAAACTCTCTAAATGTCTGCATACTATAATTCTTGACTATGCCAAAAAAGGACTATTAGGTATAAAACAAGATGCTGGAGGTTTAGTCCTTGTAAGCTATTTTTTTACTCTCAATAGACACCACCCTTTCAGAGCATTAGCCTAGTTTTCAATTGGTGAGCTGCAGTTGTAGGGAAGCAAATGAGAGCTGTAGGATGCAGCTTGCACTTAAATCCTGAATTCACTGAAGTGAATTCAGAACAGTAAGAATGTCGCCATTAGTTCTGGTGGTAGCTCTATACTGGAAGTGTTCCATCAAAACTAAAAAACTGATTTCTCAAAACAAGTAAATTTATGGATCAACACTTTGGAAAAAAACTATGCTTACAAAAGTATGGCTAAGGGGCAATCCTTTTCCAAATGCTTTAGCCAATATCTGCCCATGATTTTTTTTCTCCTTGTTCTGGAGACACTGAGAGTAAGATCATAGTTAGAAACTGTCTATAACTGTACACACACTGCACAGAAGATGAGACCAGCATTGCTTTGTACAGTATCATTTGCAGATGTTTGATGCCCATCATAGTCCTGTGTTCTCGTGCAGGCTGAGTGTAGGAGAGCCTTGGCCTGCAGTTGAAATCAGAACCTGATTAAACATTAATGAGGAGAATAATACTGCCAGATTTTCAGTCCATCAACCACTGAATACAGTGAGCACCACCAGGTCAACATCGAATTGAAAAAGGTTTAAATTCACAAAGCTTTAGCATGTAACCCAGAATTCCAGGTGTCTCCTGTAACAGCTGTTATCACCCATTTTCAGCAACTCATTCAGGAAATCACCATGGCAGAGCCTGCTCTGAAGTGGGAATATCCCTTCCCTGCTCTGAGGTGGAAACATCCCTTTCCCTGCTCTCATGCAGCTCCTGTGCTTAGCCCTGCTTTTGCCTTCTCCAGGGACTCAGTGCTGGCTGAGATATTTTAGACATGTAAATGGAATGCCATCCTCTACTAACCAGAGACTGTTTTAAAACATGCAGTTATTAATCCTGTATTGGGAAGATGTGAGCCTGATCTAACATGGAATCATGGACTCACAGATCACAGAATGGCCTGGGTTGGAAGGCACCTCAAAGATCCCCCAGTCCCAACCTGCCTGCTCTGGGCAGGGACACAGAATGGAGAAAAGGAGCTTAAGAAACAGCCATTGTGAGGTCCAAAGTTAGCCCAGCAGGGATGGTAAACTCTCTGAATTATGGTATTTCATGGTACTGTATCTCGTGAGTGTCGCACCAGATGTGCTGTAACAGACATCTAATTCAATTTTCTAGTTTGGGGGTTTGCTTTACTTCAGAAAGTATCCAGAAGATGTTATCCATGAAGACTTAAGCATCCCCATGTGATAAACAGGTGAATAATACTCCCTCTCCATGTAAATTCTTGTGTTACCATTCCAATATCTGTGGATGAAACCACTCAGAATTACAGACATGCAATGAAATTATTTACTTTAATTCCCCCCCCACTTTTTTTTTTTTTTCTTGGCAATACTTATGGTTAAGAAGTCCTGGGAAATATACTTGAGTCTGATCAGCTAGGTCCATGCAGAAAGCCACTTTTCTCTCCTAGAAGAGTGTGTTAGCCAGCCAGCTGTGTGTCCATAGCTGAATGGATATCCCAACAGACAGACCACCAGCTCATGGGGATTGAGTTTTCTGATACTTGGAATGGGACAGGTCAAAACTGGTCACAATTAAATAAGGTAGAAAGGTTGTAGGAGAGGGAAAGGATCAGAAACCTGTGGATCTTGGGTTGAAAGCTCTGCTTAAGGGAAATTACAAATGCTTGCCTATTTAAAATGCTATTTATCATCTTACACAAGGTTGAGGATATCCCAGTTGCCAGATTTTAGTGCATCAGCCATTTGTTTTCCTTGAAAGATTATTGGACACAGAAACTTTTTTCCTTCAAGTTTCTAATTATTGATTCATAATCATGGGCACCCTCCAGGTATCATTCTACTCTTCAGCCCCAAGGAGAGCAAGAAAACAAACAAGTAACTGTAATAAAGTGATGGCTCACATCACTATCCCCAGATAAACTTGGCAGGATTTTTTTCATGTTCAGCACTGACTGAGACCTTTTTTGAAATGTAGTTTTCCTTCAATAGAACTTGGCAGTTCATAACCCTTAATTCACCAGCTGTCTCCTAATTTTTGCCTGCAGCTCTCTCCAGTCTTGTGTAACATTCACAAACTCTTTTTGCAGAAGGTTGTAAGTGGATCAATTAACATCTAGCTAAGTAAATCCAATTGTTAAAAGCTATTATTATTGTAATCAAACAGACAGCTTTTCCCCTTTGGGTCATTTGGTACAAGGGCAAATTTAGCACCATACTAATAACTAATGGCTTATCAAGCAGAAGCGATGTAACCTGCTGCTAATTATGGAGGAAAGGCAAACTCACAAAGCTCTTCCACAGCTCTTGGATGGTAAATACAAAAACTTCAGAAATGTTTAACTTTGAATGGATTCACTTCAAATCATTGCAGCTGCTTGTCATAATAATTGTAACCTCTTACCTCACTGCAGCAACCCTTTCCCTTGGAAAAGGAAAATATGTTCATTCATTGCTTCCACAACGATGCTTTCCAATTAATGTCTGTAAAATTAACCATGCTGTTTCCATGAATCTTTAACAACTGTTACCATGAAATGTAATTCAAAACTTTCTCCATAAAATAGATACTTGCTGAATGTATAGCATTCAACAATTACTTGACAAACATCTGCCTCTCTGACTATTTCATAACTACTTAGTAACCAAGACTTTCACAGGGAATTCATATCCAGAATTGCTTGCTACTCAGGAATCAAACTTTATTTCTTGATCTTCAACAGATTTTCAGCCATAGTTTGCTACTCTGTACTTTTACAGAACTGCAATACCTTCAGATAATGAATATTTTATATTTTGTTAGGAAAGACCAGTACCTACTGAAGCAGTGTGAATGGAAAATGTAAACACAACAGGCTTTTTCCATTCTTGGGAAAACATTTTTTGTTTACTTGAACCTGCAACCCACAGGTATATTATAATGTAATTCCTCCTGCCAAAGAGCCATTCCCTGTTTTGTCTATGCCACTCAGGTTTTCTTTACCCCTTCCAGTGTATAAATTTGGCTGTTTTCATCTCCTACAATCTAAGCTATGGAAACCAGAATTGAAATAAGAGTTGGGGTTACAATCTACATTTATGCAACAGTCCAGTTATGAAGGATGGGGAGGAGTTCCTTAGTATGATGTGTGTAGCAGTTTTGTTGTCACATAAACACGGGCTGAATGGCAAATTCCTCACAAGAAGAAGGAGCATCAGATTCCCAAAGGGTCTCCCAGGGGACTGAGCACTGGAGCACAGCAGAGTCCTGGCGTGGCACGGATGTGCTCCCCTGGGTACATCCACTTCCATCAGTGTCTGTCATCTGCTTGGCTCTACTCTATGAAACTTGACAGGGAAAAGCCAGAGTCCACCATTGTAAAAAAAATAAAACTTCCTATTATGTATCATTTTGTGTTGTATTCTCTTTTGGACAGCCTCATCTGTAATCACAGAACACATTCCTGGCTGTTCATCCTTTCACCCTCTATCAGTAGCACATTTGTCTTGGATTATTACATGGGTGGTGCAGCTATTTCTATTTCAAGGAAGTTTTTTTTTACCTCAAATCAAATGTTTATTTAAATAATTTTCCCCTGTCCAGCAAAAGTGCACACAAAAGTAGAGTCCCTTCAGTACCATGTATTTTATTACCAGGGCAATCACCTTCTCTATATTAATAGCTAATAATAAGGATCCACATTGAATATTTAAGCAAAATGGCATTTCAGTTCTTCACCAAACCCTTCAATAAGACTGCCTGACAATTAAGTTTCTGCACCATGAAGGCAAAATAAAATTCCATCTTTCAATGGCAACATTCTTATTAAAGGAAGGGAGGAAAGAATTATAGGAAACAGTCTGTGGTTATTGACTCTACACTTATTTACATAACAAGAGACCATTTGTCTTGTGGTACACCACTATCCTAGTGCTGAGCAAATAGAAGGTCAATATTGTGACAAGAGCATTCTAAATTTAAAATATTTTATTTAAATACTCAACTATTTGACAATTCCAGATTGGAGCAGAAGCACAAACAATTATTTATGGTTCTATCAGCATTATAGAGTAGCTAACATTTAAAATTTGTGTGTGCTTGTGCAGAATCACACAGAACATGGTTATCAAAAATAGGCAGTCCTTTAAATGCTTTTAGGCTCACTTCCAGAGCTTTCTTGTGCCTGACTGGCCTTTATTTCCCCTCCCCCTCAGCTACACAAGACAACAGTGCAGAAGAGCAGAGGTGAAACACAAGGAGTGATGAAGACTTAATGCAAAATTGTACTGAAATTTGGGGTTAAACAGAAAAGTTCCTCTCCATCCTGATGTTCCCACTGAGTTTTTCTGTCATGCGAGTCAGTGGATTTACAACAAAAAGGAAGTTTTTGTAATGCAGTGCAGTCACCATTATAATTTGGTGAGGTTTAGAACCACAGCATATGGGGAGAGTTCACTGGAATTTAACATTCCATCAAGTACAACAAGACTCACAATAGTTCCGTGCTCCCCTTCTCTAATTTGCAATCGGCATGATTTGAATCATATTTTCTTACCAAGGCACTGATGCTTGTCATCCATAACCATTCCAATTTCCAACACTTCTCTCCAGCTGGGCATGCTAAGGGCATGCAGAGGAAGTTAACACAACTCAATAGAACTTCTGTGAAATGACTGTGTGATCTTTCACTCATCCTGTCAAGAAACATGTTGCCATTCTTGATGCTGACATTTCCAAGGTTATTTTTGTAGAGGGAAAGGAGAGAAAAGTGCCATTTTATGTGTGTTACAGAAAGACAGGAAGAACTTACTCAGACACAGCAGTGAGCAGCTCCTCCACGCACCCAGCTTTGGGTACAACAATGCAATGCAGTCTCTCCATTGCCACACTGATGCCCTCAGTGCTCATCAGACACACTTAATTACTCAGGACAATCTTTAAGGGCAGCATATGGTCTAAAGTAGCCCCAGCTGGAAAGCCAAGCCATCACTCCTCCTTCATTCCAACACGTTTGCTATTTTAGCTGTAAACACAGAAACTCTCTCAGTTCCTCTGTAGAACTGGTAATAAATTCTAACTCTGAAAGAATTACTTGAGAGTTTTAGACCTATTACACCTAAAAAAGCAGCCAAAAGCACAGAGCAGACTTTCCCAGTGCTCTGCAGCAGTAACACATCATGCCAGCTCTGCCTGAGCTTGGCTTCAGCCAGTCTGAGACACGGGGGCTGACAGGAGCCAGACAAACAAGAGCTGCACACGAGATTTCACACTCCGAAATGATGCAGAAACTGGTGATTCATTCCTTATCAAGCCAAACAAAAAAGAAGTAGAACATCAGAGCTCCCTAGCAAAATAACCTGTGAACAGTCTGCTTCCAGCTCCTTAAGGACTAAAAAGCCCCAAACTTCCACTAGAAACTTCTCTTGTCATCTTTTGGGAAATTGAACACAAAGAAAATGACTCCCAAACACAGATGCAGAATTATTTCAGATAACATTTTTTTCAACATATGTTCAACCCTTTATAATGTATTTTCCTCTCACAGCAAGTCCACTTTGTAGACATTTGAATTATCACATTACACAAAATTCCAATTCTGGTTCCACCTCTCAGCATGGAAGCATCTGTTTTTGACTGTCTTTCCAAATGTATTTTGGGAACCAAAGAAACAAGGAGGTACTTAAACTGCTGAAGGTCACTCAAAGACCTTGCCAGGTACTTAACTTTGAGTTAAAATTAACAGTTTAAAAGTACCTAATTTGCTTGAACATCCTGTGGATGTTTTTAGGAGAGCCTTTTTCCCTCTTCAGCCACAAAAATTCTTTGAACATCTGATTCATATCACACAGTACTTCCCACTGCAGTTTGTAGGACTTCAGGGACATTTAGGTATGTTCTCAGTCACGAATTCTCCTGAAGTGATTTGTTTTCAGGACCCGTTACACACCAAAAATTTGAAAAGGGAATGTCCAAATCTTGGTCAAGTGAAGGTACATATAGAAAATATCCCCAGATAAATAATAATGTTCTTCTTTTAAGTCTTCCTTGCACAATGAAAAGGAAAAAGGCCCTACCACAGCAAAATCATCAATAGTAAAGTAAGTACAGCTTTCAATCACAGAGCCGACCAACAGTTCATTGCAGTTCCTGTATGAAGCATCAAACCTCAAGACACTGGATCACGTGAGAGAAAAAATAAATGTACTAGCTGTGCACAGAAAAGGGCCCTTTTCATATGAGATATTTCTTTGTGAAGTAAAGCTCTTCCTGGACCCACTACACCTTTTTTTGGAGTGCATTTTATTTTGTTGTGCAGCAGGTGCATTCCATCAGGCAAAAATAATTGTTGATGAAACAGCTGGCAGAACAAAAAGATTTTTCCTTTTTTCGTACTCCCTTTCTTTATAGTGTAAGTATTCTTAAATTTTAGAAAATTCGGTTTTATAAAGATGTACTTTGGGTCGTTTTGGTGCTTATTTGCTTATAATTTGGTCTTTTCACAGTGAAAGTACTTGCTGAAATGACACTTTTAAATTTCTTTTTTATCTTTTGGCAAGGCAACAAAACTACCTGTAATTTTGCCAAGGATTTAAAAAGGATTTTTTCCATGTTTAAGGTTAATTAATTAACTTCCATGTTAAGATTAATGCAAGTATGTTTCCTTGTATTTAAATATCTAAATTCAGCCTACTGTCTGCATTGCAAATGCCCTTGAATGGGATTCTGCAAGGGACTGAGATCTCTGCTCTGATATGGGAGCCATTAAAGCACAATGCTATCACTGAGAGAAAGAAAAAAGTTATGTTGATGTGCTGAGGAGATAAAAGGGAGATTAGCCAGCAGCTGCTGGGTCAGACACCAATGAAAATGTATTAATGGGGGGAAAAGGAACAGTCTTGGGCTGCTTTTGATAAATCTAAGCTTCCAAGGCACCCAATTAGAGACTGGGAGTGTGTGTGTAATAGCCACTAGGGAAAGGTGATAATGATGATGTGATGTCTTCTCTGAACCTCCAGCTACCCCTGATTGCCACGCAGCAACAGAACCTTGAGTTGTGAGTGGAGGATCTGTGGGACAGAGGTGGTAAATCAGCCTTGGAAGGCCATGAGCACATTCCAAGGGATGGCAGGCATGAGGCAATTTCCCAGCTGTGTGTTCACTGGGCTCCCAGCCCTTCCAGCCACGCTGCACTTTGTCACTGCCACTCT
The DNA here is from genome assembly GCA_037834095.1 of Argya squamiceps. Taxonomy (NCBI): domain Eukaryota; kingdom Metazoa; phylum Chordata; class Aves; order Passeriformes; family Leiothrichidae; genus Argya; species Argya squamiceps. Next base: position 25,113,916 of record JBBMKD010000013.1, on the reverse strand, counting down.
TACTACGTGGTGCTCTTTGAACCCCTGCACTGCTGCCTGAAGATGTAGCTGTGGTAGTCACGAGGAGGAAAAGGAATAATGTTTTCCACTCATGCTGAATATTGTTCTAACAGACATTTTTTTCTACCTTAAAATGCCTCCTGGTTTCAGCCTCCTGATAGCAGAGCTAATTCATGCAGCAGTGCTCTCCCCTAAAGTTCTCCTCATCTTTCAGCTGGCAAGCAATGGAGCACAATATCCTGAAAGCCAAGACTCCTCTTTTCCCTGACAGGATTGTCTTTTACCAGCAACAAAGGCCATGATAAACATCATTCTAACAGATATATAGCTTACTGCAACGACTTTGCTTTATGCTTGGCAAGCTAGAAAAAACTGCCCAGTTATCTATATTTTCACGAGTAACACATTTCATTTCAGCACAGGACTTTGTTTTCCCACTGTCGTGAACAGAGACTCCTCATAAGGAGTCTAATGGTGCTGAAGAAATACTTCCCAGCACAAATTCCTTCTTCATGGCTGTTATTGCAGAAGTCAGAGCTGACACTTCACTTGTGCTGCTCCCACACCCCTGGCAGCCTTTGTCCTGTTCATAAACAGGACACACTTGTATCCATACTGGGGCTTGCTCTCATCAAACCTCAGATCACCTGGAAATTTCCATAAAATCATGATAGACCCAAAAAACTACAGTAACTACAACTTGAAACACAATCTAAAAGGGGCAGGTGGGAAAAATCTATTCTAGGCAAGCTGTTTTCCTTCCTTCCTTCCTTCCTTCCTTCCTTCCTTCCTTCCTTCCTTCCTTCCTTCCTTCCTTCCTTCCTTCCTT
>JBBMKD010000013.1:25059195-25111737 GCA_037834095.1 Argya squamiceps | reverse complement strand
TCCTTCCTTCCTTCCTTCCTTCCTTCCTTCCTTCCTTCCTTCCTTCCTTCCTTCCTTCCTTCCTTCCTTCATTCCTTTCCTTCCTTTCCTTCCTTTCCTTCCCTTATTAAACCCAGTTAATATATAAAAAATGCACTTGTGTAGTTCTCCAGTTTCTAGGAAGCTTTTAATGTAAATTTGGAAAAGTAATTTTCAATGCTCTGTTGAAAGTAATTCTCCTTATCAATTGATTAAATTTTTTTCACATATAAACTGGAGAAACACATCATAAAAATTACTCTGAATTTCTGGGGAATCCTTTCCTAATCTGAGATTATATTTAGGTCTCAGGTTTTCAAGTTTCAATAATTTTTTTCTTTTACTCTTCTAGTGAAACACAGCCTGACATTCTTTTATATTGTATATAGATAGATACAGGTATAGGTAAATCTCTATCTAAATCCATAATTTTTCATCTAAAATACAGAATTTAAGAAACTTTATTTTCTCTTTTATCTTCTTCTATAACAAATTTACTTGGTACATTTTACTGAAAAACGAAATTACCATATTTATCAATTCCTTATTTCAATTCAGTTTTCCAGTGGCAATACCAATAAAACAGATATAAAGCTCCTTCCCCTGCTTTGCATGCGTGTGCATCCAGTAACTGAAACCACGTGGCCTCTCTGCTGTTAAGAAGCAATCCTGTCATGTGTATGGGTGAAATCTTAGCTTCAGCAATGTGTCCTGCATTACCTTGCTTGGCCCATCCCCAACTATTGATTGATTATCCAGCTGCCTTAGGAGCCAGCTCAGGGTGTGCTGCATTTTAACAGCACTGAGGGGATGAACTCACTGAACTACAGAAGACAATATTGGGATTTTTCTACTTAGATTTTCTTTAAAGATGACTTTAAATTTTCATCCCAAGTGCTATTTCTATCAAATAATTGCCAGGAATTCACCAAAAGATCAGACAGATATCGAAATGCCACTGTTGCTACAACAAATTATTTTCCAGTGTTCCAGGATGCTTTGGAAAGTTAAACACTTGTTCATTCCTCAAACAGGGTGTGGTAGAAGGAAGCCAGAGCCTTTCCCACAGGAGGGATGCTGCTGTGGGGCTGGAGATGCAGACAGAAAAGAATTAACTTTACAGCACTGTGAGAGGAATGATTTCATGAGATTTACTGCACAGAGCATCCCTTAATCAAGAGGAAATAATGACCTGACGTTCTAAGAGAGATGCAGCAGCACAGGATGAGGGTACACATTTACCCTGTGATTTGCTGCTGGCTTTCTGAGCTGGTATTTTTTTCTATATCTGAAGCAGTAAAAGTGATTTATGGCAAAAAGAAAGCAGTCAGGAAATAGATACACTCACCTATCCAGGGATTTTCCTGGAGTGGAGTAACAGTTCTGGAACTGCTCTGCACTGATAGCAGCACAGTGAAGGAAAACAGGCTGTGTTAGTGGGGATTTCCATCAAGAGCTCTAGACCCAGTTTACAGCCCTTCTGCAACACTGGCCTTAAGTCCTTGGGGTTATCACAAGAATGGTTCCAACCTTTTCCTAAATGGTGAACCCAAAATTGTGCACTAATTGCAACAGCTGATACAACTTTTTCTCTTCACTGGGATTCTGGAACTGGAAGCAAAATCTTTCTATCATTGAATTCCATCACTTGTGAGTTACGTGGAAACTTGATATCTAAGACATTTTAAAGTGTCTCTATGAAGTGTTATTCAGATGAGGTAAAGAGGATTGTTTCTGTCTGACAAAACTGATTCTTTAAAATATTCTTCTAATGGATGACACCCTGCATCAAAAGGGCATTTCAGCTTTTATGGTCAGGCATGAACAAGCCAAAGGAGATACATATTTTCTTAGCTAAATTGTGCTTGTCGTGGAAGTACCAAAGAAAAAACCTCAGACTTCTTTCTATAGATTCTTTTAATGCAAAATCCATCCATCAGTATTCCAGTTCAATGTCTAAGCAATACAACCTTTATCTGATAAAGATAAGAAGTGGCAGTTGCAATTACAAAACTTTGGCACAGAATAAATACAATTAAGTTATAGATTACAGTTACAGATATTAATGCATAGCTCATGCAGGGTATTCACGTCCTGAAAAAATCAATTTCAGCAGCATTAACAGCAATGACAAAACACTTGAACTGGGTTCAGAATTTCCATCCACATTAGAGTCAGCCCAGAAGGAAGCAGCTTTAGTGGAGAACCTAAAGGATTCTGCTCACTGATTGCTCTGCCTGGTGGCTTTTTTCATGACCTTGGCCAAAGTGTCCTGTCTCCTCAGTTTTTCTGATTTCACAAAGGCTGATGATTTTTATCTGCTTCCTTGAAGCCTGAATAAAGAGCTTTGAATAAGTGATCAGGAGAACTAATAAATTAATAAATTCAGTATTTCCCATTTATTTTGAAAATCAAGGTTGGTCAGTTTCACTCACTGGCTAATAGTTCTCTAGAGTGTAATATTTTCATAATGTAAACCACCTTAATAAAAATAAGTTCTCAAGACAATAGAGTCCACTGGATTATATTTTTAATGCTTTCAAACTCAGTTACACAATCACAAGTGACATTATGAAGTCTCTAACAGCTAAGCTAAAGTCCTTAATTAAGACAGGAGGGAGGCTTTGGATTAATAATGTGTGTAACATCTGCATCCAACTCCATCAGCAAAATCAGATAGAGTAAGAGAGATGGAAATGACTAAAAAAAGACAAAACCTCAATGGCTGAAAAGCAACTATTTTATTTCTAGGAGTGATTTAAAGCGTATTTTGTGCATCTCTGCTGAAGTTGAATGTAAACACAAAATGTGCTGAGCTGGCATAACTGTGAGCTCCCTGTGCCCTGTGTACAGTGTTGCCTTTTTCCCAACATGAGACTCGAGATAATTTTACTAAGGAGGTAATATAAGAGTGGATCTTTATTTGAAGGCCTTTGGTGGCAGTTATGGAAAGATGTCTACAAAAGCCCATCCTTACAGGGATGAGTACATCTTTATAGGTTTTAAGAAATCAGCATAAATGATAAAAAACACCAAGCAGGAGGACAAGTGGTGATGCAATTCCCCCCCAGGTCAAACCCCTTCTCTGGAGCCCCCCTCAGCACTGGCTGTGCTTTGTCCATGAGAATGGATCTCCAGGAGTTGTTCTTGGCCTTGGTTCCCAGGGACAACAAAGACACCACAGGACCCTGCACCTCCCAGGATCTGGAGCTCTGGAATTTGTTTTGTCTTTCTGCCTGCGGAAAGGCCATGGAAAAGTACTGAGAAAACTAGTGACTAATGCAATAGGCTACAGAGCTACAAATGTATGTGTGAAGGATACAGAGAACATAGAGAAGGAAAAAAGGCAAAACCCAAACCGGCATCAACACCCTCATCCTCCCACAGCCTCTGCACCCGTCCCTGGTTTGTCAACGAGGTGTCAGGCAAGTTCCTGCTCTGAGATGGGAATGGGGGAATTCCCCCTTCTCTTGGGTGTCAACAACAGGTTTGTCCCTGCAGATCTCTGCTCTTGCATGAACAGCTAAGAACTGACACCAAATAATGAGTGTTTGGGCAACAAGAACTCTATGTACAACTGGCCAGAATCCTTCCATTCCTTCTCTGGAGGGCTGAGCAAAGCAATAAAGCCCAGCCAAACCTCCAGCTCCAGGGCACTGAGGTGGGTTTGCTGGTGCTGAGTGTCCTGACCTGGTGAGAAAGGCTGGGATCAGCCAGGGCTGTCCAAGGCAGAGCAGTGCCAGTCAGTGCTGGGGGAAGGGAACCCTCACATGGGCCAGGAAACCGTGTTTGCTGAGCCCCTTTTGCAATAACACTTTGGGTTCTGTCCCCTCCTGCTGTGCACACCTCTCCTCCTGCTCCTGCCACAGCCTGGTGAGGTCCCTGGGCAGCAGCTGCAGGACACCACACATGGATAAGGAGCCCATTGCCTCCTTCCATGACACTTTTGGTGTTCAGAATGTGACTCCTGGTGTTTGTGCAGAACAGAACCCCCAGCCTGTGAGGCAGCACCTCTGACAGCTTGTGCAGCAGCAGCCATCTCTGAATACGTTGCAAGTGATTAATTTTCTAAAAAATAAACCTAGTGAGTGCACATGTGCTAACAAGTTAAAAATAATAATAGGTGTCTGTGACCGTGCTGCTTCTGTCTGAATCCTTCAGGGGGATTCAGTTGCTAAGAACAACTTAGGCAGTTTGCCATATTCCTGTGTGTTAAACAACAACCAAATAATACAGGCAAAAGTCCCAGCTGTCAAGCATGAGGAGTGTAGGGGCTGCTCGGGGGAGTACCAGGCATTTCTCTCCTGTGTTATATCTGCGTATTGGATCATTTAAAAGGAAAATTAAATGAGGCAAGGACAGAGTGGGAAGCATGTTACCATCACTTCAAAACACTATTCCCAAAACTTTACAGGGAAAATTCCACTTGACTGGTCCTTCTGTGCTGTATATAGAGCTCTGACAGTGCTCTACACAAGAACTTTTCCAAGGGGAATGCACTTGCAGCTCTTTCAGACAGCAAGGAAGGCTTCATTCACCTACCCAGACAGAATTTCTCTCTGGGCAGGTATCAGACACAATGGGAGGAACCGGAGGCAAGTCTTGGAAGCAGCATCCGTGACTGCTGAGTCTCCCACACAAACAGAATTTGGGTGTTTTCTGTGAGATCTTTTCTTTTCAAACTGCCTCTAATTAATCCTGACTCATAGGAACAAGGCAAGCAATGCCATCTTTGTTTCTTCACACACAAATAAAGACTGGAAAAGTTACCTAGGCTTTTAGCAGAAGTAAGTCGATTTTTTGTGACTTTGCTTTATTTCCAGGGCCTCAATCTTCAGCCATTAATCTTAGCCCTGCGTTGAAAAAAAAAATTATCTCCGCGTTTCATTTTTAGCAAGTGGTTTTGCAAGAAAAGGATGCTGAGATCTAAACAGTCATGACAATTAGAAGAGGGCACCTTATCTTCATTTCTCCAGATGTAGATATTTCCCATGGGAAGGAAATAATGTTTTGCCATTTTGTCACTGTGCATGCGGTACATAAATAATAAATACAGAGCACAAAGAATAATTTCTACGATTTCAGGTGGATAGTAAGTCCAAATTTTAAAATTTTGTTGGGAGGCAGGTCAGTCTAACTGACGAGGTAGACCTGAGACTTAGGACTCTCCACCCAGGGGTTTCAAGCAATAGTGTAAGCAGTACCTGTGCTGTGCCCTGGCACCCTGTGATTTAGGCAGGCATTTGACTGTGGTAGAGGTTTTACTCTCTCTTGAGATACTGATTCATAAACTGAATATTCTCTTTGTGGACCTTAGCACAACACTCTTTAGAAGCTCAATGAAGTATCACAGAACTCTGTCAAGTCAATATTTCATATTTTATCAATTCCCTACTTAGCCAGTTCTCTGATTATTTAACTGTAGTGTCTATAAACCTCTTAGTTGTATTTTTACCTGAAAAGGCTTAAAATGCTAATTTAGTTTGATGGATAAACACATGCTTAGAAAATACACATATTGGGGGGAAAATGTAAAAAATAATAAGGGATGAGCATAACCAAAACACTGTGGGGAAAAGCTCTACCAGGACATGTCTATACTGTTAACTAGTTACGATATTTTATGCAAAGGATGTATTCATGTCATTACTTCTCTCAGAATGTGCCTAGCTCTGCATATCTACAGCAATGGAACCTTCTGTCACTCTATTAGGTGTTAATGGACATTAATTGCTGAGGTCAAACAATACATCTTCAGTCTCTTCTGCACCTCATGAAAATGATTGTTCCATAGGAAGTAAACTACATCAGAACTGAAATCAGTGAGCATTTGAAATATCCCCACCTTGAGCTTCTAGCACATGCTCTGAATCTAGGAGGTGATTGTAGATATTCAGTCTGATGTATTCTTATTTCTACAGGACCTTTTCATATATACACAAAATGTGGAAATAGTAATAATGGATTATTGACACTGATGTAACATGGAGGCTAAGAAAGAAAGTGCACAAAGACATGCAAAATCCAACTGTTGCATAAGTATTACATAATATCACTACAGAACAAAAGGGGTTTAATTTTCACTCCTAGTTTCATCTGGAATTTCTTAGAGTGGAAACCAACACGTCAGTAGTAGACGTGATCAGCCCAATAAATTGTGCTTGAAATGACACACGTTTCAGAAAGCTGTTCTCCTACGTTAAGGTGTCAGTGACCACCAAGTTCTCTGGATAAACTGCTCTGCAGACAAACTGCAGCCCACAGCCAGGGATGCAGGTCATTTCCTGGGGCATTCCCACAGGAATTCCCCTGGCTCCAGCTTTCAGTCACTGAGTTCCCTGGGCCTTAGCCTGATGCTCCGTTGAAAACCCTCCTCATGGTTCCTACAAGTACAGATCAAGATATTTCTTTTCCCTGTCTTAAATTAGCTCTTTAAGTTGAGGCAATTTTAAGGACTCAACTCCCAGAAGCTCTCGGCTTAGATTTGTTTAGAGTTTTTTGAAATCCCTGTACAAATTTTCGTCATTTGTGGAATTATGCATTACATTTTAACAAAGTAAAGGCATAGAAGAGAAATCAGAAGATCAGTGACTCTTCCCTTTACTTATTTCTGAGTTGAAGATCTAGACCTTAATACATTTTCTAGCAATTTTTAAAATAATATTCCCATTAAAAAAAGAAAACAAGGAGAGGAAGGCAAGGCATTCAAAAAGTTTTTGACTTTTGGTCACTTTTTCCTGTAGAGCTGTCTGTAAGTTATCTTGACTGATTAAATCCACATATCATAAAACCTTATCTTAAATAAATTTGCTTTTAGTATTTACTTTAAATTCCAATAAAGTTTGACTGCACATTCTCCATTCTGACACATTCTGAATGTGCTTATCTGTGCAACTGAAATCCATGTTTTTCTCCACAACAATGTAAAAAATAGCTTTCCAATGCAAACTGACATGTTTCAGAGGAATTAAGAAATCATTCTCAGGGCATGACTAATACTAATTATGATTGATTTTTATTTACTTTACATTTGCTAAACATGCTCTTAAACCAAAACAAAAATATGAAAATGTAGTTGGTATAAGTACAGCTATTGGTATATGGCAGACATATTGAAAATCAAACAAAATCAATCTTATTTTTAACAGGAATATTCTCTTTGCTTCCCTAACATTTGTTTCATATATGTGAAGACTCCCATAAGCTTTAAATGGGAGTTCTGGATGGGTCAGCTCAGTAAGATTCCACTTAGTAGGAAAAAAGTGACACGTAGAAAGGAGATAAACTCCAATTCACCTTGGAAATTTTAACTGGGTTGTACAGTTTGCCACAGTGTTTAATATATTTCAAAGGTGTCCCATAATAGCCAGCAGTTCTTTACAAAGGTCACTGTAAAATCATATCCTGTATTACTCCATATTTCTGAAAGTGTTTTTTGTCTGCCAGCTGTTCAACTGAACTTTGTCAATGAAAGCAAAGTTCCCAGGGTTATCACTCTGCCCCTTTAACTGCCTTATCTGCAAAACCATAAACCTGAGTGAAAAAAAGATATGGAAAGGTTTATAAAAGATTCTCTGAGCAGAGGCTGTATCCAGTCTCACCTGCTGAGCTGAAGTTGGGTTTGGGCTGTTGCCACCATGCCTGCTGATTACAATGGCACCTGGGAAATGGAAACCAATGAAAACTTCGAAGGCTACATGGTTGCTTTAGGTAAATGACAAAAATATTAATTATATCAAGAGAAAATGATTCAATTCTAAGTCAAATCTTTCTATAAATTAATGAGCTTTTTCTGTAATGTACATTGTGGAATAACGGTTTCTGCCAATCACATTACAAATTAAGTAATTGTTATTAAATTTGCAATGATCTAAATATATAAGCAAATGAAGACTTGTAGCTAAAGATTGTTATTGTTTTTTTACATAAATGAAGAAACAGATACAGGTGGGGAAAAAAGCCCCAAACGAACAGGTTTTCAGATCTAGAAGCTCTTTTTCACTCCTGGAATATTCTTGCTGTAACAGTGTAGCCACAATCTGGTTAAAGAGGAATAAGACATTCTATACCACTAAAGTAACAATAATGCCATTATTCAATTAGTGCTTTGAACTAACTGTGGTACAGAGATGAAAATTTTGATGCTTTAACAGATTTTCTACTAGTTTTACCAAAGAATCTTAATCTTAATCTTAATCTTAATCTTAATCTTAATCTTAATCTTAATCTTAATCTGTTCCAATTGAAATAGAAGAAATACAAAAATATATAAAAATAAACTCTCATCATTATTCATCAAGAATTTAAAGCAATTTCTCAAAGCTGCAAAGTTGCAATTTTCTCAAAGCTTTAACTCTCTTAAGAGAGAAAGGTAAATTTCACTATTCATAGTTTTTAGCTTTTGCATTTCTGGAAAAAAATTCAATAACTTCAGGGGTATCTGTAAATAATATGCATATATACCTGTGAGAGACAAAAAGAGAGAGTGCTTGAAAATGAGAATGATTAGGGCAATGAGAAAGATTAGAACAATGTCTTGAATCTCAGGAGAAAGATACAAATTAATTGAAATGATTTTTGTGCATCTATAAACTATAAGTTATATGTACACTATCAGTTATAATCATTTAAAACTGCCAATGAATAAGTGAAACAAAACCAAGACCACACCACTGCAAACATGCATATGCTGTAGGTGATTCTCAGAAAGAAATGGCAGGGAAAGGGTGAAAAGGTATTCTTCTGCTCTTTTGTCTCACCATTTTACATTTTGTTGATATTTTAAGTATTAATGTGCTCAGATTCAAAGCACACTGAGGTTTTGAGCATTTTTTAAAAATTCATCTGTCATTTTAATTAATGCATACACATTTCTATACTTTAATTAAAGATTAGTTTTGCCCTTTAAGTCAGAAAGTTTGATTTTATCATAAACATGTTACAAAGTATTTAAATCTACTATAATAGAACTACATATCATTTTTATTGCTTGTATTGCTCAAAATGCAGTTATGAAAACCATGCTTTAATAAAACCTCCCTGATTTTTCTCCAGGAGCAACAAGACCAATATATTAGTCAGAAATAGCATTTCTTTAGAGGTCTAGACATTTTTTCCCTCAGAGAGAACTAAATTTTATGTTGCCTGGCTATAAATCAGCCCCGGAGATACCTTTAATCCACCACAGCAGATAAAATATACCCAAGAAGTCTTGAATATAAATACTGAACAAGACCATTATTCCCCATGTTTAAAAGTCACATTTTTTTCAAGCCTATCCTCTTACTCAATTCGATTACTACTTCACAAGTAGGATAATGAATCTAGCAGAAGAAAAAGGGCTCCATTAGCAAGTGGCATTGCTGAGCTGACAGTGATTAACACCCACGTGAAACCACCAAAGGATGGCCAGCAAACCAAAGCCATTTTTCAATCTCCTGCAGAAGCATGGGAGATGATTTCATTTGCATACAGCACCAGAATAAGGTTCCCTGGCAGCTGGTCAGAAATATTTATTGCAGATGGTGATGCTGCTGGCATTAGGGGGTTGGCTGGGCAGACTGGGATGGTGGTCATGGATATCCTCCCTCGGGTGACTGGCACTGCTTTCAGCCCCAAGTGCTTGTGTGCTTTATCATATTAGTCCTCACCATAAACAAAATAAGGGTGTTAAGGAGATCAGTACTGCAGAAAATGTTGACAGAATATTAAACAGAAACTGTCAAGTTCTCTACATGGATACTTTTTTGACTTTTGACTTTGAATTAGTCTCCTTTTGAGCTGCAATTTATGTGTGTGTCTGCTATCGAACAATAATGGATTTCAGGTTTTTATTTGATTGCTTCTTTTTTCCTTAATATAATTTTCATTATTTAAGCTAATTAATTAACCTCTTGTATATTCCTGCAGACTATAGGTTCATCACAAAAGTAACATGCCCAGGTCCTCTTGATTACATACCCATTCTAACATGCTAAATCTCTGATAAGGAATATTATTCTAAAGGTCCTTCTTTAGTGAGGCCAAAAAGGCACTATCAGGTTTAATAGCCCATAAAAAAAAAACAGGTCGTTTAACACACCAGCATCTATTCACTCCTGGTTGTATGTTGTATGCTCGCAACATTCCCACAGATATCCTGTTAATAAATAAATTTATTATCAGTGGAAGATCCTCAAGTTGAAAGTGTACTTGTAAACACAAGATGATTTTTATTTGAAATAATCTCTTTCTCTGAAAAATGTTGCAGGCAAAACCACCATTTGTGGAACTATGTTTCCCTTATTTTATTTATTTTTAATGTGCAAATGTAAATGATGTGGGGCTTTATTTTTGTTAGCAGATACTGGAATTTTTGCACTCTTTTCTGGTTTTTGACAGGTATTGATTTTGCAACTCGTAAGATTGCAAAGCATTTGAAACAAACAAAGGAGATTGTTCAAAACGGAGACACTTTTAAAACCAAAACACTCAGTACTTTCAGAAACTATGAGCTGGATTACACTGTGGGAGTGGAGTTTGAAGAGCACACCAAAGGACTGGATAACCGAGTGGTAAAGGTAAAAACCTGGTAACTTGTGTCTGTGTAAGCTACAGTCAGGGGCCAGTTCCCAAAATCAGCTGAACACGTTAAGTGAAACCCCAACACTTTACAGACATCAGAGGATTTTTACAAAGCAGAAATAATTTGCATCCTGAGACAGTTTTCTTTCCTGCTACAAGCATTTATCCGAAATGCAAATCAGGATGTCTACTCAGAGATGTGAGGACAATCATCAATGAGGTTTTTCTAGTGGGGGATTTTTCCAGCTTTTCCCATACACCTTATGTATCTAGAAAGTAGCAGAATTGTATTTTTACCTGTGCATCCTCCTTGATGAAACTGTGGGTTCATCCCTGTGAATTTAGGACTGTGTCAACATAATTTTTCCATTTGGGATGGCTGGGTTTGCACCGATCAGGCTCAGCTGGGCAGTTTCACAGTTGAACATTGTTCAAAATAAACCTGCACTTAGCTTTAAATGTTAGGGGAGCTTTGGGAAGGGGCAAGAGAACAATGTGAGCCAAAGCTTGGAGCAGTTCAGGTGGCAGGGCACTGGCAGGGCAGAGGGGCAGGGAGGCCCAGCAGTGGCTGCTTTACTACCTTTGGGATAGTTGGAGTAACCTGGGCTCAGAACTCCCCCAGGAACCTGTGGCCATTTGTTCAGACACCTTTCAGGGAGATTTGTGGACAACATCTGTATTAAGGGCCGTGTTGCAGCCCCTGCCCCACCTCCTGTGGCACAGTCAGGTCCTGAGGGATTCAAACAAGGCTCTCTCTGAGAAGTCAGGGAAGAAAAGAATACACACGAGCACTGATTCACTTCCTGAACTCAGTTTCATGTTTCTGTATCAATACTGCCTCTGTTTTACTTTCTTCTCACCCTAAAATTCTTGAGCAACACTTTCAAATGTAGAAAGGCCAGTAGATCTTAAATTTCCACTGGCTGTCTGTGTTGGAGCCTTGCTGATCCAGCATCCACTTCCTCCTCTGGTCATCATTCACTGACTGTCCCTTATCAGCCCTGCTGATGTCCACACCTCTATTCTGCCACTCAGCTCACAGTTGCGAAACTCGGAGAAGTGAGATCAAAACTCTTTGTCAACAACACCTGTTTGTTTTGGCAATTGCCACAGGAAAAGTGGCAGCATAAAGGACGTGTTTACACTTGAACTCACATCATCCTTCACTGGAGGGGCACAAATTTAAACAGAAGATGGTGTTTGTTCACCATGGATCATTGTAATTCTCAAACTAACTTTGTGCAGTGTAATTCCTATTTCTTCCAAATTATTTCTTATTCACAGCACTGCAAGCCATCAAAGAGTAAGACCCATTTTTTTCACTGTCCTGAATAATCCTATATCTAAATTTTCTTTCTCTCTCCTTCTCCAGTTGGCACTGGGTGGGACAAATTCCTGTGAGAAAGTCTATGCTTAAAAACACTGTGCCCACATCTCTTCAGATCTGTTCAAGGCATTTCTAAGGATCTAAGGACTCATTAGTTTCATCACTCCTTAAATCCATCAATTAGTGATCCTCTAGTGCTCATCACCACTACCAAAACCTTGCTCTGCAAAATGGAAAGAAGGAAGGAAGGAAGGAAGGAAGGAAGGAAGGAAGGAAGGAAGGAAGGAAGAAAGGAAGGAAGGAAGGAAGGAAGGAAGGAAAGGAAGGAATTGTGCATTTATAACCTGACCTGATTTAATTTAATTTTGCCTAATATTCATTTTTAAATAAATCATGTTATTTGTTTCTAGAGAGGAGAAATAAAAAGTATGCATATCATGCCATTATTCTCTGAATTGCTGTATTTCATTTCCTGGTCATTTTATTAACAAAACAATGCCTCAAACACATTAAAGTTAGATGAAGGTAATGAAATTGGTAGGCGACATTTAAATGTAAAGAGGGCATGGATAATTTAAAGAGCATGTAGCTTGAAAATTCCATAAATAAGAAGGAAATTAAGTGAAATGGAATGAGTTTTGTCTCATTATTAATGGAAAGCTCCCTCATAAGAGAAATAAATCATCTAGTGCTGAACTAGAAAATGAATTAAGTTCCCAGTACACTTGGAGCTTTATAATAACTGAGCTTTCATGGACTGTAACTGGTGTCTAATAAGGAGTTGTCTGATACATGGTTAAATATATCCCTAAAGGACAATGGTTCAAATGCAGAACAGTTCCAACAAAGTTGCTTTGAATGTCCTCTGCCACATCTGCAGACAGCTAATTCAGCCTGTAAAGAGAACTTTTCCTTACTGAGGGTTATCCTGCTCATGGACAAGAATCAGCACACCCAGTACCTTGTCTGCTGCTGCTAGATTGAATCACGCCAGACCAGGAGATGGTTGAGGATGGAAGGGATCTCCTGAGAACACCAGGTCCAACCCATCTGCTCAAGCAGGGTCAGCTACAGCACATTATCCAGCTTGTGATCACGTCTCTTTAAATTTCTGTGTGAAAGTACATGAAAGTATACAAACAAATGTAGTGTATGAGATTATATTAATGTACTCTTCCTCTTGTTACTTTATGCAGAGCTAGAAAAGGTGTTAGCACTGCACTTTTCAGTATAAGCCCTCAAGTCTTCACTCATGAAACTCTATAATTATTTCATTCATGGCTTTAAACAGCAAGGAAAAATACTTTGCATATATTGCACAAGTAGCTGTGTATAGGATATAAACACATTCAACAATTCACCAGTTAGCATGAAGACTTGATACTCATCATGTATGTGAAGAAACACATGGAAATGAAAACAAAGCACTGCAAAATTTTCCCTTCATCACACTGTTGTCATCCTGAATGCATTTGGGTTTTGTTTAAATGTTTTGGGGTTTTTTTATGAGGAAGATGGAGAATGATAGGAAGCGACTGTAATTCTGTATTCACAGTTTGAACTTATTTTTATATGTTCATAAACTTCTGGTTAATGTAACTGAGGCAATTATCTGATTCATGCAGTCCCTGGTGACCTGGGATGGTGACAAACTGGTCTGTGTTCAGAAAGGTGAAAAGAACAACAGGGGCTGGAAGCACTGGATTGAAGGAGACATCCTGCATCTGGTAAGGGCTGCTCCACAGATCCACAGCACATCACTGAGGCTGCAGCATAGGCTCAGGTTTTCCATTTCAAAGGATTCATTATTTTTTTCTAGTTAGAAAGGTCTTTAGACAGTTCTGATCTCTGAACTCTAAGTAAACTCCCCCTTCTGCTTCAACTCAGGAATGCTCAATTTCTTTCCACCTGCTCTCAATTAAGTCAAAACCCTGCAGTGTTTTTTTGCTCCAGTCCTCTTCCCTCCAGCTCTTAACCCTTCCCATAACATTGCAGCTCTAACATAATCTCATTCTTATATAATCACTGGTAGAGAAAAAAAAATGCAAAAAAAATGTTATTCTTTGTTCTGAGTGAAGCAATGTGAAATTTTAGCACACTGTGCTGTAATACACATCAGAAATCCCCACATATTCAAGAGGATCCCACAAACAACTTATGTGGCAATTTTTTTTTCCTAGTTCAATAATAATTTCAAACATCTAAAGTAGCAAGCTGTAGCCCAAAGAGAGATGTGGTGATTCCAAGAGAGGCCAGAAAAGCCTGTGCAGGAAATCAGCAATCATTGATGTGCAGAAAGATTGTAAAATAACAGTATTGTAGAATGACAGAATCACTAAGGTTGGAAAAGACCTCCAAGATCACAAAGTCCCAACTTCGACTGAACACCACCATGTCCATTAAAACATATCACAGAGTGCCACATCTATTAATTTTTCACATTTCTCATAGTGATAATCATTGCAGAGTCTCCTGGGAAATCAATCAAGAAATGGGCATGATAATACTGGATGGCACAGTAGGTGGATGGAGAGAGATTCTTGAGAGGAGCCCATGGCTCTGTCCTGTGCTTTGCTCCAAGCCTTCTGCTCCTTCACAAGTTTGCTTCACACACACGTGGTGTGGGCAGTCACAGTGGCCCCCACCTCTGTGCCTGAAAGGTCAAAGACAGGAATTCAAAACCACAGTGTGCCACCCAACTAAAATCCCCTGTCCAGGGCACTTCTCCAGCTCTGCCTGAACACACCTTCAAAAGCTGGCCCAAGAGGTTCTCCATGCTGGCACCAAGATTTAGGCTGAGGCTGGTGGAAACAAAGCCAAGCAGATCCTCAGAGCAGTGTTCAGAGTGTCCTGCAGGCTTAGCCCACTGCTGGCCACAAAGGCAGCTGCAGCCCTGTTTGGCACAGGAATGCTGCCTGATGTCACCAGCCAAAGTGGCTGCACTGCAATGTGCCAGCCTTTCAGAGGTCACTGCAGCCCTGGCAGCAATGGTGCATTGTTCTGGCCCCTGAGAAACGGCTGGACACACCTCTGAAGCAAATCAGCTTTTTAAAGCATTCCTCTTTTTTTATTTATTTCCTTCTTTCAGTGCATCTTGTGAATTTTGAGGTAACATGAATTATAAACTATTACAGTATATTGTTTTAACAACAGAACATGAAAAAGCCTTGAATTAAAGCACAATTTTAATGCATTTGTCATGTTTATTCTTCTTAGAGTTCAATTCATGTATCAAAAACTAATTACTGCAACATGAGGTGCATACCTGCTGTTTGGTTACATATAATGCACTGTTCTCTGTTTCATAAGTTTTTAATGCAGTGGCTCAGTTGTAGCAATTTCTGGTGGGATCTGATTTATATGCAAAATAGGACTTCTACCACTGTATACTTACTAATTGTTTTAATACTGTAGGAACTGACATGTGAAGACCAGGTGTGCCATCAGACATTTAAGAAGAAGAACTAAAATGGAGCAGAAAGCCTCCCAGATCTTCATCACCATGTTGTGCTGTTATGTTTTCTCTAAAAAGAAGAATGAAGGCAGATTTTCATTCCTTTGACACTTCTGTGTGAATATATTATCTGCCTGTTTATGGAAACAAACACATTTTAGAGAAATAACATCCAACAGTTACAAACCTCATAAATCCCTTTGCCTTTCGGTCTGGAGTTAAATAAAAGTAATTGTCTTTCAAATAATGTTTCCCTACATCTTTATAATGACTTCCAGAGGAATGTCCCTTAGCAACAAGCCTGAAAATTAACAGTCACAATTATTTGGATCACAGTCTGTGTCTCCATAGTGCTGTATTATCATAATCTCTTTGGGTGACTGGGTAACATTGGATATTCACTGGACTGTTTCTATTCAATTTAGTCCTGGATGACTAAGTCCACAGTTTCAGGCAACAGAATGCCTCACTGAGCACAGTACATGTCCTTTCACATCTGGACTGTTCCCTTGAATTTGGCCCAGGTCTAAAGCTGCTGCTGGTTATCACCTGACAAAAATCTCAGGGCCTTTGCGAAATGCTGCAGCTCCTCACTACGATCCTAACACGGATCAATGACAATGCTGTAACTTCCAGTTAGAACTGGCAGCCTAATAACCATCCCAGTGGAGAAATCTGCTGTTTGAAGCAAACTCTGCACTGAAGAGTTGCTCCATGGTGTGAAAACTAACACACACTTAGGACTGTGAGATGAAAACTGCATAGTACACACAGTCTGCGTGTACCCTGTGCAGAAAGAGTGCCCAGCATGCTGCAATCTTCATCTTGTACCACCTTTCAGAGACTGTAAAAAGAAAAGTCTTTTCCATGCAATTCTTCTCAGTTTTATTCAGGGTTTTTCAAAAGAATCCATGTTCTTTGCTAAAGGCAAGTTTAAGTTAACCATGGATGATGAACAATACTTCAGTAGATAGAAACTTTTATTATTCAACAAAATGTGTGCACACCTTCCCCAGAAGAGCTTGTATGCCCAAAAGCTCATGTGCTTTTTCCCAACGTCATGAATTATTCTAATAAAATACACTGTCTTTCCTACAACCTTGCCTTTCAGATATAAAAACTTTCACATCAGCTTTAGCACTGTTAACTTCCCTCTTGTCCATAGACCCCTGTCCTCCAGCATGGGAGGAATGAAAATCCACTAAACAGATCAGTGGTAGGGAAGTACAGCAAATATGTGAAAAAACTTTGGCAGAAATGGAGGAGCATATGCTTTCTCCTCATCTCCACCTGCTCCTCAGCCCACTCACTGTCAATAGCTCAGGGTAGGAAAGGAATGAATCTCTCAGCTGACAACTAGGTTACATCTGCAAAAATCTGATTAATATACCACCAATACTTCTATGGCCATGGCCATTATCCTGGTTCCGGCTGGGATTGAGCTAATTCTCATTTTAGTATCCAGTACAGAGCTGTGTTTTGGATTTAGTATGAGAATAGTGTTGATATCACACTGATGGTTTAGTTGTTGCTAACTCATGGTTCCACTAAGTCCAGGACTCCGGGTTCCCTGCTCTGGCTGTGAGGAGGTGCACCAGAAGCTGGGAGGGAGCAGAACCAGGACAGCTGACCCAAACTGGCCAAAGGGATATTCCACACCACAGAGCATCATGCTGAGCATATAAAGCTGCAAGAAGGAAGAGAGAGAACTGCCGTGTTTGGGAGGGCATTCCCCAGTAATTCCTTGGTCTTCCCAAGGAGCTGTTACACGTGATGGACCCCACTGCCCTGGACGTGGCTGAACACGCACTTGGGAAGTGGTGAATGAGCTCCTTGTTCTGCTTTGCTTGTGCATGTGGCTTTTTCTTCACCCATTAATCTGTCTTTAGCTGAGCCCAGGAGTTTTCTCAGGGAATGGCTGTGTGGTGCTTAGTTGCCAGCTGGAGTTAAATCACGACCGGCATAGAAGTGCATATGTCAGGATATTTTTTTGAATTGGACTTTGCTTCTCCTGATAAAAGCTGACTTGATATCAAGCTTCCTGTGTCCTTTGCCTGAGCAATGCTTTCATGTCAGTTTGCACAGAAGAAGCTGCACTTGGAGTTAGTAGACTCCTTATTTTGTCTCACTGAACCCTGACCTGGACTTTTTAGTAGAAATGTATTTAATTCATATTTCTAAGTCTCTGCTAGTTACAAAGATAAAAAATTACTAGAGCTCATTAAGTTTTCAAAATATTATCAGCATGTAATCTCTGTGAAACAAAACGTGCACGTTTTAATCAGTGACATTTCTCCTGGTTGGTTCTTACCAGGAGTAATCCTGTTTGTAAATTCACACTAAATCACAAATCCAAAGAAAACCTTTCATATAACACAAGGAACTATCATCAATTCACTGAGTTTGAAGAGGGAAAGCAAACATTCTTCAACTGGTTTCTTATGCTCACTATTTCTATCTAATGGTTATGGTTCAGAAGTGAAGGAAGTGGGCAATTGAGCACAAGTAAACTTTGATTAAGAAAAGACTGGATCTGACCCTATTTTTTTGCCTATCTTGGAAATAGAAATTTCAGACTTTTTAACAGGAAGTGAGGAAATATGCAAACTTTTTTACTCTCCTAAACAACATTTTGTTTCTGCACATACTGATAGGCAGGAAATTGCAGCCTCCTTTACAGCTGCATGCACAGTTCTAGAGACAGAGGAGATAGTCATCCTGTTGCATTATAATTACTTCCAAAGGCATTCTTGTTTGTATCATATTTGTGATGTTAGGCTGGTCTCTAAGCTGTTCAAACTCCCTTATCTCCTTGTCAGCAGATTAAGTACTTGTGCTGGAGGAATGGACCTTGCTGGTAAATCAAAGAATGTTCATTCAGGTTTTTTCGGCCCTCTGGCACACAGTGCTGTCTCAGCTGATTTGGAGGATTACCATTTGCATGGATTCTTTTCCTCCCAGAGAATATTGCTCAAATACAGCCCTAGGAAGGGAATTATCAGCAACCCTCTGATCCAGTGTAGTGGGTTGACCCTGGATGGATTCTAGTAATCCACCAAAGCCTTTCTCTCACTCCCCTCTACAGCTGTACACAGGAGAGAAAAAACAAAAAAGGGTTCAGAGATGAGGACTGGGAGAGAGATCCCTCACCAGATACCATCATGGGCAAAACAGGCTCTAATTAGAGATATTAATTAACTTTGTTACTAACAAAATAAAGCAGGACGATGAGAAGTTAAATTAAACCTTAAAAACACCTCCCTCCCACCCCTCCCTCCTTCCCAGCTCTACCTCCTGCCCCCAGTGGTGCAAGGAGACAGGGAATGGGGGTTATGGTCAGTTCCTCACCCCTGGCTTCCCCTGCTGCTCAGGGAGAGGAGTCACTCCCTTGCTGCATGTGGGGTCCCTCCCACAGGAGACATTTCTCCATGAACTTCTCCAATGTGAGACCATCCCATGGGCAACAGTCCTCCCAAAACTGCTGCAATGCCCTTGCTGGCTGCAGAGCTGTTCCTCTCACACCTTCTCACCCCACTGTTCTCTGGCCACACCTGCACAATAACCTTTTTATCTCTTCTCAAATCTGTTCTCCCAGAGGTGTTGCCACCATTTGGAACTGAGCAGCCCTGGCCAGCAGCACATCTGTCTTTGGGGCTGCTCTGCTGGACAACAGAGGAAGCTTCCAGCAGCTGCTCACAGAAGCCACCCCTGCAGCCCCTGCCCTGCCAAAGCTTGGCCATGCAAAGCAAATAAATCCAGAACAGAAAAGCCTGAACAATACAAAAGCACTTCCTCGTGAGTGCAGCACTGGGGAAAGAACCAGTACCTGTCACTGGGCTTCTCAAATGACAATGACAAAGCTGTGTGGAACAAATGTTTATGGTGGAATTTCTAAAATCTCTGCCTTGAGCCAACTGGCTCTGCGTTAAACCAATTTTTCTTCCAAAAAGTTATGCATTTTATTGCCAGCTCTAAAAGAAGAGAGCAACACTGCAGGCAGAGGCTGTAGAATACTGTTGTTATTGCTCCTACCAATTGTGTTCTGTGGCAAGGCCCTACAGTGCTGTCTTTCTCTGGAGCTCTGGAGGGTCACAGATATGCACAGAATGCCTTCCAGATTTGCCATGGATATCCTGGATGCTGTGCTGCTCATGACAGATACTCCACTGCCATCTGGCAAGAAGTCTGATGTTTTTAAATCAGCATTTTCTTCAAGATCTGATGAAGACAAAATTTAACCAAAAAAAAAAGTTGCTTAATAAGATTCATTTGTATTCCTTTATGCAAGGGTATATATTTTGCTTTAGTGGGGAGAGATTGATAGAAAGATTTCTTTAGAAAGTTTTTTCCTCACTAGAACACATTCTTTTTTTAAATTTGTGACTGATTTAAAGGACAGAGGTTGCAGATACTTTAATTTCAGCTGGCTGATTACACTTCTTATGCAGATTGTGAGGATTAGAAGAAAGCATTTTGTGAAAATGAGATTTAAAGTAATATTAATGAGACAAGCTTTTCAATAACTGCAAAAAATTTTGTCAGTTATTCTCTAAATATCACGCTTTCCTTAATTATATCTCACACTGCAGTGCTTCAGCCACCATTAAATAGAAATGGGAATGCAGTAGATGACAATAGATATTCCAGAGTTCTTCGAGGTGGAGGAATCCATGGAAAGGCAAGGAGCTTTGTCTTATATGAGAGCAAACATACTTCACTTGAGAAAGGATACAAACATGGAAGGAATAGGGGCACAATCTCCTCCGTGCTCCAGGACAGGAAAAGATCGACAGGACAAGAAGGAGCAGCCTGGAACTGCAGCATGGAAACTGCAGGTGGGCATCAGGCAGTGCCTCTGCTCTCCAAAGAGCTGAAGGGCTGGAAGACACCAGCAGCTGAGCCTGAGGAGTCTCTGTGGTCCCACCACAGAATTCCCTTTCTTCCATAAGCAAATCTATCATTGTAGCTGCTGTAACAGTTGGCCAAAAGACTGGCAAGAAGATCCCAAAGATATTATAATTCTGACTGTCTTCATGGGGGGAAAAGTGTCAAATAGAGTCCCTGTAGTAAGAGAAAATCTACTAATGTATAGCAAGACCCAGAAACAGAAACCATTAGAAGTTCTCTTTACCTGTTTTTCATGCTACTGTACTTTGGAATTCTGCTGGCTTTAGTTTAGGATACAGTCTTTCAAAGAAAGGCTTCCTGAGCCTTCACAAAGGCTTCTCCTGTAAACTTTGTTATGACTTCAGAATTAAAGCATGGCATGAAAGTTAAATGGGATGGCTCCCTGTGAAAGCTGCAACAGGCATCCTTTGAACTACTTTTTAATGAGCAGTGCCCTGGCTGCCTTTGTCACTGCACCCAAAATTAATTGTTTTCCTGTAATTTCTTAATTCTTCCCCTGTCACCTGTATTTCATTCACTTTTGGATATACACGTGTACCATATCCATGTGTATATATATATATATATTTTTTTTTTAATGCATCTTTGCACACACATGCATTTACATCCAGGGGTAAAAGAGTTCATAGGTATCCACAATATTTGTTGGCCCACATCCCCACAGCTTTTGAACCCATTGCCCAGGGTAGATTGGCCAAGCAAACCTGACTGTAAAAGATAAAGTCTCTAAATATAATATTTCTACAATATTATGTGAAAATTAATAGCCTAAGTGTTCTCACTTCCAGTAAAAGAAAGGCTAAGGGTGCACAAATGTTTATCAGATTCCAGAAAATCATTTAGGATAAATGCCTATAACCATGGAAAACCTTCAGCTGGATGCCAATGAACTCAACCATGAGATGAAATCCCCTGGACACCAGGCTTTGGTGGTTCTGCTGCTCACAGCAGTACTTGTTTCATTGTCTACTTTATAATATTTAATATTTTTTCTACTTACTAAATGATCTGATTGTCTTTTTCTGGCTATGTCTCTAGGAACTGACTTGTTTTTTCAAAATTTGCTCACCTTTTCCTACACATACGTAGGGAAAAGAACTTTAATAACGACAGTATACTTTTTTTTCTTGACAGTGCCATGAAGCCAAAGATTGCTTAAATTTCCTGATGATCAGACTAAAGCAGTGCTCTTCCAACAGGGCAGCAGTTCTAAAGGCCAACTGAAGAGTGTAGTGTGCCTTTTCTACACATTGCCTGAGAATCCTCCCACTCCATGATCATGCCTTCCAGCTTGAGCAGAGAAAGGTTATTGAGCTTTGGCACAAAAGTGACTAAGGTCATATTAAAAGTCAGCTGGTGTAACAAGTGAGACAACAGTAGGTTCTCAAAATAGATAATTTTTTCTTTTCGTGATATGGTTTTAGTTAATTATCAGCTTTTGAAATAATTATAAGGATATCAAACTAGATATTGGAGCTTCTTTTGCAAGTAGTTCTACCTAAATCATAGCACTTCCATGGAGTCATTTATTCAGTTCAGCCAGATCACATCCTAATCAGGCCTCTACAGAAAACAGGCTCTGAAGCTGCAGAATTTAATGCATTCAAAGTATCAGGGTCAGAAAAATGTGTCAGAAAAATGTGTCTTGCTATTCACTGTTGTTGATAGGATAAATGAATGCAATGAAGTTCCTGAATGTTTAGAGACAGGGTTTTAAGTTAAACATTTTTCTTTTTACTTAGATATTGAAAACAAGCAACTAAACACAAAGGCAAGTGACATATGGCATTTTTTTCTGTCATTTTAAAAAATTGAGAATTTACATTTATTTATATAGACACATATAATATTGTATTTTTAAAAGAATCACGTACAACTTAATTTAAATTAGACTTTCATTTTCTAAACGCTTTTGAGAAGCCACAAGCAGTCAAATAGTCAGGGAAAACACCTGGAAGATGAGCTTTACTGATTAGAGGATTAAGGCAGAGTTGAATTGCTCCCTTTGTGAAATAACAGCCTTGGTTCTCCAAAAACACAGATTGCTGTTTGCTACTAATGGGTGCCTTGTGTAGCATTACAGCAAATTGCTTTCCTTGATGGCATAAACTGAACACACAGCAAACACCAGCACTTAGTTAAAATGTTGGCACATCCAGAGCAGCTAAAGGAAAATAACTGTTTTCCAGAGCAAGGTTTTGGATGATCAAAAGTGAAGGATTTCTGTTTTAGGGGACTCTAAAAACAAGAAGCAGCCCCAGGTTTTCTGTGGCCGTGCTGGTTGCACAGTGGCAGGAGGAGCTGAACCCTTGGCAGGATCAGTGTGCCCCAGGGGAAGTCCAGGCAGCTCCAGCCTTTGCCTGAGTTTGGCTTTCCAGGTTGTCATAATTTGCTTTTCCACTATGATAAGTCTCTAGATGCTGTTGATACAGTTTGTGTTTGTCATTTGTTTCAAATAAAAAAGGTAATCCTTCAAAAACTTGCAAGAAAAAAGATCTGGTTTTCTTACTGTGCATCTCAGTATAAACAAATACAAGCAAGGCTGTGCATAAAAACACCATAACAGCTTCTCAGATCTCAGGTTTTATTTATAAAGTATGTGACAGAACACTGTAGCTGTCCTACTGCAAATAATTTAAATAAAAAGAGATGCAGAACATATTTGGAATCTTCCAGTGAAAAATAGAACATATTTTGTCACCTTGGAATGGATTAAGTAAGGTCCAGATAGTTCACCTCACCCTGCAAATTTGTTTCCTAATGGAAGTGACAGAGATTAAAACTCTTTTATAGAATAAATCAGCATCACTCTTGTAGATATAACAACAGTGCAAAAATTTATTTAATAATCTGGGCCTACAATTTATTCCAAATATATGCAGTACTCTGCCTTGATGGCCAACAATAGAACAACCAAGACTTCTCAGTCCATCCCCTCTGGATAGAGTCCTGCAGCCATGCCTGTTCACAGCCTCACGCCCAGTAGCCAGTTTCCCCTTAAATTATTTACAGGCCAAATAATTTTCTCAAATATTAGGACAATGCTAGAGCATTTGATGGACATGTTTTGGGTTTTTTCAGGATTCCACTTAGACTTAAGGACTAAAATATGAAAATATTTCTATCAATTAATCTCACTTTGTTTAAAGGTTATAATTTATCCTTCTTCCCTGACCACTCCGTTAGGTTTTGGTAATGAAACCATTAAACCACTACTATCCTATCCTTCCCTGCCAGCTCCCTCAGCAGTAATTAATCTCCACTGACTGAGGGGCATAAAGGTGCTTTTATCACCATTTTCCCACTCCATTATAATGATTATATAGAAGGGAAAAAAAAAGGCACCAGAGAACATCTTTAGGTAGGGAAGATTTCATGTGAGAACTTCTATATTCAGTTCAATGTCAGATCTTCTTATCTGGCAGTATTTAGAGAGAGAAAAAAAAAATCTTGGTTTCTGTAGTTCCCTGTAAAGCGTGAGGTTGTAACTCTCAGAAGTTTTTTGGAGCCACAGAAGAATTTGCAGCATCTTCTCTGGGGATAAATGCTTTAACTCAGTGATATTTGGCCTTTTAAGAGAACTTATATCAGTGGTACAATAAGCACTTTTTTCCCTATGCTATTACCTTCAGCATAGAAACATTTCCCCAAAGTCTGGTCTACACTGCAAAGGCTTATTGCCAGAAACCTTCTTTTGTCACAGATCTATAAACACAAACATAATGACAGCCAGCATAGCCAGCAAGTTTTTGTCTTGTCCAGGTCAAAGCTACTTTCCCAAGCAGCAGAATTCTCTCAGCCAACACACAATCACTAAATACCCTGCTTGACAGAGTGACATTGTCTCGAGTGTTATTTTAGGAACATGTCCAGCTTGTATTTGCAGCTAGAGTCAATCTTCTGAATCCCATCTCAGAGGAGCTTTCAAACAACTCCAGCACTAATTTCTAATACATGGAATATAACAATATTCATCAGTTGTCATGGAATAATTCACATTGAAAATCAGACAGCATTTTTGTTCAATTAATTTCGTAACTAATTTCAAAAAGTTTCAAACAGTGGATGGCACCTCTTCCAGTTACAAACTCATCCAATGATTTTGTCATCAAAACAGATCAATGTGCACAGAACAGAGTAAAATCCTAAAATCTGTTATATTTGGGGGTTTGTAATGGGTGTAGTGCAGCCCCTTGACACAGAAAAAGGTATCACAAAGGAAAAAAGCCTTGTTGGTCGATTTGATGCCAGGAGCTGTTCCCATGCCATTGTCCACCCACAAATATTTATGTTGAAAAACTGCTTAACCAAAATTGAGGGAATTTTTCATTGAAAGACTGGAGTTAAAAGGCATCAGTGAAAACTGAAATAATTTTATTTACTGCTAGAGAAGACATTAAAACTATCATTTAGAAATATGCGATAAATATTCTTTCCCAGACAGATTTACTACAAAACCAGTTTTGGGATTTTGTGTCCAGACATCAGAGAGGAAAAAGAAATGGAGATGAACAGAATCAAGGCGCCATCGAGTGGCGAATCTCGTACTCACAGTGCCCTCTTCTCTCAAACCAAAAATAGTAATTATTGTCATTTCATACCTCAGTGGTAAATTGAATAACATCCTTGTCATTTCTTTTTAAGAACAAAAGTGTTAAGGTAATTTGTGTACTCATAACCCATCACAGCTTTCCAAGTACTTTCACTTTGGGGGGGTGAAATTCCAACAACATACTGGATCCATGTTGTTAAAACTCCTGAGTTTTAATCTGGAAAGCCATATGAAAAATAATCCATCTCCATTTTCGATGGAAGAATTCATAAAGGACATGAAAGTATGTGGGGGTGATGGATATTATCACTGCTTGGAGGGAGGGGGAAGCTGACTCTATTAGAGAATGGCAAAACCAGCAGCATAATAGTTGAACCAGAAACCTCTAGGATTAAAAGCCTGAACTTTTTTAGTTTAAACTAAGACTCTGTACTGATCCTCATTCATCAACACATTTTATACTTCATCTTTGGGAATGAATGTGTCCAGAAGATCTGAATGCTGCAAATCCTATGTCAGGTTCCATTTATGTAATATACTGACTAAGGATTGAAAAAGAGATATTCAAAGTTAAAGAATTCATTGTCTTTAACAATTGTTTTTAACAATGAATCTTTAACAATAACAATGAAGTCTGAGTTCAGAAATTCAGCAATGGACAGAGATTGTTGAGATGACTTGCAGTCTTCAGACTACACAAAGAAGGTACACAGCACACACCAATATTATTTCATTATATATGTATATGACTGTATCTCTGAAAAAAGGAATGATTCAAGTTCTACCAAAAATGGGAAAATGAAAAAGTGCTTGTATAAGACTTGTACATATAAATACATTGTTGCATTTGCCTCTGGCAGTATGTTATTTATGTGTGATTACTGTAAAATAGCAAGGAGAAAATTTAATACAGCTTTCATCATGGCCTACTCTCCTACATAAACAACTTGTTACTGGGTTATTGTGAAGAAAAAGTTTTCCATACAAAGACACATATTCAGCGCTGCAGAAATGCCACAGAATCCTGTGTGCTTCTGGTTTTCTGAACACAGTTTTCTGAACAAACTCACAAACCATGTAACTATGCAGCTCCAGTCATAAATATAGAGTGACCTTTTCTAGAGAAACACCTACATATTACACTGCTGTAAACAAATTTAAAAATATAATTAGATTTTAAAAAATAGTTCCAAACCTGTTGACAAAGCCACCTTCCATTTGGTAGGCATATCTTGAGAGAATAGTGTTGGATTTTGGTCACATTTGGGGTTTCTAGGAGGTTCTTCTGACACCCTGTGTAAATTACCCTGCCCTGAAACCAAGACAATAGCAGCAGGGATTAGTTTTCTGTGCCTAGCACACCACCAAGCTGACCTGCATCTGAGCCTGTGGGGAAACAACTGCTATCAAATGATAAAGACAAAAGACTTTGTGCCTAAGCAGCGGGATCTTAGTGACAACAGTGACATCTGGGCTTTAAACCCAATCCCCTTTCCTTTGTTTGTTGACAAAATGCACAGGTGGAGGGTATTGTCTGGTATCACTGCACTGCTACAAAAGCAGTTTTAGCATGGTGGCTGTTAATTGTTGTTTGTATCTGGATTAAAAAATATCTCTATGCCAATTTTGTCTAACTTTAATAGAAAACAAACACAGTGTTCTCAGTTTTCCAGGGCGCTGGCAACCCATGCTATTCAATAAACAATTTTTGCAAGCTTATGGAAAATCTTGTGCTGAATCATTTCCCAAGAATGCTCCAACTCCGTAGCCAGCAACGATAAGTTAATAATATATAATAGCAAATAAAAATGGAAATCACAAAATCTCTCTGTCCTGAAATCAATGTCATTACAGAAATTTTTAAGTAGCTACTGGAATGATATTCCTCAGACAAGAAATCATTTTATAGGTTTTCTAGTTGATGTTATCTCAAGACTATATTTAGGGCAAACTAAACTGCTCACTGAATCAGATCTTAGGAACAGCTTGGCAGGTTTGAAGATGAGCAGAGAAAATGGAATAAGTTTATCTGAAGCCTCAAAAGTCACAAAAGAACATTAGCACCAACATTCGACTACAGTGGAAGGCATGGTAAATCTGATAAAGAAAGAAATTACAAGCTCCAAACTTGGAATAGCTGGGAGGATATAAACTGCTGCCTTCTGAACCACTTCTGTGGTTTAAGGCCTTTTGCCACCAATCTTAATGGAAATGGAATCATGCCAGAATTGGAACTGTGGCCTCCAGGAAATAAAACAAGAAGCAAGTGTTAATAAATCAGGAGCACTAAGAGGTCAATCAGGATGGTTCTTGCTAAGTGATTACATGAATAACATAAAGATAGCATTTATCTAATGAATCAAATGTGCCAAAAAAAGTTGTAGCACAGGAGGTCAAGAACTGGAGTCTTTATATTATGTACAGCACTTTGGTCTCTCATTGACAACCTTTTTTTCTCAGAGTTGTCTGTTTAAAGATATCTCTCTCCTTGTTATTAGCATGTGGGTATCACATACTATGGTGTTACCACAATTAATACTTTATATCCTCTCTTTAAATTAAGTCCATATCAGATGCTGCTGAAAGTATTGCTGATTATCCTGTTGCTGATTTTAAAGAAGGTGGTACTCATGCACACTTAAAACCCTTTAAAAAATAGTAAACTTTTCTACTGAAATTTGAAAGCAGCCTGAAATAGGTTATCTTGTGGAGACGAAGGCACCTAGCACAAAACATCCACATCCACATGGCTGAAGTTTGGCAGAATGTGAGTTGAAAAGGCAGGTCTGTAATGAAAGTGTCAGACAATACTATTTTAGATGACACCAAATACAAAACTTCCAATCCCTCCTTTACTTACTGCAGTATCTCATTCCTCTGCATGCATGATTGTATTTGAAGGAAAAACCATTTTTGGAAACAATCACTTCATGCACCATCAGGCTGCAACTGGCAGATTGCAGGTTTTGGAGGGGATGGGATTATACTTTTTTTAATCTGAACTCTAGCCTTTTGACAGTTCTTATTTCTCTACTGGCATTTTAATTCCTCATTATTCTAGTCAGGTAATATTTGGTATGTGAGTCAGGATTGTATCCAAGGCTGGGGTGTTTCCAAGAGAGTAAGAGACAGGTTGGGCACCTCAGACTAAAGGAGACAAAGTGCATTCCACACCACTGCTGTGTCCCTGAGCCACCACAGAATAAAATCTTAACAAGGGAGGCTTTAATTGAGATTTACAGTGGGGTTTGTCTCACAGCCCTGCCACCTACATGGCAATAACACCATGTCCCATCAATCTTCACTGTCTGCCAAGTTAAGGCTGCAAAGAGTTTGGCTTCAGTTCACTGCACTGCAAGTATTAACTCCTGGCAATCAGCAGCACAGCACATTAATTTCACATGTAAAATAAACATTCCACAATGCTGTAGTGCTGACCTGAAGAGGTAAATGCCTCTGCTTCTCCTAAAAGCAAAGACCTAATTAAAACAGCACAGCATTTCAGGTTACAGGGCAGCTCACAGACACTTAGGGAACTGGTGAACCATCAAAAGCAGCTCAGTTAGCCAAGCCCCGAGGCACTGGGCAGCTGAGCCCCAGGTGAAATACAGAGATCCCAGCAGGTGCCACAGAGCCCCGTGAGGAGAACCAGCAGTGCCTGAGGCCTGGAGAAAGAATTTGCCTCCTGGGCAGATCAGTCAGGGCAAAGAAACCCTGGACCCCAGGACTGAGCTGCCTACTGTAGCAAGCAGCAGCACACATTATATTTATTGCACATAATTATTACATGTTTTATATATATATATATATACATATATATATATTACATTCTATTTATTATATATATTATTATATTAATAATAAATTATGTTTATTATTTATTTTTAGGTATGGCTCTACCTGACAGCATTCCACAGCTTAACAGCAATTTTCACACATAGGGGATGTGCCAGAGAGAGATGACTCCTATTTCCAGACCTCTGGTCTTTCCTTTAGAGAAAAAAAAATGAACTGGTATTTTATTGTTAAAACACCAGGTAAAATTCATTTGGTACAATAAGGATTAACTATAGGTACTTGTGATTGATACCCCAAACTGCTTTAATATTATTCTCTGAAATAATGCTACTGTACCTTTTTTTTAACTGTAAAGTGCTATATCCTACTTCAAAAAAAAAAGTTTTATTGCCAAACAAAACCTGCCAATAATTTTATCGCCAAAAGAACTGAAGCTGAAATCTCAGAAAAGTAAGGTTGAGTGGATTGGCTCTCCTGAGAGACAATTATTTGGGTAATAAAAAGGTCTTTTTTAATGCTTTGTATTGAGAACTTTCAAGAGATTTAAAAGTAGCTTTGCACCTACAGGAAAAGCATCCTGCAACACCGTCTAAGTAGTTCCTCTATTATACATTTATAGACACACCTATTTCCACACTTACAGAAATGCTGGCTGTGTTCCTAACAACAAGGCACTTGTGGAATGGCCATTCACACTGCACTGAAAATGTTCTGTACAGCTTTATTCTGCATTTTGAAGGAAGCCAAGCCTGTGGTTGCACTTTTCTCATCTGCAGCCATCTCATCATTTCCCTGCATCATCTTCTCCTTTCCCCTTTCCCTGTCTGTGGTCTATAAGATATCTGGTAGCTACAGGAGAAAGGCCAACTCAGGTCTGTGCCCTTCCTCCAGGGTAAAGAAACTGTCACATTTCTCCCAGGTCTGGGAGGAAAGAGCTGAATGCCCAGCCCGGGTGTGCTGCTCCAGGTGAGCTGCAGCAGGTGCTACTGCACAGCCAAGCAGGCAGAGGTGAGAAAGGGGCACTGGAGAACTTGAGGGCAATGCCCACAAGGAACAGAATTTCCTCTCTTTCACTGCTCTGCAATAAAACACTGGGCTGGGGTTTTTTACCTGAAAAATATCTTTCAGTAAACAAGGATAGGAATAGCTGTTGAGTTACACAAAGAGCCTGAAGCAGAGATGTTGTTCTCATGTAATCACTGTACTGAACAGCTTCTCAGAGACACACCATGGTTCCAGCTGTTTTGTATGCAGCCCCTGGTGAAACAGTGGCCAGTACAGGATACACAGGAAACCACCTGAAAGGCAAACAAATATATAATATATTCCCTCTGTATAGACATTTAATTTCTACGATGGATCATGGTTTGGACTCAGAACTTATACCCAGCTGGTAAACTTGTCTCCAATAGCTTGTGAGGGATATTTCTTATTTTGAATTTAATTGCTTTTCTTCATTTCTATTTTCTCCTGAAAGGTCAGTCTTGGCTTACACCCTGTGCTTTTCCCTCTGCCCCTTAGTTTTCCATTACAACAACTTCCCAGGAGAAGCTAACAGCAAAATAATTTCTTCCTTTCTCTGCTGTTATTTTCTTGACTAACAATCTCTACACCTTTATCTTTCCCTTACTTTGCTGATCATCTTCAATTGCCCTGTAATAGTCTCATATCTCTCTGGACAGGACTTCATTGAGTTTTTCAAAGAAAAACACACAGTGTGTGCTGTATATCCCCCACTACCTACTTTCTCTATTATGGTCACTTTCCTCTACATCTCTTCTTTCAGTGTTCCACCTCAGCCATCTAAAAACCATGAACTACACTCAAAATTTATAAATTTTACTCAAATCATTCCTTTTAGGCAAGGTTATCCAGATTCTGCATCCTCAAATTCTGTACTCAAACATTTTAAGTGTTGCTCATTACATTGTAGAATCATCACTGTAGAAAGCAAGACTTAAACCTGAAAGTCTAAACTCATCCATAGCAGTTGACAATATTTTGCCCCTTTTCTTGCTTCAGGCATTTCTCTTCTCACTTTTCATCAGACTTGTGGGGTTTTTTTAAAGATTTAATTATCTGTCTTTTCTCCCTTGGAGTGACAATGACAAGAATTGCAGTAACTGTTCTGTCTCCCTTGCTTTTGTTCATTTATGTCCTTCAGACTGTAAACACTCCAGGCTGGTGTAATCGTTCTTGCAGTGTTGTGGGATAGAGGACACAGGGCTCCTAATCCCCAGAAAAACACTTATATTGTAAGGAGAATTTTCTTTAACTGGATCCCAATGAATATAAATAGCCTTTGTGTTATTCCTCTCTTTTACACAATGCAATGTGAGGGATGCAATTTTTAGAGCTGGAACTTCAATCTGGCAGCAGAGGTAGGAGAAATTTCCTCAAGAGTGGTTCCTCATGCTCTGGTGCTTCCCAAACCCTCACATCCCCCATGTTTCTATTAGATGCTGTTTGGAGTTGCAGCAATTTTAGCTGGCGAAATGATGAGGAAAAGTGTCACATGGCCTGTCTCAGGATCAGCAGGACTGGCCAGGCTCACGTGTTTGTCTTTGAGAGAGATGGACATGCTGGGCTCCCTGCCAGCTCACCCCAGAGCGCTGTCACCAGAGTCCTGTCCCCTCAGCAGTGTCACCACGGGGCACACCATGCGCTGAGGGGACAGCACCAGGGACACCCGGGCACACCTGGAGATTGTCACCACGTCCTCTCACTGAGGGCTCCGGCGTCACACAGGGGACCCTGTCTGGGGACACCGAGGGGACACAGTCTGGGGCACCACAGTATAACAAAAGACATTCAGCTATTCGAGAGCTTCCAAAGGAGGCCACGAGGATGGTGAACGAGGGGATGAGTGAGTGAGTGAGTGAGTGAGTGAGTGAGTGAGTGAGTGAGTGAGTGAGTGAGTGAGTGAGTGAGGAATGAGTGGTTTAGGACACTTGGTCTGTTCAGCCTGCAGGAGATTCTGGTGAGAGCCCATAGCAATCTCCACCATCCTCATGGGGGCAAGCGAGGGGCCAGTACCGATCTCTGCTCTGTGGTGACAGGGACAGGGCCTGAGGGAACGGCAGCGAGCTGCGTCAGGAGAGACTGAGGCTGGATATCGGGAAAAAGTTGTTCACATAGAGGCTGGGCACTGAGCAGGCTCCACAGGGCAGTGGGCACAGCACCAAGCCTGACAGGGTTCAGGGAGTGTTTGGAAAACGTTCTCAGACGCACGGAGTGATGCTCGGGGTGTGCTGTGCAGGGCCAGGGGCTGGGTACGCTCTCAGACACACGGTGTGGTGTGCGGGACCGGAGCTAGGCTCCATGGTCGCCGTGTGTCCCTTCCTAGCCTGTGACTCCACGTCTCCCAGCCCCCCTCGCCTCCTGACAAAGAGCGCCGCAACTACAATTCCCGCCTTGCCCCGCACAGCGCGGCCCGGCGCCACCGCCTACATATCCCGGCATTCCACGGGGGCGCCACGCTCTCGCGAGACTGAAGGGCGACCCAGCGGCGCAGTCGCGAGAGCGGCGGGCCCGGAAGCTCCACGTCGGAGATCGGACCGAGGCCGGGCGGCGGGGCCGGAGCGGGGCCGGGGCGGCACCTGGGGACACCGGGGGAGACACCGGGGGGACACCTCGGCACAGCGGCGTCATGGTAAGCGACAGGCGGGGTCCACGCTGTGGGAGGGTGACCATCCCAGCCGGCCGCGGCTATCGGGGGACCGAGGGCAGCCGGGGCCGGGGCGCGGCGCTGCCCGTGGCTGTTCCTCGGCCCCCCCCGAGCGGCTGTACCGGGGCTCGGGGTGCGTGTGGCACTCACCCCTCGGACAGGCCGTTCCCGCCCCTCGGGAGCTGCAGATCCCGGAGGTTCTAGGGTTAAGCACGGAATCAAGTGTAGCTGTGCTTGCCTTCCTGGTGTTTGTAGCAGGAGAAGTGAACCCCAAATTCATCTCTACGTCCCGTGTCATGTCTGTGGTACAGGTCCTACATGGTAACCAGGTATTTTTTTTCTCCTCGCAGCGTCTAACATAGGTAACTGCAGGTTTTGTTAATACGTGCACTGTTCTTTGATCAGCCGTTGTCCACTAGGTTCTCCGAGATAAAAGCAGCGTTAAATGATCTCAAATGAGTGTCTAAATGAATCCACAATGCCTCGAATATCTTAAAAAATCACTTTGCTAGACTTCATTCCTTTTAAATACTCTGGCTTTACATTGCTAGTGATGAAAGTAGAAGGTCAGACCCTTCTTTGTCAGGGAAAGACTTTTCCCTCCTCTCAGTTTCTACAAGACAGTATTCCATTCTAAAACTTAATTTTGGAGTCATAAATGGAAGTAAACTTATAACGGACAAATGTTGTGCTCTGTTGTGGTAACTGACTTTTCTTCCTGGTTTGCCAGGTGAAGTTAGCAGGAAGACTATTTTTGTAACGTTTGTGTTAGGAGTAAGTTCTCTTTGCTTTCATAGTTCAGGGACACCAGGAAGATATGCAGTGGTTTGGGGGGTTTTGGGGTTTTTTTGGGTTGTGGGTTGTTTTTTTTTTTATTCTGCCGGAGGTAGTTCTTACAGTATGAAGAAATTCTGAATTTCACAGAATTAAATTAAACAGAGCCGTTGCCATTGGTGGGGACGTGATGCTTCCTACAAAATAAAAACAATCTGTATAGACACACAGATGGATAGACAAAAGCAGTAAGCTTCTGTCTGCCTGAAGAGCAGGATTGGATCCTTTTATTCTGAGAGCAAACTGCAGCTTTCCTTTGGCCTTTTGGGTGGTAGTTTGCTGTTCAGCCCCCTGGCATCCCCCTTTGTCCCCAGCCTCTCCGACTGGACATCAAGCGGAAGCTGACGGCGCGCTCGGACCGCGTCAAGAGCGTGGACCTGCACCCCACGGAGCCCTGGATGCTGGCCAGCCTCTACAACGGCAGCGTCTGCGTGTGGAACCACGAAACACAGGTGATGGCCCCAGCTGTATGCACAGCTGGCACGTGT
The DNA here is from genome assembly GCA_037834095.1 of Argya squamiceps. NCBI lineage: Eukaryota > Metazoa > Chordata > Aves > Passeriformes > Leiothrichidae > Argya > Argya squamiceps. Next base: position 25,078,128 of record JBBMKD010000013.1, on the reverse strand, counting down.
GGATCTGCTGTGGGAAAATGGAATTGGTACAGAACCTTCAGTCGCTGCTGCTGCCTGGCTGTGCTCTCCTCTGGCTGAGGGCAGGAGTCACTGTGTCAGTAAAGGAAGTGACATATTGGACGCTGTTAAGAAAGTAGAAAGAGCTGGTTCCAAAATGGGTGTTTTCTGCAGTGCTATAAACTTAATTGTTTTTATTTTCAGACTCTGGTGAAGAATTTTGAAGTGTGTGACCTGCCTGTGAGAGCTGCCAAGTTCGTGGCAAGGAAGAACTGGGTTGTTACTGGAGCTGTAAGCTGTTCTCCTCTTGTGACTTCTCTGATTAGTTTTCATGCCATTACTTTTTGCATCACATAATAATCTGATCTGATATGAATTTGTAGAGAAGGAAATATTTCACTACATTTTCCCAGAAGTTTCCTCCTTTAAGGAAGCTTAGAAGGTTGAACTTTTCATTTCAAAAGAGAGCACCCTGCTAAGGTGACTGACTCTGCAGGTGATGCCAGGTAGATGGAGTTTAACTTTTACTGCCAGCTGGAACATAGTCAGCACACAGTTCTGACTCAGTATCAAAGGTGCTGCTTTAACTAAGATGAAACTATTGACAGTCTTAGGTAAGGTGAATTAAAAATTGCTTTCTACTTTTGTTCTTGGTTATATTAAAAATAGTTTTGCTCAGTTTTGCTCACCACTAGAAAAAAAAGTCTGCTTTTATTCAGTGAATCTACCTTGAGAGCAATAGTTGTATTCTGATCTTGGTAACACATTTTTCTTCATGGAGTGAATATTTATTGGCTAAATTAAGGTGATGCCTAAATATTTTTGTTTCAACTTTCATTTCCTAGTCTTCTGTCCTGTACATGGAGCGAAAATTTATTTTCATTTCATTACCTTATGCTTCCAAGACTCAGTTACTTGTAAAAATGAAAATTTGGTTGAAGTTTTTTCCATTTCATAATGGAAAAAGTCATTCATAAATGTCTTGGAGCAGCAGTGTGTAATTTATAGCCTTCTGAATCCAAGTATAATTTGTATCATTAGCAAGCAAAATTCCTTAAACATTTTATTGTCTTCAATGGTGGATGTAGCAATTGATAGGAGCCCCAGACGGAACGAGGCTGACGCAGCAGGTCAAGGGAAGGCTGTGATTCTTTATTCTATTCTAATTGTCTGACTCCATTCTTTATATACATTTGTACAGAGGTTGAAGAGATTGGCTAGACAGGTTGCCACCTCTTCGACCTGGATGGTGAACATCACTGTCCATCACATTTCTCCTCCCAGAGGACAAAAATGTAAACAATAGATAAATTCTAAAAATACATATTGTTTTTGTGAAACTTCGTGAGAATGTCCAGTTCAAGCATAAAAACAATCCAAAGACTTTTGCATGAGGGCAACAGGTGGAATGTTTTTTCCCAGCTCCCCTGCATTGCATAGAAGGTGCACTGCACAGGAGGCTTATTTTCATGTGGCTTTTCCTCCCTTTCCCAGGATGACATGCAGATCAGAGTGTTCAATTACAACACCCTGGAGAGAGTTCACATGTTTGAGGCCCATTCCGACTACATCCGGTGCATTGCCGTGCACCCCACGCAGCCCTTCATCCTCACAAGCAGTGGTGAGAGTCCTTTGGGATGGTTTCATCCTGTTTGCTGGGCAGTGAGGGCTTGCAGGTCCTCTTGGGAAGACTCAGCCTTCCTTGAGCAAGTAGCCAATGTGACAATTGTAATTTTGTTGTTTCTTGGTAGATGTATTCATGGTTTTTTAATGGAATAGCAGCTGCACTTAAAATTTAAAATCTAGTGGCTTGTGTTCTTGTTAGAGAAGAGAAAAGAGCCTTCTCTCTCAATATCTGCCAGAGAAAACATTTGTATATGTGCTAATTAGTGTGGCAAACTCTCAAATAACAGCTCAGGTTATGTTTTTAAAAAATTGCATTGTGGTTTAGAGTAAGTTTTTAGCTGGGAATCTGACTTGAAAGCAACAGACAACTTTCATCTCCCTGTGTTCTTTCTGCAAGGACTGGTAATCCTATAGATGCAAACAGATTATTAGCAGTGCCTCCTTTCCAGCCTGTAACATGAAGTTCTGGAGGATTATGCAGTTTGAGGAGGTAGCTATCACCCTCTGAAGCTTGGTTCTTTGTGGTTTTTTGCAGATGACATGCTGATCAAACTCTGGGACTGGGATAAGAAATGGTCTTGTTCTCAGGTGTTTGAAGGACACACCCATTACGTCATGCAGATTGTCATAAACCCAAAAGACAATAACCAGTTTGCCAGTGCCTCTTTGGATAGGACAATTAAGGTAGAGAAACTGTATTTGGGTTTTTTAGTCATTAAGTGATTATCAGTGTACACAAACCAATAATCCTGTATGGATGGTGGGTCAGTATTTTTAAAAGCAGATGCAGTAATAGAATTTTGACTGAACAAAGACCTGGACATTGGTCCAGGTATCTGCTAAGTAATTCAGTAAATTTACCAGATGACCTGTTTGTAGTTCTTTAAACTCTTTTAAGTGCTGTATCTCCATTTGGACTACACAGAAATATGGGAGAGGAGTAATTGTTTTACTGTCAATGAGTGATTCAGGAGTATTGGAGCTGGACAGTGAACAAAGACTTTAACTGTGCATTAAAAATAAAAAACTAAACCCTGGTAAAGGCATCTCTCCCATTACTTTCATGTCCTTGGCTGTCTGTGCATGGAATTGTTTCCAGAGATGCCTTCAGCCTTCTCATGGTCTCATTTGCTGTGCAGCTGCTGCTAAATACCTGTGACTGCAGGTTTGCAGCCACTGAGCAGTGACACCTCCTCACATTTCCTGAACATTATCAGAATATTGGCTGTAAAAAGCCAGCACTGATTTTATATGGCCACAGATGTTGAGATCAAGTGCATGTAAATGTTGATTTGATGTGATAAACATGGGAAAACACTAGTATATCTACACTTGACTTGTTTCATTTTGTATCCTCATTTAACATGAGATTTGATATTCTTTAGTGTAGCTGGAAAATTTAAAATTAGTTACTAGTTAATTTTATAAACAGATACTAGTTCTTAAAAGCAGTGCTTTATATGGTTTCATGTCCATAAAAAAGTTCAAAGCAACCAATTTCGTTGCTTAGAGGTATGACCAGAGCATGGGCAATTCAGCATGTTATGTGTGTTTATTTGGGGAAGGAGTGGTAGTTTGCTGAGCAGTTGTTGATGTTTTTCACCTAAGAAAACAACTGTGTCTTTGAAATTCTGTGTTTTTTCTCGTTGGGCTTCTGAAGTACTTCTGGGTACGTGTTGTGTGTGCCAAGGGTGACTGGGCACAGAAGGTTGCTGAGTACAGCTGGTTGTGTTCTGTTGGTCAGGTGTGGCAGCTTGGATCATCCTCTCCCAACTTCACCTTGGAAGGCCACGAGAAGGGGGTGAACTGCATTGACTATTACAGTGGTGGGGACAAGCCATACCTCATTTCTGGGGCAGATGATCGCCTGGTGAAGATCTGGGACTACCAGGTGTGTGCTCAGCTCCTCAGGAGCCTTTGTGCAGGCTGCCACATTCAGTGTAAAGTCTCTGTTGTTAGATTATTTTCCTGTGACAAATTGATTCCCTGCCTTTTAGGTGTCATGTTTTTGGATTAAGCTGTTCCTCTTTTATGTTCAAGTGTAAATATTGCTCGTGCATCAACTCTTTCCATCCTTCCACCTCTCTTTTTTTTTCTTCATTCTTTAAAGCTTCCACCCCCTCCTGTTTCATCCCATGCACATTGGCACAGTCCCATGTGTTGCATCCACACACATGCAGTGCTTCTACCCCCAAAAGTGATGAGGTGCCCTGCTTGAATGCTCCCCAGGAAAGAGAGATCTAATCCAGGGGTTCAGTTATGGTGCTGGAGCCTAGAACTCCTGAGTTCTGCCTGTGTACAAGTGTCTGAATGGCCAGAAGGGCAGGACAGAAGTTGTTAGGTGGTACTTTCTGGTCATTAGAATTTATTGCTCCAGAGTAAATCCTAGCCCAGAAGTTGAAGCTGGCACTGTTAATTTAAGCATTCAGTGCAGTTATGAATATTACACAACAGGGCTTGAGATTTTGCCACCATGTGCAGCTGGAGACACTATAGAGGCTCCAGTCTTAGTTACCTCAAGCAGAGTAGCCTCTCTTTCACAGCTGTGTGAATGAACATTCTTACCAAAGACCTAAATTAGCCGTGTTTTCACCTGTAATGCAATGTTTGGTTGCGATTTTTTTTTTGTGTGAACTCAGTTTTCTATCTTGCTTTAATCTGCTGTTCTGTGCAGCTCTGAGAAGGCATATTTTCTAGCCATAAACACATCTGAAAAGAGGGAAACGCCTCTGTCCAGGGAAATAAATATTTTTTTCTGTGCAGGAGGTACAACTCAATATGGTCACAGTTTTTAATAGCTTAGTGGTGGTGTTTGAATGCCTTGCAAATGTAAGAAATCTAGAGAATTTTCAGATCTGTTTTGGATTTGGGGTAGATTTTTTTTGAGAAATAAGGGTTAAACTGTGGCATTGTGTTCTTTCTTTCAGAATAAAACCTGTGTCCAGACACTGGAAGGCCACGCTCAGAACGTGTCATGTGTCAGCTTCCATCCAGAGCTGCCCATCATCATCACCGGCTCTGAGGATGGTAACTCTGGGTTTTCTGGTGTAGAAAGGACAGGAAAAGAACTGAGGGGAGAGCTCTTGTGGTGGTGTGGCTGCAGCCCTGACACTGAGGTGAAAGGATCCATCCTGTTTTTCCCCAGGCACGGTGCGGATCTGGCACTCCAGCACGTACCGCCTGGAGAGCACCCTGAACTACGGCATGGAGAGGGTGTGGTGTGTGGCCAGCCTCAGGGGCTCCAACAACGTGGCCTTGGGATATGATGAAGGCAGCATTATTGTTAAGGTACACTTTGTGGTTTGAAGTGAGAAATTGTGATTCATCGCTGTCCTGTGTGCAGAACAACTGGTTTCTGAATCTGGGATAATATTTGGCACTTTAATTGGCATTTTTTGATAGAGATTGTTGGTTTTCTTTTTAGTTGAAAATACCATGTGAAATAGCCAATGTATTTTTTCCATAGCCTAACTTCTTTCTTACTTGCTTTCTAGCTTGGTCGTGAAGAACCTGCCATGTCCATGGATGCAAATGGAAAAATTATTTGGGCTAAACATTCTGAAGTCCAACAGGCTAACTTGAAAGCAATGGGAGATGCTGAAATCAAAGATGGAGAGAGGTTGCCACTGGCTGTGAAGGACATGGGCAGCTGTGAAATCTATCCTCAGACTATCCAGCACAACCCTAATGGACGGTAACACATTCCTTTGTCACTTCTCTTGAACTGGTTGGGGTATTTCCGTTAACTGGCTCAAGTAAAGGGGATCCCAGGTACAGGAGCTGCTCAGTGGAGACCAGAAGGATCATGACTCATGAAGGAAATGGAGTTCCATGACGTTTTAGGAATATATAAAGCTCATACTTTGTGTTTGTAGTGATTACCTTGGGCATGAGAGCCTTTACAGATAATTTGCCTTCTTGCAAAGGCTGCCTGTGGAAGTGAGCACAGATATCTGACAAGTGCCTCTCTCTCCTGGCCCAGGTTCGTGGTGGTGTGTGGTGATGGTGAATACATCATCTACACAGCCATGGCTCTGAGGAACAAGAGCTTTGGTTCTGCACAGGAGTTTGTGTGGGCACATGACTCTTCAGAGTAAGTCTTGCACGTTTTTTGTTTTGTATTACATTTGCTGCTGCTACTTTAGTTTTCAGGCCATGAAGACCAAAACATGCATGTAAAATGAACTTTCAGTAGTTGTCCTGCTTGAAAAGTTTAGATTTTTAGCACTCTGCCAGTTTTAGAAGATAATTCAAATTCAGTTGTTTTGTAGTAGCTTATGGTTTAGTAATTCACTACTTTGAAAACTGAATAATTGTTTTGTTTATTTACAATTTAATCTCTATTTAGGTATGCAATCAGGGAGAGCAACAGTGTTGTAAAGATATTTAAAAATTTCAAAGAGAAGAAGTCGTTCAAGCCTGATTTTGGAGCAGAAGGTAAGTACTTCAAAAATAGATATGTTGGTGTGGTTTTTGCACAATGTGGGCTTCCTCTACCTTTGTTTTCTTGCAGGCATTTATGGTGGCTTTCTGTTGGGAGTCAGATCTGTGAATGGCCTGGCATTCTATGACTGGGAGAACACAGAGCTGATTCGCAGGATTGAAATCCAGCCCAAACATGTGAGTTCTGCATGGGACTGAAGTTATTTACCTGTCGGGGTTTACTGAGTTATATTTTTTTTTTACTAAACTGATTTTCTTGCTTGAAGCCAAGCTGTCAATAATAAAGTAATAATTTAAGTTTATCTCAGTCATGTAGCAGAAGGGCCAGAAAAATTCCTGTTTGTGTTGGCTTCTCTGTCCTAAAGCTTCTAGAGCTGGTGTGTTTTACCCTTATTTCCCACACAGCCCTTCTTAGCTGGGGTGTGTAACATTGTGCCACTGTTGATTCTGCTGTCACAGATTTTCTGGTCTGACTCGGGTGAGCTTGTGTGCATTGCTACAGAAGAGTCATTCTTCATTCTCAAGTACCTGTCAGAAAAAGTGGCAGCAGCCCAAGAAACACATGAAGGTGTCACTGAAGATGGAATTGAAGATGCCTTTGAGGTAACCTTCTATTTAAAAAGTGGAATAAGATTAGAGATGGTAGAAGCAAGAGAGTGCAGCAAACTTAGTCCTTAACATAGTCCAATTTAAATGTTAATTTCCATACCATTTTTAGTATCACACATTGTGCATCTGCCTGAAGAACACTTAATCTTTTTTTTGGGATTCCTGAGGAGTGTATCCCTGTCTGAATCCCAGCATAACAGACCTTGATGCCTGCATTTCTCTTCATCTGTTCACTATTATTAGAGAGTTACAGAGATTATTTTTAAAACACACTTTTGGGTCATTGCTCAATTTTTTTTCCTACAATTTTCAAATTTTGAAGTGTTATTCAAGTTTGAGAAGTGAAAAAACATCCTGCAGTGAAATGTCAGAAATCAAAATTTCAGAAGGAAAGTTACTGTTGATTGTCTTGCTTAATGCTTAATTTTGTTTCCTAGATTTATAATTTGCTTTGTTAAGAATTAGGGCAGTGTGCATGTAAAACTAAATTATCATTTATATACTTTTACTCGATATCTAAACTTATATTTGTAACTTGCCCAACTATTTAAGTATAGAATATGGAATTACATTTTAAATTTCTGCTACCTAGAAGTACCTTTTTATGTATCTAATAAACCAAAATTTGCTTTGCAGGTTCTTGGTGAGATCCAGGAGATTGTGAAAACAGGTCTGTGGGTTGGTGACTGCTTCATTTACACCAGTTCTGTGAACAGACTCAACTACTACGTTGGAGGAGAGATTGTCACCATTGCCCACCTGGACAGGTGAGTTGCTGCTTCAGTTAAAGGGTTCCAGGTTCTCTCAGTGAAGGGAGCTCAAGGTGAACCCCAGCACTGCTGCTGTGCCCTGCTTTAGCACCAGAGGTGGGAACAAGTTGGGTGTTGTGAGGCAGCAGTGCAGTTCTGAGGGATGAGCAGTGCTATGGGAAGGAGTACCTCCAGGAAAAGCAGAGTATTTGATGGCAGTATCCTTGCTAGCAGCAGAAGTGCTGGAATGTTTTTGTACAGACTGTTGGTGTGGGTCTGCTGAAGCTGAGTGCTCTGTGTTTTGTTTCAGAACAATGTATCTCCTGGGGTATATCCCCAAGGACAACAGGCTCTATTTGGGAGATAAAGAGCTGAACATTGTTAGTTACTCCCTGCTGGTCTCAGTGCTGGAATATCAAACTGCTGTGATGAGGAGAGATTTCGGCATGGCTGACAAAGTTCTTCCCACAATCCCAAAAGAGCAGAGAACCAGGGTCGCACATTTTCTTGAAAAACAGGCAAGAAAACTGCTTCTTAGTTATTCAACTAAATAAATCAGTTTATTCATGTTGTTAATTGAGTTTGCTAAGCAAAGCCCAGTGATATTATCTGTGAGCAGTAACCTTCTGCTCAGAGTGCTTTTGCTAAAGTATTTAGGATTATGTTTGGCCTGACAAGTCCCAGCTTCACTGTCAGATTTTTATTTTAGGGCTTCAAACAGCAAGCTCTTGCAGTATCTACAGATCCAGAGCATCGTTTTGAACTCGCTCTTCAACTTGGAGAATTAAAAATAGCCTATCAGCTTGCAGTGGAAGCAGAGGTAATTATATAAATTTGGGTGATTCATCTTGGATTCTGAGTATTAGCAAGACTCTGAGAGGGCCCTGTAAGAAAAGGCAGTAGTACGTGGGGATGCAATACAACTCCCTAAACACAACTGAAATGCCTCCAACTCCTTTGATGAAGTTCTTCTGCCTGTAATTCGAAGGGATCCAAGCTGTGGGATGGGGACAAAGAATGGTGTCTGCTCAGAAGGCTACAGGAACTCCTGGAGAATACAAAACTTGAGCCCAGAACCAAGCCTTAATCTCCAGTACTAACAGTGACAGGAGGAAGGACAGGGCTGAAGCCTTCAGAGCTTTGTTCCAGCCTTGGCAAACTTAGACTGCTGCACTAAAAAAACCTGACAGGCAGTGATTTGTCCCATCATTATCGTGCAGAGAATCGATCTCATTGTCCCTGCTGTAAAATAATCAAGTTATTTAGAAGGAATGTTAACTCAGTTACAGACACAAATGCCTCTCAGCGTTCTGAGGGTTAACTTGGGAGCTTGAAGAGATTGTTAAATTTCCAGAGGTCTGCCTGCCTCCCACCTTCATGTTTACTGAGAAGCTGTTTATTTTATGTAATGTTACAGCTGGGTAGGGATCTCTTAATACTCACTGTGTCATGCTGGGAATCTGCAGTATTCACAGGATCTCAAAGGGAAGACAAGTGTAGTCAGGTGATACAACACCTTCATAAGTCAACTTACATTTTCATACTGAGTGCTCTGAAAAACGTTTAAATGCTGTTCAGAAATGTGAGTGGTTTATTTCTTTCCCTCCCTCTCCCCTTTTTGTACAATCAGTCAGAACAGAAGTGGAAGCAACTTGCAGAACTTGCCATCAGTAAATGCCAGTTTGGCTTAGCCCAGGAGTGTCTGCACCATGCCCAGGACTATGGAGGGCTGCTGCTCCTGGCCACAGCTTCAGGGAACGCCAGCATGGTGAACAAGTTGGCCGAAGGTGCAGAAAAGGATGGCAAGAATAACGTGGCCTTTATGAGCTACTTCCTGCAGGGAAAGTAAGTAGCAAATGAGCTTCTGATTGTTCTGTTCTGCTTTCTCAAAGTGCTGAGACCCTCGGGTTTTTCAAGCGGTTGACTACAGCTAACTGAAAACTTCATGGAGGAAGATGGGCATAGGTGCTTGTCAGAAAAACTCACTCTATGATGGCTGCTACATTTAAAATCTGAAATGAAAGAACCTTAAATTAATGGAGAAGAATAAACAGCTGTTCTAATACAAGAAACTTTATTTTACTGGTTAAAATCACATTTTGAAATCTTTTAGGCTTGATTCATGTTTGGAACTTTATTTTACTGGTTAAAGTCACATTTTGAAATCGTTTAGGCTTGATTCATGTTTGGAACTCCTGATCAAAACTGGGCGTCTCCCTGAAGCTGCTTTCCTTGCACGGACGTATTTGCCAAGCCAAGTTTCAAGGTAATTCCTAAGCCCAAGCAGAGATGAGTTGTGTTGTCTGAATGAGCTGTCTGTAACAAATGTGGTTTGCATCTTCAGGGTTGTTAAACTCTGGCGGGAGAACCTCTCCAAAGTCAATCAAAAAGCTGCTGAGTCCCTTGCTGATCCTACAGAATATGAAAATCTTTTCCCTGGATTAAAGGAAGCTTTTGTTGCTGAAGAGTACGTTAAGCAAAGTCTTGCTGACTTGAGGCCAGCCAGGGAATACCCCCTTGTCACTGTAAGTAGAAAGTTTTACTGTCTCTAGAAAACATTTGGTGCTGTGTAAAATCAGCTCTAAGCAACTCAGTGCAACACTTAAATGTGTCTGGGTTTTTTTACTTTTAGCCAAATGAAGAAAGAAACTTACTTGAAGAAGCCAAAGGATTTGAGCCCTCTGGAATAATGACATCTCAGGTCAGTGAGTGATGAATCTAAGGGAGAACTTTGCTATCTTACAGTAACTTCTACCCTGGAGAATATTTCACCAGTAATGGACAAATTATTGCTTTTCTTACTTTGATTGTAAGTGCTGCAGTTGGCTTCATGTTCTTTTGCCTCAGAGTCTTCTTAATCTACATCTGTACCTACTAACAGCTTCTTGACTGTGAAATTATTTGTGTGCTTCCTTACCTTGGGTCACCCATTGTAGTGTGAGTAATTGTAGAGTCTTTCCATTGAATTCATCCTACAGAAAGAGAACTCCAGTTGCATTTACAAACACTGCCTCGACTGCAGCTGGTTTTCTAAAAGCTCAACAGCTGGAAATGGAAACTTGCCTATTACAGCAATTATAAATGCTCTGTGTTCTTTGCTGGTGTGCTGCATGGTTATGGAATAACAATGCTCCCTAACTAACTGGAATCCTACTTGGGTACTTGAACATAGATTGTAATCAGTATCTCAAGTAACAAACTCAGTTTTTTACCACCTCAGTTGTCCAATTCTTATTAGACAGAAAATAGGACAAGTATAAGGTAACAGCATACAGATTGAAACAAAAATTTGAAGCTTTTCAGAGCCTTAGGAGATGACAACTTCTAATCTTGTTCAAGTCAAATACACTTTACATTTGTATGTGAAAATCATGTGAGGGTTTCTTAAAGGCAGTGCTGCTGGCACAACTCTTTGAGGCTGTATAAACATCTAAAATCAAAACTGCACTGGAAACTGAAGGAGAAACAGAAAAGCTACAACTGTCCATTGTCTGTACATTTTCCCTCATAGGAGCTGCACTATAAAACACAGTTTTGAACATCCCTGATAGAGCAGAGAAGTTAGGTTACTCTCAAGACTCTGTAGTGACTCTTTACCTCTTGTGCATCAAATGAAATACTATTAAAGCAAAATCAAACTTATTTGTTAAAGATGTTAAACAACATTGTCAGGGCTACCTATGGAAACAAATGAGAACTAGCCACAGAGGCTGAAAAGATGATCTTGGTGTCTCTTTGCATTCAGCTCCTGATTGCATAAACCCCAGTTGTCTCTTACAGCTGAGGCTGAATATGGGACGTTTTGTAGGACATAAATTAATTCTGTAATTAAATACAGTTAATTGAATAGTACCATTCCTTCAGTCATAGTACTGACTGATGAATTATCTTAATGTAAAACTTGTGCAGCAGTGAAGCGAGAAGATGAAGTGTTAAACCATTACAGGATTTGGAACACAAAGCCCAGCAACTACTAAAATTTGCTGTCAGTCTCAACTAACTTAGTCTCTCCTGCTGAGGATATTGAAAATCACTAACAGCACTTCAGTATGTAAAATGAATTGATAATTTCTGAAGGTTCTCATTTTATCAGTTACATCATCAACTGCTTCAAATGTACTGGGGAGGGAAATAGTCTCCAGTGGAGTGAGGACTAGAATCCTTTCTGACAGTGAAGATGTGGCTCAAGAATGACTGAGGGAAGCTGAAACAGAACCACTGGGAAAGGGGCATTAGAGATCTGCTGTTGTTTACCTGCTTTTGTTGAGAGAATTTAAATTGAAACAAACTAAAGGAATTTCTCTGCCATTAGAAGAAGGCTGAAGAACCAGTTCCCTCTCCTAAACAAGAAGTGATGAAGACAGTTGTGCAGAATTCTGATAACCTTCCAGCAAGAGAGCAAAAGGTATCCAGACAGTTTTATGAGGGGAAGTATAACCACTCAATTCATTTTACATTAAAGATTTTAACGAGTGTGATTTAACCAAGCTACTGCAAACATGACTCTGGCAGTCCCAGAGCAGTGTTCAGAGCCTGCCCTGTGGGTGCAGCCCCTGCACACAGCAACAGTTCAGCAGGTGGGGGGACAAGGGGAGTTCAGACAGCTCAGAACATGGTGAAAAGCTGCACTGCTGGAAGAGGTTTCCTCACCAAGCAGGCAGCTGCTCTCCAGCTTCCTTTAGCACTCGTGTTCCTCATGAGGCCTTGGCTGGGTGCAGATCCATCCTACAGAGCCACCCCTCCCATAAGCTGCCTCCCATGTAACAGAGGTATCCCCCTCATCCAGTCTTTTCTCTCCCTAGACACTGCTGGACTTGGAAGATGACTTAGATAACTTGGATCTGGAGGATATTGATACCACAGATATCAATCTGGATGAAGAGATCTTAGATGAGTGAACATCCTTTTTTTAGATGACCACTTCAGGAAATAATTTGGTCAAAACCCAGAGGAATGAAGTTCTGTGGACTATGTGCTCCAAGTTATTTTGATTTTTGTATCATAAGTGGACCATGTAGAAGGAAGTACAGAGCCAGCAACTGTACAGAGAATCAGCTTCCAGTATGTTGAAATTCAAGATGCAGGCCTGCTCCAGAACATACTAAAAATGTTTTCATTTATCAAGCAATTCAATAAATCCTTTTAAACATTCTACTCCTCAGTTCTCCATTTACTAGTAATATTTACTAAGAATAGTAGAATTCTTAAGAATACCCCAGCTTCCATAGTGTGTACTCCAAATCTACGAAATGAGAGCACAGTGGGTGAAAAACAAGTATTTTAACCTGATTTTTCTCAGCATCTACATTGAGGTATGTGGTTATGTTTTCACTGTGCTGCCATCTAGCTCTGGTAACCATCACTATCAGCTCAGTTGCTCCTTCAGACACCACTTGTAGCTAAAAGCTCCAACAGACCAGTGATAAAGCTTAAGGGTTAGAAGTGGTGTTTGTTACACCCTTTCCTAAATGAAGCTGTCTAGACCCTGCACTTACCTCAATAACCAAAATGAATTGTGGGCAATTCCTTAGATTCAAGATGTAACAGTAAAAAAACTGAACTCAGGGTACAGTGTCAGCAAAAACAATGATGGCTGCTCTAAGTTCACTTACAGAACTTTTCAAAATAAACAGCTCTAGTGATTCACATGTACTTCAGTAAAGAAAAATACATTCTATAGCAGTCATTTTCAAGTCTTTATTGTGGAATCCTGTACAGAAAATGTTTATAAACAGACTTAAAACTTGTGATGAGCTGAGGTTTACTTCATGAAGCTGAAGAAGTAGCCATTGCTTCTTCATAAGCCTGCAGAGCCAGCTGGATATAACCTTCTCTCTGGGATTCAGTTTTCACAAAGACCTGCAGCCGTGGCAGGAGAGAGGTTAATGTAACAGCAGAGTCACCATGCCAGCACCATGCCAGTGGCAAATCAGCCACCCACAACTGCAATCTTGGTGCAGCTGTACATATATACAGGTTAACAAAAACCCCAGCGTGGCATGTACAACAGTTCTGATTAAGTATCTGCTTCCTAAGGTGAGAAATTTAACTACTAGATGGGGTTCTGCTGGTTAGAAGCTCTATTATGCAGGTTAAGTAGTTTAAAGCAGAACAGCTTACCTTGATCAGATCAACTCCTTGAAGTTTCCCTTCTTTAGCTTCCTTTGCTGACTGACATTCGGGGTGAAGCATATGATACAGTGTAATTAAACTTGTAGCATCCTCCAGCCTAAGCAAATAAAGGCTCATTTTAGCAATTCCTTTCTCTTCAGAGTATTTACACAGAGTGTATTTTGCAATGTGCTTTGCACACCACAGGCTGTTAAACTGCTTCTTCCACTGAGTATGCAGTCCCTGGAATACACAGGCAAGTACCTGCATCTATCCCTCCTGCAGCTGAAGCCTGCTGGCCTGCTCAGCTGTAATACAGCTGACATCCCTCTGAAAATACAATTAATTACAAATAATGAGCTTTAGTGGAACTTTCTAACACAGACTGCAATGACCAGTATGTTTTACAGAAGTAGCATTAGAAATCCTGTAACACAGAGCTCTCAGCTGAATTTAAAACTATTGAAGTGTGTGGCAGGGAGACATTCCAAACTCTGCTCATTTAAATTGGCCAGATACATGAATTTTCCCTTTACCAATCTGAATCTAAACCAGGAACTTTCCTGCTTTCTCCATCTGCTCAGGTTTAACAGCAAGATCTGACCACCTGTTCCAAACTTCTAACTGAAACAGCAGGAAATAAATGCCACTATCACTGCAACTTGGAGTTCTGATTGTACAATTTTCTCCCAGCTCTAGTGACATTTTCAGCTATTGCATATTGTTCACTTCAGGGAACTTTGAGTAAATTTAGCACCATGTTTTATAGAAATCCACCCATTTAAAATGAAACCTTATCTACATGTTCCTAAGCTACTTAGGAGTTGCTCTAAAACCCAGAGTGTATCAACCTTATAAGCCAAAATTGAGCTCAGCATGGAAATGTCAGGATTTAAGATCAGCAGTGCTCAGAGCTGGAAGTGTTCTGACAATTACACGGGAAACCCGAATAAAAACCCCAAAACTAATTCTGCAGAAACCTATATATACCCTACAACTTCATGGACTGTTACCTGTGCTGCTGTGCAGCTAACAGTACCTATACAGCTAACAGTCAAAGCTGGCCTAAAACACCATGCAAATGAAAGCTTTCCTCTGACATAAACACTGCTTTTACTGTTGAACAGCAGCACTTGTAAGGCTAAGCAGGATTACCAGTGACACTCACAGGTCTCTGTTGATCATGTCTATGAGTAAGCCATCTGTCCTCCTCCTGCAGAGCAGGTACCACACCATGCCCCCGAAGTGGCGGGTGGAGCGCAGCAGGTCGTACTTGGCGCTTTTCTCGATGTCGTCGTAGGCGCGCTGGTGAACCTGCACACACGAGGGTTGTTTCACTGCACAGCTGGAGCCTGCTCACAGCGCTCCCCTGTGCCTCTCACAGTTCCTGATCCTTTCCATTTCCAAAAGTTGCAGGAGTCAGCCAATACTGAACCATGTGCCTGTTATAATGCAGGGTAACACTGGCTAGTCCAGTCCTTGGTACTTGGGCATACACATCCTGATGGTAAAAGGAACCTAAATCCTGTCTCTGTCCTGAACTTGGGGAGGGAAGGACATAAGCTCTGACCTTTCACTGCACTGCTGTCAAGCTGCATCTATTCTTTCAGGACAAAAATGCTAGAGCAAAGAGGTGAAACTTCACTGAGAAAAAAAAGTCACTTGAAAAATCACCTAATACAAGTTACTATTTCTCAAATCACTGAGAATATTACAGTTTAAAGAAAAGTAAGCATTTTAAAAGCAAGTGTAGACTAACATTTACCAGCATATATATATATATATAGCTACTAATTTTACTCTGCTAGAACTACATGTTTGTAGCTGGTCTTTGTCAAAAATAATACTTGGTGCACAGTGCTGTTTCTCAAAATGCACTGTCAGTTCCCTAGCTGGTCCTGCCAGCTCCTATGCCAGCAGACAGTGTGACTTCAGCAGCACAACTCTGCTCAGAGCCCCTGACAAGTGTTAGCACCAATTCTGCTTTCTTACCAAAAGTACCTGATAAAGACTATTTTTTTATGTGCAGTACCTTTGTAGGCTAGTGAAAAATCACTTGTGCAAAAACCTGTTTTACTGTTCTGTGGAAAAATAAACCCCAAAACTCATCACAAGGATAATCTATATGGGAAAATTAGAGCACATATGACCAACACCTCTGCTCCCCAGACAAATATTTATGTCTACAAAATAAACCCTGTAATTCTCCACTAGGATTTTTTTTGCTATAAAATGGGAAGTGAACTCACTCTGATATAGTCAGGTGAATCTGGCTCAAACTGAGCAACGCACATGTTCAGGACATCCTCATGACGATCTTGCTGAAATACAGTCTGAAATAACAGTTCAGGTTCAGGGGTAGCTTATGTAATCACAGCATTCCAACTCTCCAAAACCAAAACAGCAGCCACAACATTCTGTTCTGGGCAACACTTACAATGAGTAACCCCTTCATCAAAAGACAGAACGGACAGAAGCACAGTAACTGCCTTGATGACATTAAAATAATGTTTCTTGATTTTTGATTCTGAAACACCAGTTCACATTTCCAGATTAAATGTACAATTGTTTCTAGTATGACAATATTTACCCCTACCCAGGATTGACCTGGCCCTAACCTGGAACTTTTAAAGCAATTTAACCAAGTTACAATGAAAGGCAATCGTTCAAAACACAACTCAAGCAGCTCAACACACCCATAAGCAGAATGGCTTATTCCGAGTTACTGTGCCCAAAGAGCAGAGTTTCACTACCAGACTGCAATGAAGTAAAAGTGCTCAGTTTCAAAGGCAGGAAGAGCTTACCCTAAGGTTCTCATCCTTGAATAACGTGGGGGGGATCACCCTGCGCCCTTCCTTTGGGAAGAATATCTGGATCATCCTGTCTCGTTCCTCCCAGGTGGCTTTGCGTAACACCCCGTTTGGTTCTCTGACCACAATGAAACGTTCCTGGAAACAAGATAAAAACCAAATGTTGTCTAAAGCCTTCTCTCTTCATAGCCAGAACCATCCTGAAACAACCCTCATTTGTCAAAGTCCTTCCACTCCTAAGGTTACCGTAATAACACCAGTTTCTAACTGACTGCTGCCATGTGCCAGGTTCATCATTTCTGCCTTGCCACCTGCTGAGCAAGTGCTGCTTTTGCACCTCTGTTTTACTGTCTGACAACTGTGCACGTGCCTACACTGAAAGCTACAGCTCTGGGAAGTTCAGAGATAACATAACTCACACCCAAACAGGGAGTTACCCTGATTTTATCATTTGATAACCCATACAAAATTAGGAATGCAAGTGTCATGCACCTTTTCTCTAGAGGCAGGTGCTAGAATCAAGTAAGGACAAGTGCAAAGCAAAAAAATACAACAAATTAAACAGTATATTCAGATCTGTTCATAAGCACAATTGCTTTAGAGTGGCAAATGGGAAAGTTTGTTTAACAGGGAAGTTTTCAGTATGGTTCAGCAGGAGAATAAACAGCAGGTTCCTGGAGAAAACTCTCAGAGTAACAGATGAAGATTGGGCAGTTCATGTCACAGGATCATCACTAATCATCACTATATGCACGTTGGAACCACGAAGGTTTCTTGGAATCAATACTTGTTAAGAATTTTTCTCACCTCTTATTACTGGTACTTAAAGGCAATCAAGATGTCTCATTACACAAAGGGAACTTTATCCCTATACTCCCCAATTCCATAGCACAACTAATTCTTTACAGCTTTCCTGGGAATTCTTTCATCATTTCCACAGCTTTCCACCACATCTTGGCAAGTGTGGAGTAGTTCCATCTTACAAAGGAATCCAATCCTACAGAAAGCTTCTAGGAGCATGGAAGAATTGGGCACTCCTAGAATATCAAAAGCACCTGCTTATAAAATAATTAATTACCTACCACACAGCCTTCCCCATGCCTGCTTTTGATAGCAGAATGTAATCTGTGATTATCAGTTAGAAGTAAGTATTTAGAAATACATTTTTCTCTACTGCCTTGTATCATACTGAATTTTCAACTCCTCAGCTCTTTTGCAAACTGACCCATCTACATTTTCATTAAAGCTTATTTTGAGAACAAATTAATACTGTTGATTATGTTACTTACACGATGTGGAATGGAGTAACTTAAATCTGTAAACACATATTTTGCAGTTTCAGTTCCTTCAAGGACTTTGTCTTCTGCTAAGACGTCATCAATTGGCTCTCGTTCATTCAAAACAGGGGGCATGATCAGTTTTGTTTTAGCTTCCTCAATGGCTTTTCTTGTGGCCTTGTAGGGAAAAAAATGTAGTTTAATTTTACAGTTAAAAATCTCATCCTATTGGAAAGATAACATACAATTTGGGGACAACTATTTTCATTTAGAGAAGCCTGTTTTTTGTCCTCTGCAGTTGAGAAAAAATGAGACACCTCTAGGTAGGTGAATTGCACGTAAACAATTTACCACTACTCAAACCTGGACAAAGTGCTGGAAGAAGTTACAAAACTACAGCGGACAAACTATTGCAAACACCAAGTTAATTTCAAACACCAAGTTTATTTCAGGCGTTTTTCCATGGTAAATTTCCCCCAAAGCATAAACCACAACCAGCAGATTGTATATAAATTTAACTGTGGCTACAGCAGAACTGGCTTAAGTCAGGTCCCTTTGTCATCCTGAATGAAATCAGACCAGAGGGGAGAGGAGAAAAAATTGGTCAAAAGGCTATAACTTAAGTATCAGATGAAAGTATTTGACAAGAGTTAGAAAGCATAACAGGTTAATAAAGAGAAACTGTCACTTAAGAAAAAAAGATCAGGTTTCCTTCCATATTCCATCAAAATGGCATAAAACTGGACAAACCAAGCTATTTCAAGTGAAGAAACACTGATTTACATTGATATAGGAAATAATCTGAAACAAAGTAAAGAAACCAGAACGTGTTCAAACGCAGCAGTAAGGAAGGCAGAAATACGGGCTATTACAGGCATTTTGCTAAATCAAACTTACTTCCGAAGGAAGCAGAGCAGCCTACCTCTTCCAGCTGAGCTTCGGTCATCAGCTTGTACTGGGGCGGCTTGAGGCCCTTTTTCACAGGCCGGAACACCTTGTGCAGGTCAAGTCCCGTCATTTTCTGAAGCAGCGTCTGAACCGCTTCGTCCGTGAAGGCGGGCTTGGGCTGGGCGGCCTTTCCTTCTGTGGGAGGGGGCACACGCTGTTACCGGGGGGCTGAGGGCACGGCCACGGTCATCCCCGCCCTCACAGCTCCTCCCGCCCCGCCGGGCCCTCCGCTGCCCCACACCCGCCCCGACCCGCATCCCTCCCCACGGGGACCGCATCCGCCTGCCACCACCGCCACTCGGGGCGGCTGAATCTCGAGGCTAGGGCAGCCGTGAGCTCTGGGGGTGTCCCCGGGTCCCCTGG
>JBBMKD010000013.1:25030669-25059112 GCA_037834095.1 Argya squamiceps | reverse complement strand
CCCCCAGCGCCGCCATCTTCCCGCCCGCCCCTTCCCGCCCAGCGGCGCGCCGGGAAATGGAGTCACGGAGCCGCCGAGTGGCCCGAGCGGGCAGGGAGCCACCGGGACCAGCGAGTCCCGCTCCTCCTGGCCCTGCACAGCGGTCACACCACGGGCCAAGAGCCGCACCCTGTGCCTGAAAGTGTTGTCCAAATGCTTCTTGAACTCAGACAGCCTTGGTGCTGTGACCACTGCCCTGCAGAGCCTGTTCCAGCGCCCAGACACTCTGGGTGAAAAACCTTTTCTTGATACCCAACCTAAACCTCCCCCGCCTCAGCTTCGGGCCGTTCCCTCGTGTCCTGTCACTGGTCGCCAGAGACCAGAGATCAGTGTCTGTCTCTCCGCTTCCTCTCATGAGGAAGCTATAAGATTGCTCTTATTGTAAGATTGCCCTGAGCCTCCTCCCAGCGTGGGGGAAGTCACGCGGTCCCCCGGGCACCTTTCCCAAGGGAAAGCGCAAGAGCGTTGTTGCTCCAGGTGCTCCCAGCGCGTTCGTGCCATTAAAGCGCTGCTGAGGGCCTGGAGCCCATTCTGCTGTTGTGACACAACCCCCGGCAGGAGCGCCGGGTGCCCGGCTCCCTCAGCCGCCCAGGGCACGGAGCAGGGCTGCGGGTTCCCTTCCTTAGCAGGGGTGCCCGGCTCCCTCAGCCGCCCCGGGCACGGAGCAGGGCTGCGGGTTCCCTTCCTTAGCAGGGGTGCCCGGCTCCCTCAGCCGCCCAGGGCACGGAGCAGGGCTGCGGGTTCCCTTCCTTAGCGGGAAGTCTCCGCAGTAGGAAAAACGGTGGAATTGAGGCCACCCGTGCGGGATTGAAGCGCTGTTGACCCGCGGGCTGCCGCGAGTACGGACGGCAGCGGGTGCGCTGCACAGAGGGCTGCCCGCTGTGAGGGGCGGCTCCCGGCCCCGCGTCCGGGCGGGCTGACCCAGAGGGAGGAATCCGCTGGAAATTCGCACATTAAACCCCACCTGACTCTCTCTGTGCTGCTCCGGCCCTGCGTGGTGCCCCGAGGCACCTGTGCCGTGCGGGGTGCTGGCCTCGTCAGCCCGGCCACGGCTTCGCTGCCGCGAGTGGTGAGGGATTATTTCACGTTCAGGGAGCTTTAACGCTTTTGTAAAGGAAGGAAAATATACAACTGCACTTAACCATAAAACTAAAATAAGCTTTATACTCAATAATTATGATATATTGGCTCTACTATCTGTGAAGAGGGGCTACTGACCACTTGTAACTGGGCGTGTTTCAGGGGGCTGAAAGTTTATTATGACTTGAAATTTATTTATTCTAGTTGGTCTGTACATCTTGTATTGTGAATTTCAGTCATATAGACTGTGCTTAGGGAGGTGTGAAACAGAATTTGATCTTAAAGATCTCTTCCAATCTTGATTATTCTATGATTCTCTTATCAGCAGGCAAGTCTCTGTCCAAAAGCCCGGAATGCCTCAAGTTCCAGAATGTCCAAAGCCACCCATCAGTGCAAGCTGGCTCATGACTTCATTGAAACAGGAGAGATTTCATCTCCAGGAGAGGCGACACGAGCAATGTGCTTATGTTCTGTAGATCTCCAATTGTTTTCAGCTTTAGAGGGTTGTTCATTACTTTGCCAGATCAAAGTCTGAGTTATACTTCTTTTGAAAATTATAATTGAAGTCTAGGAGAAAATGAAGGCTTTTAAACGTATATTGGTTTTAGTTAGAATAAAGTTAAGTATCAGCTAAAAAATGTATTTGTTTCTTATAATTAATCTTTTTTGTACTGAGGAGTATTCATTTTTCTCAGCCTTATATCCAAACACGTGCTCTGGGTTGAATTTAATATTCAGGCTTTTCAATATCCTGGCCTTGTGAGGAGGGTTGCAGGAGGGTATGTTCTTCTCATACTTGCCTTGCTACAACTGAGTTGAAATTACTGGGTACTGCAGAGGGCAAATGAAACCCTTAATATTATTTTAATGTAATTTTGTGCAGAAATTATTTAAATAATGCTAAGAAAATGAAAAATAATTTTGATGAAATGGAGAAGGTGTTGTTTTTCAATTCTTGCATGGAAGATCTCTGGAGTGAGAGCTATACCCTATAAGGGAATTGGGAAGCTATTTGGCGATGTGCCTAAAAGCCACTTCAGACCTGTTCATGAGTTTGGATGGCAAGCCAACATCCATTTTAATTCGCAGAAGTGCTTAGAAAAACAACAGAATTTATTGGGTAATATCCAGGAGAGGTTAAATTCACATTCAGTCTGTACTGGAGTAGTAACAGCTGCTGTGAGGATTAACCTTTTTGGCTGGTGGGATGAAAGGAAATATTAACTAACTATACTGTAGATGGAAATAGAGCAGGTTAACATAATTTATAAAGTAGGATCATTTATAATGGATAGGTTGGTTATATTTATTGTGGTTTAAATTTGTACTGAAGTAACAGCTTTAAGTAGGGTATTTTATATTGATGTAGTTAAAAACACAACACCAGCTTGATGAATTGGTGGTGTAAAAATCAAAATTAAATAAAGAATCTTTCTGAGCTTTTGTTATTATTTTCCATGCATCCCAGGACAGTTGTTGCTGGAAAATGACAACCATCTGATGATGGCTGGATGTCCCCAGTGAAACACGTTGGTTGTCCAAGTCTGGATTCTATTGGGAGAGATTCTATGGACAATGTTGGTTGTCCAAGTCTGGATTCTGTTGGGAAAGATACAAAATCACCTGCACAGTTGGCATTAATTTCCTTTTTGTTGGCAGTTTCAGGAGAGCAGAAGGATCAGATGTCTTCTGAGAGTGCACCAGTTGGTTGATATCTCAGGGAAAGAGGAGACAAATGAGGAGCTTAGCAGCTTGTGGTGTTGTTTTGCCTATTTAATTGATAAAATAAGGGGCTGTAGTTTATTAGTTTTCCTGAGCCATAAATATGTCAAATTAGTAATGAGAAGTTGTTTGGAAGGAAGAATTCTTTCTTGGAAAGAATACAGAGAAGAATATAGAATGTCAGGTTTGGTAACTGTGCATCCAATTTTTATGTGAAGAACACAGAGTGAACAGTTAGGCTGTGCATGCGTTCACAGTTGATGATGTGACCTTTTTAAAATTAATGTTTGGTTCGCTTGTTCCTGATAAGGAAAAAATCTGGCAATCCTGAGGAAAATTTTTCTGAAGGACACAATGGATCAGGATGAAAACTCTTTTTACTAAACCTGCATGGATTAGTCTGAAGATAAAATATTTTTTTCAGAGAAGGCATAGAGTGCTGACATAAGAGAGATGGCACCAACCGTATTAAATCATCAAATTAGTTTTTAAATGAATGAAATATTACACATGGCTGGTTTTGTTTCACCATGTACATTGAGGGAGCAGGTGTTTTTGCTAGAATTGTTGGAGTTGTCATTTTCAATAGGATTGCCTATTTTCAGGTAATTGAGCTCAGCTGCAGCATTCTCACCCTGTGTGCCAGCTGCCTTTTGCTGCTGCAAACACCCTCAGTGAGGGAGACTGAGGAAACATGATGCAAAAGGCTTCCAAGGCTGTTCCTTTGGTGGTGTCACTTTTAGCAAGTACTCATAGTCAGCACGGGTTGAAGACCAAATGCCCCTCGAGGTTTTATTTGTGCCATGACTATTTTACATCTGTGTTTCCAATTGGAAGGGGAAATGACAAAGCAGGAAGGATTATCCGTGCTCTTTATTTTCAGTTTCCAGTCTTGTTTCAGCCACGCTTGCCCTGAGCTCGTGTGCTGTGTTCCTGTGGGCCACGGCGGGGCAGGAGCGAGGGCTCAGAGCGAGGAAAGTGCCCGAGGAGCTGCCGCGGGAAATGTAAATAAACTTTTCATTAATGACCCACATTTGCCTCTGCCTAGCAATAAAGCTGCCATAATCTCGCTTTAATAATGATAAATTGGATACACACAAACACTGTCTCCAGTAGTTGAGATTACATACATTATTTATAGTAGGGATATAAATCCCACTTCAGTTTATATTGTTTTCTTTACTACACTATAAGGGCTTGAGCCAAAGCTCATTAAAGTCCTTTCCTAACTTCAGCGGGCTCTGAATGAGGACTCCCTATTTTTCAAATTAATTTTACTATTCCTTTCTCCTTCTGTAATAC
Source organism: Argya squamiceps (assembly GCA_037834095.1). Classification (NCBI taxonomy): domain Eukaryota; kingdom Metazoa; phylum Chordata; class Aves; order Passeriformes; family Leiothrichidae; genus Argya; species Argya squamiceps. The sequence continues at coordinate 25,054,969 of JBBMKD010000013.1, read as the reverse complement.
TAATCTTTTAAAAATAGTTATCAAGGAAAGAAATAATAGTACATATTCAGTAATATTCAAAGTAAGGTATGGTTTCAGTAATTGTTTTTCACATTCTTAATAGTTTTTGAACTCCCTCACATTCCATCACTATTTCAAGCCCTGTCCTGCTAAATCCAAGTGCTTGCCAGGGCGTGAACTAAATCTGGTGTGCAGCACAAACTCTTACACGTGGGCAGGTGGGATGTGTCTGATCCCTTTGCTTTCACAGGAGAAGGACAGAGCAATGATTCTGGCAGATTTGTTGGTTTGTTTTGGTGTTCAGGCATAGGAAAATTAGGAGATGGCACCCTCCAAGTCGAAGGTTAATTATAGTATTTTATAATTATATAAATATTTTTATAATATTTTCCTTCTCTCCTGTTGCTAGCACAAGTAATCAATACCTTGTTCTCACAATTGTACTTTCATCTGTTTTTCACTGAAACCTGACACCTGAATCTTCTGAAACCAACACTGTCCAAATTAAACCTAGATATGTGCTGTGTGTATTGCCTGGCCTGTTGTCAAAGGTTTCATAAAAATCTAAATCTCATCTGTCTACTAGTTCCACTTTGTCATGTTTTTTCATCCCAACAAAGAAGTCTGGAGGTCTGGTTTTCCTGCTTTTTTAAATCCAAGTTTCATCTGGGCTATTGTCTCATTTTCTGTTTTTTAATATAATTATTTTATCAATAAATTTACCTGGCAAAGAAGCACATCCTTCTATTTATAATCTGTTTTAATACTACTCAATGGTAACGGCCAAGTTTTGTTTTTTTCAGCCTCTTCTCGTAAGAGTTGATTTTATTAACCACTTCACACTTCAATTGCCTCAGAAAAGTGAATATATTTGTCTTCTTGTGACTTGTAACAGTTAAATACATTATTTTTTCCCCAAAACTGGTTCCATTTCTGTAATTTTGTTTATTTTTTTCCATTTTAAGGAGCACATACTTCACACCAACCATCTCGTTGCTTAGTGATGCCAAGAAGTCACTCTTATCTGCATGCCATTCCCTTCTCATGTTCTTTTTCCCTCTGAGACTCATCTGTCTGGGATTCTTTTACAATTTCACTTCTCCTTTCATGCAATTATTTTTCTTTAAGTCTCCTGATTGTTCTTCATAGTACCCCTAAGCCTTCCTGTCTTCATGTTACTTTGAATTCATCTGGATTTATTAGGATTTGTTTTGTCACCTTGATTCTTCTTTTGTCTTTCCCCAAATTAATTTTTTGTGGAAATAGCTCCTGTAGTTTGCTATTTAACAGTCTGCACTTTTTTATTTACTTTGTTGTTGTTGATAAGGGCAATGTGTACCTTTGGCTTCCTATCATATATATAAATAGCCTGCATGATAGGGCCAACTTTTTAAACTATTTCATACCAATATCACACTATTTAAAAACAGAATCCTCTCTCTTTTAAAGATGGAACTGGAGGTGTGTTTGTGTGTTTGGTTTTTTCCTTCTGGTTTTTTTTTTCTTTCCTTTGGATCCAGACAGTAATACAAATTAAATTTGCTTAGCAAACCCACTGTGCATTTAAAAAGTCACTTTAAAGACAGGATCCTGGGGGTCTGACAGAAAAACTAAACCAGCTGTGCTCTCCAGGACAAACAACATGTAAATTTACAGTATCTTTTCTTCAGGACCAAATAAGTGAAAGAAAAGCCTCAGAAAGTAAAAGATATTTTTATCTCACAGAAGCAGAGCCAAAAGATTCATGTCAGTTAAAATCTTAGCCGTTCCTGTTAGACTTGTGAAATCCAACATTTTTTCATTTTCATTTTAAGCAGAAGCATTTTCATTTGCTCACCAAACAGCTCCATTTACCTGTTTTGATATGAAGGTTGTCTTTAGGTCCAAAGAAAAAATTGTTATTCAGCTCTTTAGTGAAGAGCCAATCTCACAAGAACAATTTCCAGTTGTGTTTGTTCCGGCTGATTTGCTTCAGTAGAAAGGAAGCGAGAGAAAATTCTAGAAACCAAAACAGAAATATAATTAATTTGGTCAAACAGTTACCAGATTATTTTCCCCATTTATTTCCAAGTAAAGATCTTGACATTTATTAGGTTGCTCACTGGAGCTAATAAGAAGGCTCCCATGCATTTTTGGACAAACTGTCTGATTGGAGAACAAGATGTCACCAGATGATTTCCAGAAGAGCCAGGATAAAAAAAAATATTCAGCTACTGCTATCCCTGCTGTATTTGGGGCAAAATATATATGTGTGCTCTTCATAAATTGTTTTAAACCTGTGCACTGAGCAAGCAATTGCATTTATGCATCTGTAGGTTTTCAGAGAGTGTTTATGGGTAGAACCTTGCATTTCCACGGGGCTTTCTCCTGCATGCCCTGCATGCTGCCCGTGGGGTTCTGCAGAAATGCAATGGACACTAACAGATGTCAGGGTTTGTACACTGGGGTAGAACAAGTGCTGGCATTTTGTGAAGGCACATATTTCATATCCTATTAAATAATGTAGCTGGGCAGCTGGAGGGTTCTAGTGATGCTTTTATTAAATGCTTTAAAGTACAAAAAGCCAGCAGACAGCCCAGCATGGCAGGGGAAATATTAGTGACAGAAATATAAAACACAGGCTTGAATCTGCCCTGTGCACAGTGCAGGGTGTGCCCATTGTCAGAGGGATGAGTGTGGGACACAGAGCAGGGAATTCTTTCATTGTTGGGGAAGGGAATAAGAAACAGCCCTACAGCAAGCAAGTAGACTAAAAATCAAAGTAAAAAGTGAAAATTGCTAGAAGTCCAAGTGTTTTTTGTCTGGTTAGATCTTCTTTATTTATTTAATTTTTACAACTGTACAGGAAAAGGGAATGTCTTGGTCTTTCCTTTTATTTACCATTTTCTGGGCAGACGACTCTGATTCCTCCCCTTATATCCACTCCAAATACACAGATATAAATCTTTTCATAAGCAAATTCAGTATATTATCTAAGTGGAAGCAATGAATCAATTTTCTTTTTGTTTGTTGAGGTGAGTCAAGTCACAGAGGGACCCACTGAGTTCCAAACCCTCTGAAAGAAAAAAATGAAAGCAGAATCTTCCCACTTTGTTAGCAGCAAACCTTCAGATTGTCACAACTTTTCAGGTAATTGCAGCCTCAAGGTGCAGTTTTGTATCTGCCCAAAACTGACCTAAGACTTTCCTGTTCCCTGTGTTCCAGCTGTCCCTAAAAACATTTTGTTCTTCTTAATGGTCACTAAACAGAATTGATAATTTTCTTGTGAATTTTGATTAAAAGCATGGTAGATTGTGACACAGAAATTCAGGATCCAGCTCTGAAGGGACCTTAAATGCTGAATGGAAAAGCAAACTGAATTCAGTCCCTTTTGAGTCTCTTCAGCAGCACGGACCTCTCCTAAACCTTACAAGGTATTATTGAGATGCAGCCAATCCAAGGGTATTTTACATCAGAGTTTGGCAGCACTGGGATAATTTCACTTTTCCTGGGTGCTCCACTGCAGCAGAATTGCTTCCAACCAAACACCATTCATTTTGTAAGGGGACAGGGGAGTTTTTGATTGATACGTAGGAATTTAGCAGAGTATTGCTGGGAGGGTTTTGTGTAACAGAGTCCAAAATTAACTGTGCCGTTTTTATGCACATTTCTGCCTGAAGGACTGAATATTTGCCCATAAAGCAGAGCAGCATTTGAATTAGTTGTTCACTCTTTTCCCTGCTCCTTTCCTCTCTCTTTTTTTCATTGCAGACCCAACAAAACTTCTTCTAAATGCTGATACAATAGGTGAAATTTACTATATTCTCTAAATATGATTATATTTCCTACTAATGATGGTTCAACATTGCTTATAGTCAGACATTCTTTTGCTTTCTCCTCATAATTTCCTCCGTCCTACTCAAAAAACAAAATCTTCCTTGTCATCTGTTAGATGTGATTGTTTTATCGAATAGTACTACACTTGTGAAAAACAAAACTGATCCGTATTTGTTATTGTGGACTAATTTGGAATATCCTTTCCAAGTTCCCGTTGTCACTGCGGGTGTGGCCTCGGGCGCTAGATGGCAATGTGGCTGTGCGACATCCAGGAGCAGCAGTAGCAAAAGTCTCAACACGTGAGAGAATCCTCATGTTTCAAAAATATTTGTAATATTGCCTTTTTATTATGAAAACAATTATAATGTGTAAATGCTCCATTTTTTCAGTCTAAAAGCTTTACAAACTTTCTTTTTCCTGCATTATGACTACACGGGGAACGTTTCTTAATGAGTTAGACTGGTGAGTACAAAATTTACCCATTTTTTGGTCTGCTGTAAAGCTCTCCAATCAATTAATCTAGGAAAAGGCAGAATTTTCAGTTCCTGGCATCATCAGCATGTTCCTTACCATGAAATAGGAAGGAGGAATGACAAGATCTTGCCCTCCCCTCTCTCCTCAAATAACCTTTTACTTGGTGTCATGGCAATGATGAGAATGGACATTTTAAAACTCAGGTAAAAGCAAGAGTTGTTCGGGTGGTAATAGCAACCTTATACCTCTTTTTCAAGCTACAGAGCTATTGTGAAGACAACCAGTGCAACAGCTGTTATCCTGTCAGTGTTTGAATGCTTTTGGATGACTTTGAAAGAAGTGGCTTCAAAAAACCACTGACCTTACACAATTGACAATTGTTGAAAGGCCTAATCCTGCACAGGCTCTCTGGAAGACTGTGTGTGTTTTGGGAATGAAGCTGAACCCCTTGTGGTGTGTTTCCACTTTTCCATGTCATATCCTACCTCTGTCCCACTGCTTTAGGTCTACCTCTTGACCAGCCTGCATGGGTCACTTTTTATCAAGATGTGCCCTATGTTTGTCAGGCATCATGATCTCATTTTGCAGACAGGCAGGTAGAAATAATTTCTTGAGGAATTTTGCATGGAGTGTATTATTGCTGCCCAGACAAGAGGGAAGTATGGAATGCTGAGGGCCCACCAAGGCTGTTAGGGGTGGGCATTCTGCTTAAGGCACCCCAGAATGTTCTACTGCTCCTGCCACTGGAGTGCTCTCCGTAGGGCAGGAAGGGTTTGTGTCTGCAGGTGTGTCTGCCTCTGGGACAGGAGGGTGAAAAGGATGTTGCAGCTGTGCTCTGATGGAATTGAAGGGCCATCCATGGCCTGTGGTTCCTGTAGGATTGCAGGATGAAGAGATCACTGTCTCATTCTTTCTTTTCTCAGAGACAATGCTGTTTTCTATGCCCAAAAGGGGAAGCAGAGGCCAGAGCAGACATTTGATTTCCAGTTTCTCCTGGTTGCCTTCTCCACCCTAGTGCAGCATCCAGTGCTGTCTTATGATAAACACCAGTAGTCATTCCATTGGGAAAGGAAGCTTGGATGGGAAAACTAACGTATTTATGGCCTTTATTAATGACCCTTCTCTGCCTCCAGTCTCTTTTTTGCTGTTGGTCTCTCTCTCCATGTTCCGTACTGGTGCTTTATTTTGACATTTTTGACCCTTCATGCACTTCCTTTTTTTCCACCCATTGTCTCTTTCTGTCCTCCTCTTCTTTTCCTAGTAATAGAGTGTATTGCTGTGGCATTTGGTTTTGGTTGTTTGGGACTGACACCAGTCGCCACCAAAAAACATTTTGGTTTGGGTACTCATAACTACTGTGTGTAAGTGTAAACCTCTTATGGCTACAATCTTTTATTTCTCAATGAGGAACACAAACAAGGAAAGCCCTTGTTTACTGGAAATGAGATTTGGGACTTCCTGCAGACTGATCAACTGTAATATTAAAGCTGAACATTTTGGAGAGCATTGCTAAAGTAAAACAAAATACACCCAATGAATCATGAAAGAATTTTCCTGAGGTTTGAACTTTTGGGGTTTTCTTTCAATGGTTCAGAATAAAATCAGCATCCAAACTGACCACAGAGCTGACACCATTCTCTTGCAAAGCAATCAGCCTCAAAGCAATCAGATATATAACCACGAGCACATACTAGCTCCAAATTGTGTCCCCAGTGCTTTAAAAGCCAAGGGTCCCCATGCCTTCCCTCTGCCCGGGAGGCCACCTGAGGTGCTGGGGCAGGGCAGGACCTGCAGCCCACCCCATTGCCAGGAGCCCCCAGAGCCTGGCTGGCCCTGCTATGATTTGCCTTGAAGGACAAACAGAGCACAGATATTGCTTGGGAACAAAGCTGTCTTTTGAGGTTATCTCCATGACCAGATTATATCCCCTCCTAACAGAAGGAATTTTTCCTCCCATCCTTCCCACTGATGACACCAGTGCAGAGGACACAAATCTGAGTGTGCTGTGTCTGGGGAGGTGTCCATGCCTCAGGGTTCTTGGCTGCTGGGGGAAAACTCTTCAAAGTGCCCTTTCCAAATCAGTTTGTTTTAATAGCAGATTAAATGCCCTCAAGTCTCCTACTTATGTTTTCAGTGAGAAAATGGCCAAGTAATAGCTGAAGCCCCTCAGAGAAACAGGACATCCTGAGCTGTGGCAGAGAGACTTCCTTTACACAGTTTTAATGAAAATTTTCAACAATAGCTCTGTGCATGTTCTTAGTGGGCTTAGCAAGTGCACATGTTTATGTACACACACACACTGTGCAATGCTGCACAAGCTTTTTAAAATTACATACAAAATACTCGGTATATTTTGCTGGAAGAAATAAGTTTTGTGTGTATATATATATATACATATATTAACTGTGTTATGACATAAGGCAGGATTAGGTAGAGGGAAAATTTCAGGATGTGGGTGGCCACAATTGAAGGTCTTACAGGGAGTGTTCAGTAAAATATCCTTGGAACATCAAATTAAAATAAATGAAGAATAAACTTAACCAAAGTATCAGTGAACATAAACAAATCTTCATGCTAAACAAATAATCCAAGGAAGCCAAAGTGCAGTAATTAGAAATGGATAATTATGCTTCCTCTGCTTCCTATGTAAGATTTTCAGTAATTTCCTAAATGCATAGGGTAAGATGCCGGCAAAAAAAATGACAAACCCATGTTAGAGTTTATGATATCCAAGAATCTACTCTGGCTGATGGCCTGTTTCCTGGCAATAAAGACATAGTAAATGAAAAAAATTGAAAAGTTTTTTGAAGGTGCTGTCTGCTATAACCTAAAAATATCTGAAAATGCAACATATAAGAGAACAAAACAGTTACAATGTAATTTAGACAGGACTGTGGTAACTTATTATCCAGTCATTGACGGTGTTGTCTTAAGCTCACACATTTTCCTCTTTTGAAGGAGATTTTTTATTTTTGATGTTTGTGATGGTTAATTTCAGTTCTTTTCTGAGGTACCAGTTTTCTAGGAAAAACAACAGATGGGCACTGTTCTGATGTCAATTATCTGGAACTATTCTGTGGAACTCGGTTTAGATTTTGAAGGAATGCTCTGAGGTAATAAACTATTCTTATGATATTTTAACAAAATTACATTGTTATCAAAATGCAGTAACAGCATGAAAAATATTTATTAAAAACTCTCTGCATTTTCTCTTATATGGTAAACAATCTGGTCTGCTAATCCCTTCTGGATGAGCTAAACCTCATACCCATGCTTAGAATCACCCAACCGTAATTGCAGCATCACCTTCAGCCTCTCTTTTGTGTTTTTGTTGTCCTGTATTCTCAGAAATGTGTCAGCATTAGAGCCCACAAACACAGAGAAAAAGACATGCCCCAAATTTGATGCAGTCATAACTGGGAGGCTTTTCTGTTGCTCCTGTTAACATAGCACAGTGTGGAGAAGCCTTCCCAAGATGCTTTAGACAGACCAAGGCTATCAAACAACAGCACTCAGTGTTTTGTTTTAAAAGTTTGAGTCATTCTTAGAACTACCATAATGTAAAGACTTTTTGCTTTTCTAATCTCAAAAGATGATGTGAAAAGTCTCTCTCATTTTATATTTCCAAATTGGAACCTGGTTTTGGTGTTCCTGGGGGATAATGGAATGTGGGCAGGGAGTGTTTGCTCTGAAGGAGGAGCACTGTGGCGTCCCCATCAGTGGCAATAGCTGAGCCCTGGAGGTGTGTGACTGTGGGAACTCCACTTTTAGGCCAATAAAAGCAGCCCCAGGTAATTTATAACTGCACTTAACACACACACAAGAATGGGGACAAGTAGCGAAACTCATGCTGGAAAATGTGGATATAGGTGAGCAGGGTTTGTGTAGATAGATGGATGTCAATTCTGGATAAGAAAATATAAAGACTTGCACAAAATGCACCTCATACAGAAGAAACATTTAATAATCTTTAGTTTTTCTATGGATTTGACTATCTTGCATCTTAAACTTCACTGTAGAAGAGATTTTTACCATAAACTTAAATTTGCAACTTTCTGAGAAGATTTTTTAAGATTCTAATACAGTATTGTAGGGAAAAATAATTGGAACAGTAAGTGGCAATCAGATATATTTTACTAGGACAGATATTTGCATGGCCTGTGCTATGTCCAAGAGTCAAGGAACTTAAACCTGTAGACTTTAAGAAGATGTTGGTTTTATACCTCAGGACAGAAGGTATTTTCACTGTCAACCTGTTTAGAGTCACTGTGGTTTTAAACAGAAAAATTATGTCCAGAATATTTTTGCTCTAGTGTCCTTAGAGCCCTTAGGAGGGGGAGAGCCACTGTCAGTGATTTTGGTGTGGTCTAACACTGTACCTCTTTAGGATCTGTGGAATGCTTAGTGTCTTGTGATGGATAATTAGACTGTTACCGGGAATATCCCTGCAGGTCTCTGTAGGAGCTAGTGAAAAGGAAGTGGGCTGATAAGTGGCCCTAAATCAGGAGAAGGTTCATTTATTTGGTATGATTTGGAATCTGCTCAGTGACTCTGCTTCCTGCACACTGCTTGGAAGGTGAAGCTGCACATGGGGCTGAAGAGGAAGAGGATGAGTGTGAGCAGACAGACACAATCATTTCAATGCAGGGCAAGAGTTTTTAGGGATGGGATTTGCCTCCACACCAGGAGAAGACTTACAGTGGACAAAAGCAACCCGTGGCCCTGTATCCTGAACTTTTTCTTCTCTTATAAAGCTTTAATTTTAAGGTTTGCATTTCCATCTCTAATCAAATCTGAATTCAAAGCTGAGCCTGAAGCTCAGGACACAAGCTGTTATCCTGCTTCCTGTTTTATTTCTAGTTGTGGGACTGAATAGGATCACCAGTCACTTGTTTCCAGTTAGGATTTCAGTGATTGCTTTCTCAAAATTGCCCAGCAGATCCAGTTGAGTTGGATATCTTTGAGAAACCAGATGCCTCATATTCAGTGGTTAAATGTGGTTTCAGGTCTCCTAGAGACTTAATCCCACAACTGTCTATAAAGACAATTTGTACCAAAAGATATGATCTAGGGTTACGTGGGTGCAGCTCTATGTTGCTACACCTTTCTTCCTGAGGATGATTTAAAATGTTGGGATACAGTATTATTTTATGACCCAAGTGTCCAATTCCAGTCTTATCTTCCTCTGAAGATGAAAGTTCAGACAAGTCATTCTTCAGTTGAGGATTTGATGCACATACTAAAATAAATCACTACAGATGTTTGATAAATTACTCACACAAATCAAATTTAAAATAAGGCTTTTCTGGACTGCATTTTCCATACATAACCAAAAGTTGCACATGCATTACAATCTCAGTTAAAATACAAGCATCTATTAACATCATGAAACAAGTAGAAACACCTGCTGTGGTTTGATAACCCTATTGCCTACAGAGTAGGAAATTCAGTTGGGTAATGCCTGGTTCCAGATCCTTGTTATCTGAACTCAAGAGCATCATTGAGCTGTCTTCTAGAGGCTTTATTTCCCTTGCAGGTAGCAACACTGAGTAGAAACAAAATAGCTCAGAACACAGGGGATAAAAATGGATCATCTGGGAGCACCAGGCAAGTGACCTAAAAGATAAAGTGGTTTGTTGTGGATTAATTATCTTAATTTTGGGGTGGTCCTCAGAGTATGAGTGGAACCATCTCTACAGCCAGGAGAACCCAAAAGGATATGAGCTCCCAACAGGAACATGTGGGATTTATTCTGTTTTGCTCAAATCTGAGACTAATGTCAGGCCATGCAGGCCTGAGAAATAAAAGTGACCTGTTGAAATTATCATACTGCTTTCTGTAGCTGAAAACTCTGGGCTACCTTAGCTGAGTGTGTGAAGGTCCCTTTTAGAGGAATGAGTGCCTTGGTTTCCCACAGCTGGATTGCATGAGGAGAATGTACTCTGTGTGAAAATTGAAAAAGAGGTGTCATTCAAGAAATTACAAGCCCTGCATGTCCCCCTTTAGTTTTTAGGCTTGGAAGAAAGTAGGGAAATGAAGTCTTGGCTTCCAGTGGAGATAAAGTTCTGTTTCCTGGTTCCAGCAATGTCACAACTGTGCTCTCAATGGCTGGAGTGCACATCCCTGTCACTCCCTGCCTGCAAGCTCCTGGGGAGGTGGTGTTGCCTGCCTTGCTGTTTGGATTGTTATTGCCCAGGCTGCTTGTGATCATACTGTTTCATCTGCATCAGACCTGACTCTGCTGTTTCTTCTGTACAAAAGTTGCACCAGTAACACCTTCCTTAGTGTTAATTAGCTCACACTGTAGAGGAGGGTTGAGATATGGGTACGAGCTGCTCTCAAAGGAACAAGACCCCATGGTTGAAGTTAACCCCACAGGATTCTTCTTAAAGCCATGCAGGAAATCTGTGACAGATCCCAGAATAAATCCCAGATTTCCTGTCTCCTCCACTTGTGCAGGCTACAAGGCCCAGAATTTCTTAGCTGGGGAAAGTGCTGTCCAATATTATCTTTCTTTTTCTGGTTTACTGTTGCTCCAGTTCACTGCACAAGTTGCTGCCATATGTTAGGCTGTGACTGTTCACCCCGTGACTCTTTTTTTTGTTGTATTTTATGGAACATGCATGAGTGTTGTACAGTGAGCAGTGGTAATGCTGAGTACCACCACTCCAGCATGTAAGCAAGCAAAACACAATTAAAGGGAGTATTTGCAGGTGAAGGTAATTTATTGTTTGAGACCCTCTTCAAACTAAACTGCTCATACTTCTAACCTAAATAGCATTCATAGAAGCAGGTTTGGTATATATCAAATAATAACTGCTTGTGCTAAGATAATACATACTGATAGAGTTAAATTATTTGAATAAGTAATTTTCCTTTGTGCATATGCCACTTTGTACTTCGGAAAATTGGCACATTCTGTTGTTCTCAAGCATCAGTCCTCTTAACGAATTACAAATTAACAGATGCAGCATTATCAAGGGAAAGCAACTCATTGTAGATCTATAATTGAATGAGATGCTCTGAAGATACTATGACTTTTACTAGGGCTTGATAAAGACAAGCTGGAGAAATTTGGTTTGCTCTTTGGGTATCTTAGATGTTCACATGGATTGCTGAATGTGTCTTTTTTTTTTTTTTTAGATATTTTGCCGCTAGGTTAAATTTTAATAGTTTTCATTCTGTGCTTCTCAATTTGCCGTCATATGGTTCTTCTTTAGATAACATTACTTGTACAAATTCCAACCAAAGCAGAATCAGTAATCTTCAGCCAGTCTTGACAGCATTTCTAATGCAGTGCAGCTATAGAATTCCATTCTATCTTCTTACTGCTAAATAACTGAACAGAAACATGGGAATAAATGGGCTTTGCTGAACATCATCTTCTTAATTTAAAGGATGACATTTAGATCACTTATTAAAGGTGTAATGGTTTTGAATGCAAAACCTTTATAGGCTTCAGTGGGCAATTTCATAAGCAGGACGCTGAAGGTTTGTGCTCTACAGATGTTTAAAAACAAAGTTTAAAAACTAACTTCCAGCCCAGCACAGAAACTGATTCATGAGTCTTCAGGGAGCTGCTCTGAGTGGAACCCAGTCAGTGCTGACCTGAGGGGCACCCAAGGAGAGCTGCCTGGTGCATTTTCCCCAACATTCCAGGGCCCAAGAAGCTTTTTCCATGGGGCAGATATGGGTTCACAAGAGGAATGGTGCTTTGCCACAGCCCCTGGTTCCTTCTACAGCCAAGGGCAGTGAGCACTGATGTGCAGAAATCCTTTCCTCTGCAGGAATGAGTTCCCTCCCACTCACCATTATCCTGGTGGGCCTTGCCTGGCCTCATACAGCTCTGTGTGCACCCTGCAGGCTGGTAAACATTTCAGCCATGGCTTTCCCTTTACTGTCCTCATTCCCATTTCAGCCATGGCTTTCCCTTTACTGTCCTCATTCCCATTTCAGCCATGGCTTTCCCTTTACTATCCTGGCTCCCATTTCAGTCATGGTGTTCCTTTTACTTTCCTGGATCCCATTTCAGTGGATAATGGACAGCCAGCTGGATTAAAATTGTTTTCATGTAAGATTGGTTACTTTTTGTTACTCTTTGGGGTGGGTTCCACCACCATAACATCTGTACTGATTCTGAAAATACTTCCCTGCAAAATAAACCAGAAAGCATTGAATTAAGGAATGGCACCACTCACTTGAGCACATTGCAAGGCAGAAGGATAATGAAGATGGAGATTTGGGGGATGATGGTGGGGGGGATGATGTCTCCCTCATAGATGAGGGAGACATGACATGTTTAATGAACATGACAGCGACATGGTACCGATCCAGACACTGAATTCCAGCTTTAATCAATGTAAAGGGGAAGGGTCTTAACCCAGGTGGTTATCAAATTCTTAGACTGTAACAAAGCATTAAGAGAGTTATCACTCAAAAGGTAAAACTTCAGTCTGAATATGCTTTTAGAAAGAGTGTGTTGTTGCTCCTAATTAATTTTTCATTTTAAAAAAGAGAAATCTGTATATACCCTATCTGTCATCTCCTTAACAGAGCTTTAGACTGATCTCAGTATTTGACACTCGTGTTGTATAAAGGAGGCTGGTAGCTCACAGTGGACTTAAAATAATGTTTGTGTGAGCTGGCACCCAGTCTCTGAAACATTTTTCCACATTTTCTGAGCTGAGGATGCCCGTCTGCATGAGTTACCAGTCTAAATCCTAATAGGCATGGAAATAGCCACCTTAGCCTTCCAGTTCTCCCTACCAGGGTATCTAGGAAGTCAGGCCTGAAAGCAGGCAGAGTTTACAACTCTGTGTGTGTGGTTCTGGTGAGGAGCTTCCAGCCTCAGTCCTGGCTGTAGTTGGGTGAGGGAAATGATAATATGGTATCTGCTAATTGACTGAGAAACTGTGTACTGAGAGGGAAAGATGCTTCCCTTGCCACTTCGAATTACTTTCCTTCATCTCTCTCCCTTGATTTATAACCATTTTTACTATACTATGTATAAAATAGAAAGGTATAGAATAGTCCCCCAAACAAGCTCTGTGTACATGGGAGTGTTGGTCTGGTTCAGACACTGAAGGATGCCTTCTGTATGTGGCAGAAATCAGTCCTTGGACTGCAAGGACTGCAAGGCCAGTCTTGCCAGGAGCAGCTCCTGGAATGACAGCAGATTTTTGTTCCCCAGCTGCTGATGCCCAGAGCCCCAGAGACCCTGGGCAGCCCAGCCAGCAGAGCTCTGGGCTTGCACTGAGCTCCTGAGCTTTACCCACACCCAAAGTTTGATTCACTTTTCTAAATTGAGTAATTATATTCAAGGAATGGAACAGTTGCTGAATTAGTGTATTCATAGGACATCACCATGAATTAACAAGCTAGATTAATGGGAGCAAAACAATAATTAATTATACATGAATGTACATGGCAAGCACTTTTGGTCTCATAGGACTTTGTGTTTAGCTTAGACTTTGAACATGGAAATGTATTTACAAGCTGACTCTATATATGACTGAGGAGCTTTTCCAAGGCTGCAGAGTTAGATGACACCAACAAATTTTTCTCACCCATAATAGTCAGTTCTGAGACTCGTGGCTTCACTCCTTACTCATGATCAGCACAGCACTACTCTTCCTCACACTGCACTGCATTGCTTCACACATTACTGACAGCTCCTGCTTAGACCCTGTAATGTACTCAGGAATAACAAGGGTAACATATTGGCCACAGGTCACCCCAAACAGATAAATAAGTTTCAGACACACAGAGGACTTTTGTTGCTAGCACAGAGCTGAACTGCTTCATGTTCATTTGATAGTTGTCTTTAGCTTCCTTTTTATCTTTGTAGTTTAGAAATGCTTGCATGTCTCTGTAGCTGCAGAGTTGTTCTTACTTCTGTAATGCTTTGTAAGTCTAAAGTGATGTGATTAGCAATTTATGTCATTATTTTGATTGCAATTAAGACAAGTTAAAGTGAATATAAACCAGCTTCAGTTAGAATATTCTACCTTTCCCATAATGTACCCTTTATTTAATCTAGTTGCTTACAATGCTTCTGCCTGGTTAATGAGGCTACAGGCAGTAGTGGTGTTAGCAGAAACCATCAGGTCTCTTCATGCTGCTGTTTTTAGTAAGTCTGATTTCTTTGTGAAAAACAGCTGGTTTGTACTTGGACTGTGAGTTCAAAGACACAATCAACAAACCTCATAGTTGTGCCGTCAGAAAACTGTTTAGTTCTGTGAGACTAAGGATTGATTGCAGGATTAGAATATCCCTAATAACAGCTGGCTGCATCTGGAGAGTTCTGCAGCCATAGTTTCTTTCTTCATCTCATTACAGTCATTGGTTTCTATTGTTTCTTTCTACATTGAACTGAGATGCAAATAAATTATAAAAATTCAGTTAAATTTCCCAAATGAAACTTAACTGAGATGCTTTTCAGGATTGAAGATAAAAATATAACCATCATGTAGCTATATGCACTTTTCAAATTGATAAATACTCAAATCTTATCTGCCTTGTATGAAGCACATGCATAAACCATTATTAATGCATCTCATAAAATAGTACCAATTAAAACCATAAAAATGTAAACAGTGATGTTTATCTCAGGCACAGGATTTCAGTTTTATATGAGTGGTGAAGAGCAGCCACCTCCAATTTTTATTGTAGTTGTCTGTGGAAGTTCCACAGCACCTGGTCACCATGAACAACAACAGCCATTCTCAACTAACTGCCTGAAGTGGCCCTTTTTTCCCTCCTAATTCCTGTTTGTCCTTTGTGTGCATTCAGTGCCTGTTTCAGGGATAAGGACAGACCTATTTTAACACCTTCCTGATTTACAAATCCGATTCTGCCAGGCAAGGAGGAGCTGGTTTATAACAGGTTTTCCCAGGAAACACAAACCCATTCCTGAGCTGAATGAAGTGCTCACCCCAGGAGCTGCGTGCCCAAACCCACACCAGCTTTACAAACCAAGCAGGGGCTGCAGAACCGCCCCCAGTAAGTGCACCCCACCTTGGCAGAGCAGAACTCTTGGGGGAGTACAGCAGTTCCCAGGAGAGGCTCTGCTGTCTGCAGGGGGATGCAATCTCTCAGCTGATGGAGAAGGTGTGGTGGTGGCAGCAAGGGAGGCAGGAGCTGAGGCAGTGCAGCTGCAGTGCTTTATCAGAAACCTTGGTGTTCCTCCTCCTGTTGAGCTTCCTTGTTTGCAAAGTTGCTCATATGTCAGCACTTGCAGTTTGAGATTCCTCACGTCCTTAATGGCACGGACAGAATGGACTAGCAGTGGTATTTTACCCCCAAATAATCCAGGCTGTTCTGCAGCTCTGCAAAGGAATCACCCAAAGCTGGTGGGCAGCTTTTCCTTAAAAAAAACCAAAAACCAAAAACCAAAACAAAAAAACAACAAACAAACAAACAAACAAACAAAAACCAACAAAAAACAAAACAAAAAAGCCCCCCAAAACAAAAAAACCCAAAAAACCAAAACCAAACAAGCAAACAAAAAAAACCCCAGAAAAAAAAGCTTTTCCTCAAAAAAGAAGAAAACAAGTTTTCTTTTCCTCAAATGAGTGGATTTCACTCAGTTAAAAGCTAATATAAACTGATATCCCTTGGTTGCTGATAATTTCTATTTATTTTGTCTAATAATTTTTTTTAAGTTGAATTTTTAACCATTGCACTTAAATGGTTTTATAAGGATTTATTATCAAACCACCTCTATTCAGTGCTTTAATGCAGGTTGATAATCAATTGTGCAGTTTTCTCTGGAAAAGAAATAACTCTCATTCTAGAATAATCTGTTATTGTGCCACTTTGATTGTTTAAATATTTGCTCAGAAGGTGAGCAAAGATAAATGTAGAACTTGACAGTAAAAAATGGAGTAGAACTAGATTACCAGGTGTACCCCAAAATATTTTAGACCATCAACAGAAGATGAATTTTCTTGCAGAACTTTTTAGCCTAAGCTCTTTCTAATCTTCACAGACATGGAAGCAGCAGCCCTTACACATATTTGAAATAGGTAAGAAAAAAAGTTGTGGCCTTTTTTTATTTCTAATTTGCATCTTTAAAAGAAATGCTGTCATGCTTGCCTTGATGCTTTGGAATCACAAAAAAGCATTTTTAGTTTCGTTCCAGTGGATGTTTACTCTTGGCAAGGTTTGTTGTTTCTAGCAGACTGACCCCATCTTAAAAATCTTCCTGAAATTTTCTTGGTCTAGAACCGAGTTCAGAATTTGTGTAGGCTTAAAAATCAGTATTCTCAGAGAATATCCATGGGAATGGCAGCTGTGAGTAACAGAGAGGATCCCCCCTTAATCCTCCTTCTGCCTTTCTGTCATTGCTGCCTCCTCAGTGTGAAGGAGGAACTAGACCAGGAGCAATGCAAGTAAAAGCTACTAAAAAGTAAGTTTTTAAGACATTCTTCCCCTAAAACCATTACTCCCCTTTACTGGAAAAGCTTCTTTCTGCAGCATCCCTGTCCTCTAAGGTTCCTAAAATGATAATGAAAAGAGCAGGGCATATCTGCTGAGTCAGCTGCTGCTTTGTTAGAAAACCAACTGGGGGGGCTGGAGAGGGAGAAGTAAAAATACCCTGGTGCAGAGAGTTCACTGCAGAGTCAGTTCAATAAAACTTGTGCTTCCCAGTCCTGGCAATGCCTTTGGACATTTCAAAGGGCCTGATAAACAGCAATAGCCTTGTCTCCCACACATTAAAGCTTCATCACGACACTGTATGAAAAGAAGCAAAACCTGGCAGCACAGTAAAGCAAAGGGTAAGGTGTTCCTTGGATGGGTCAAGGTGCTCTGAGCTGCTCTTGCTTCACTGAAATAGCAGCGTTGCTTTTCTGGCAGCAGAACATCTGTAACCTCTGTCTGCCTCAGAGCAGCACATCTGTTCACAGTTATGGGTCAGTACCCTGCAGGAAGCTCACTCGAACTGTGCTCAGAGATACTGGATCAGAGCTCCCAAAAAGCATTCCTAAAACTTTAATTAGTGAAGGAACACAGAATAAAATGAATGCAAATCAAAGCCATGAGAGTTAAAATCCCAAACAACTGCTTTTAACCTGATGAGCATCTAGACAGAGCTATAGGCAGCAATCATCCTGTTTTATTCAATGCTGTATTTTTTTAAATTTTTTTTTTAGTTAAAATTCCCACTTCTAAAAAATACCAAGGATTAAAATTTACATTGGTAGTGCTGCAAATCTCATAAAGAGCCTGGTGGGCTGTCTGATCACAATATATTCATAGCACAGGATGTTTTCTGCAGCCATTCCTGTCCTGGCAGCCCAGAACTGCTGCAGGGTTTCCCTCTGTCTGGCAACTTCTTGGAGATTCTTCCAGCTTTAGGGGGAATGTTGAAACATGCAGCACACACAGTTTGCAGTGACATTAAAATCAGTTTACTGGTGCTACAGTTGCCCTGTGAAGAGCATATTTATTTCTTTTGGTTCTTTTACCTCTGAAAATAGATTTTGAGCAGATTGAGATGGATATTTTCAGTCCTAAAATATGTAGACCTATATGCATACAGCTTTCTAATTATAGTATTTGCCTGAAATCCAGTTATTCCAAGTCTGCTTTAACTGGAATACAGAAATATTTCTGAGAATAGCAGCACCAGAATCTTTTGCCCTGTGGCAGAAAAGACAGATCAGAAAGCAATTTAGAAAACTAAAGTTTAAAATAACATCACCCAATTACTTTGTTTAAAAGAATTTACAGACTTGTTTGAAACATACAAATATTAGTACAAAATAGGCTGAGCTGACATTTTCTCTGTGATTGGTTCTACTTGTTGATAGTCTTAACTATGAGGCTGACCTTACTCTCCACCTTACACCCATTTAATGTAGTCCAGTTTTATTGCTGTGTCTTGGAATAAGCTGATAATACTGAAATTTGCCTATGGGATGCCTGACTTCTCAGCTGCTGGAAATATGGTGTTCATCTTTCACTAAAAAAAGGAAATTACACTTCCATTTTCCTATTTCCTCGAAGCACAAGGACTTCATTTCAGTTTTCTAGCACAGTGTCTATTCTGTGAACTCTAAATTCCATCATGAAGACCCTGAAGGAGGTCACTGCTGTAGACAATGACTTCTTACACATTAAAAGTTCTAATTGCTAAAACAAATTAATCTGATGACTGATATTTTTTCCTTAATTGACAGACGTGAGATGTAACAAGAATACTCACTATGGCATTGTATGCATTCATTTGTGTGGCACAAAGTGCTTTTTAACCTCAAGAAATAACGTATAAAATATGACTGGGGAATAAAAATGTCTAAATTATTTACAGAAAGACACTTGGGAGGTTTATTATGTGCTCATCTCTGGCTTAACTCTCTTCTAATTGCAGTTAATAAGATGCCTCCCCTTCCCAAAGCTCAAAGGGCAGTGATGCTCCTGCTGAGGAAGTTGTGGCTGAACCTGGAGCTCCTGACACTTAGGGGATATCCAGGGAAAATTCTGTCTCTGTTGTCTGTTGCAGGAATTTCAGCTCCCACTTGCCAAGCACATACTGGACACCAGAAAATCACTCCATCCTGTTGGACAAACTCCTGCTCTGCTGCAAAAGCTTGTACTCATGCCTAATATTTATGCAGTATGACGTGGAGAAATCATTGACATATTATTGAATGGCACAATTCAGTCCTTTTTAGATGCTTGAATATCAATGTTTTTTCTTGTGCAAAGTCCTGGGTACCTTCAAAGCACATAAATAGAAAACATTAGTGATGCCACTGAGCCATTAAATAAAACTAGACAAAAACATTTGCAAATATACATTTGCTCTTTTACCAATAAATCTAGCAGTTTAATAGGTATTTGAATAATACCAGTTCAAGGTTTAAATTGATAGTAAAGCTGTAAATGTGAGACTGTGGGACATGAGGGAAGAGCTTTTGGTGTGGATTCTGTGTTGCAAGTGTTCTGTCAGCTTAGTGAGCTTGATAAACAGCTTCAGTAACCTGCCTTCAGACATCACTTTGCAAAGATCTTGGTGCACAGGTCAGCTGATCCTCTATATGCAAGTACTTCAGAATGAGAGCCTATAAAATATTTACCTGCTGGGCATAATCCAGAGAATAGCAGCCATTACAGGCATGGATTTTAGAAAATGTGCACAAGTGTGACAAATGTTCTTGCAATTGCTCTTATGGCACCAAGGTCAGAAAAGTACATGAGAGGCAATAAGTACCTGGTTTTCTATAGAAAAGGGTTTTACTCATTTTTTCTGTGCACAAGTTGAGAGGGGAGGAGAGACTGTCAGTGATCATAATTAAGCATCAAGAAGCTTGGTTCAGAATTAACAAATATAAACAAGGCAAAATTGATGAACATCTATTTGAAGGCTGGGATTTGAACTGAAGGAGTTACCACAGCCTATGCAGTTAGATCCAAGGCTTCCTATAGCAGCAAACAGCTTGAGTTTCCTCTTAAAAAGTAACTTTGACCTCAATGACTCCCTGTGCTATCTGGCAGGAGATAAAAAAATCTCAAAGTCCACCTTGGGCTGCAATGGCTGAAACAATTAGTGTTGTAAGTTGTTTCATGTAACTGTTTCTTCCAAAATATTCAGAGCAGGTAATTTTTTATGCTTGCTTTCTTTGGAACCTGAACTTTGTTAGTAGTTACTGTAAGAATGTAGCAAGGTCCTTGTTAACTTCAGGTTTGCCTAATTTCCAAAGAGACCATCAGCGTGGATAAAGTTCTATTGAGCAAGTCATTCAGAAATGGCATCAGGAAGTTTCATCAGCCCCTGGATGCCTTGCCATGACTGGTGCTGCATGTTAAAATACATTAGAGAAGCCTGCAAGGATTTCTTCTGTAACCACAGTAGCACACAGACAAGAGAGCAGACAAAAGTGTTGAGAACAGTTAAAGTGCAGAGGCAACGATTTATATTGATGTTTGAGGCTGGAGAGAAGCATATGATTGTTTTATCAAACATTAGGAGTTTTCCCAGAGAAACTTTGCTGCTTTTGTTGATAAGTGCACAGCTGAGCAGTTGCTTTTCACTCTAGCAAATTATTCTGTTGATTGATAGCTCAGTTAATTTCAGAAGGAGCCTTCTTGCTGCAGATGCAGCTGTGAAGTCTAATCAAGGGAAGCAATTAACTGCTATCTCTGGCTGCAGAGGAGCCAACTTGAGAACCAAATGTACTGAGAACAGTACTCAGCAGATAACTGAGAAGAATGAAACCCTGCCTAATATTTACTCCCTGTAACATTCCCCTAAGTACTTAAGTATTTAGTAGCTGGATTTGTCAGTACTACTTGGTCAAGATTTCTATTTTCATTATTTTTCATTTTACTTAGTCTGGCAATTGGTAAGAGGGATTAAACAAGGAAGACCTTATACAGTGATTAAGTTAAATAACTGACTCCCACATTTTCAGTCAGGATGCAATGTAAGTATTTTGTGTCCCAGGTGGGCTTTTAAACATTGTCTGCCACTGATCTCAGTGGGAGCAAGTTTGCTGCCAGGTCATATAGACTCAATGTCAGCATATCAAACAATACTAGAGTACAAACTTTTCAGGATTATGTCTTTCTGGTGTTCAGATACAACAGGTAAAATTTTAAAACTTCTGTAACTGCTAATATTGACAGCCACATGAGGAAAAAGGAGGAGAAGAAGAAGAAGAAGAAGAATTTAAGAATGCACACAAATATACCCACTGACATGCCTGTGGGTAGTGCTACTTGGTAATTCCCTAAAATTGCTTATTAAATATTTTAAATCAATCTTTTCCTGTTTCCAGAACAGGATGAAGGTGAGCTTAATAGAGATATTTCATTTATTCTAGAAGAAAGTACCTTGATATGTAAAGCTAATCTTGCTTTTGGAGCAGAGGTGAGGGAAATTGCTGCAATTTAACCATGACTTCCTTTTTTATAAAGTGAAGCCTATGCTTGGGCAACTAGAAAATGGCTGCTCATTGAAATGGAGTTTAGGATTGCTGATTTCTGGAGATGCTGTGAGGCTGCTGCTGGCACTGCCAGGTTGGCTGGGCACTGCATTATTGCCCCCAGCTCCCCACAGGAGCTGCTCCTGCTACCTGCAGCTCCTTTTGCAAAGCAGCTCCTTCTTTTGCGTGCAGAACTCACAGCTGGCTCACCTGGCAATTTAAGAGGAACTTCCTAATGACCTAGAAAGAAAGTTTGAGGCTTAAAAATCCATTCATCACAGGCAAGCCATTTGAGCACTCAAATGGGCTTGGGACTCCTTGAGTCACGGAATTCAGAATCCAGCAGTTGAAAACAGCCATATCTCACTCAGAGGGGGCCAAAGAAGAGCTGTTCTCTTCTCTTTCATAGATAATGAACTGTAAAACTTCCTCTAATGTGCCATAATATCTATCCAGGCTTTCGTGTGAGACAAATTGTGTGGTGTCAGTTACACGGAGGAAAGCAGGCAGGACAGGAAAAGGCAAGATTTTAAAGTGTGGCAAATTTTGTCCTCATTCATCCAAAGTTAAAATTAATTGCCTTTGGATCAGTATTGCATTAATTGTGAAGGCTGCTTCTCTGGTTTCACCTTTTAATAATCAAGACATCTTTCCAAGAGTTCACTCTGCATCCAACTCTTTCATTTAGTTCTGTTTGGAAAACTATTTCTGGAAAAACTCAGAATTCTAAAGACAAATTTGGACTGGGGCAAGCTCTGTTGATGGCAAGAAATTTCCGCTGGTGCAAATTTGAGCTGACTTTTGAACTATCCCTTTATAAATAACTTTGCGTGTGCCAGCCCACCAGTAGGTGGGTCAGAAATGGTCTGTTCATATGGTTCCTTGAAAGTATAAAAGTACCAATTATTTTAGACACACAGACACTGGTGATGTTTATGATAAATTTTACTTCCTACTTTCTGTGACTAATGCTTACCTCATTGCTTTAAAAAAAAAAAAAATGCATCTCCCATTCTATGCCCTAAACTCAGTATGTTTTATTTACTTCCTGCCATAGAAGAGCTTTCAAGATGGTAGAAATAATTTTAGGATAGCGAAATGCCACAGTGGGGTTTTTTATTCCATTCAACAAAGAGAGAAATAGTTTAACTGTAAAATACTTGGTCAAGATGTACTTCTGTACCCAAATAAATTCCCTGTGTTTGCCAAGAAGAAAAACAACCCTGCAGAACAAAAGAAAGTTTGGAATGAATAAAAAGTTCAATAGGAGTAGATGCTATCAGAGCTGCTCTTTTACTTGAAAGGAACATGAAAAACCTTTTGTAGTGCTCCTATAAACTCTTAGAGGACACTAACTTCTCAGAAAATCCTCCTGTCTGTAATGTGGTATGCCTGGTCAGTGACTCCTGAGCTGAAAGAGACCTGAGCACCTCACTGGTAACCTCCCATCCCTTTGGGTTTCAGCACAATTGGGGATTTCAGATCTCTAGCAGTGATCCAGACAAGCACAACATTGTCAGTGACAGAGGTGAAATTTCTCCTACTCCTTCACCTCCAGCAGTTTGCTGACACAATCACTGCTCCCTCGGTTGTGTCAGAGGGCACAGCCAGGCCTTGAGTGGTGCCAAAGAGCTCTGTTTAGGAATAAACACACCTTATTCAGATTTTTTAAATTACTGCTTCATCCACAGCTGACTTTAACCTCTTCCTTCTAACCAGCTGGATCTGAGCAGTACCTTTATTTCCTGCAGTTGACAAACTGACGGACAAGAGATGTGTAAAATCTGTAACTTCTGATGTTTTCTGTTGCTCCCTTTTAATAATGAAAACCTCCTACATATTTTGAATGGAATATTGACATCTGTTTTGACAGTGTTGGTTAAGTGTTTTCGTAGTAATTATTCTTGAAAAAGGAAAAGCAGTTTGAAATGCAGCTCCAGGCTGAGTTCCAACTGGGATAATTACATGCTACCTCCCTTTAATCCCCCTCCAACATTGTTTCCTCTGATGTTCCTTAGCTGCTGGCTTTAAACCCTGGCTCACTGCTGCTCAGCAGAGCCCCTCCTCTTTTCAGAGATGGTTACATATCTTTGCATATCATTATGTTAATCAGGGAGTCCTGTAGTTCCAAAATTGCTCGGTTTTGTTTCCCCATACCTTGGGGCAGAACACAGCTGACCCAAGCAAATCCTCCTCCAGCTCTTCACATATCAAATCCCTGCACACCTCAGGTTGGAAGGCACCCCTAAGGACCAGCACACAGCTGCTGCACTTCCCCTTTCTTTAAGGTGAGAGCAAACTGAAGAAAAATCTTCAACCCTTATTGAAGCAGTCCACATATTGATTATTTAGCTGTGGTGACTTTGAGCCTGCTGTGGCCTGACTGTGCTGTCTAAGGAGCAAGACAAACTGCTGATGGCTCCCAGTGTCACTGACCAGGACAGGTAATGCAGGGGGATCAGAGAACCAATTGATTTTGCCTTCTCGAAAATACCAGTATCTCTCTCACACTTGCTTAGTCTGGCCAAAACAATAATGAAAATTACTTTGAATTTTTTATCCACAAGGAGTGCTTGAAAAAGGAAGCATCTTTCTTTTTCTGTGATTTAACCTCTCTATCAGTACATGGTCCTCCAGAAACTACAATATCCTTGGTTCTGTGGCACCTCCCCTCTGTTTCACTGCTGAGATGAGAGTTTTGCAGCTATCTCAGGGTGGGAAAGGCTGTTTTGTTTCCTTCAGCCAAATCAGTAGCCTTGTTTTCAGAACAAAAAGTCACTGATGGGAGTAACAATTCTTTTTGGTGAGAACTGAACTTGGTTCTCAGTGATAAACGTCGTCTCCATGGTTCCACTGAACCAAAACAACCTGGCACTGCCAGGCAATTAAAATGCAAACAGTGAAAATTAGACTGTATTGGAAAAAAAAAAAGGCAAAAAGAAAAAATTGAATAGAGATAACTAAATTGCAGTTGGGGCAGGTCAGATTCACAGCATAAAACCTGGGCCAAAGTTCTGTGTCTAAAAGGGATGAGTTAGCAATTGATAATGCAGGAAAAAGGGGCACAACTTTTCTCTTT
>JBBMKD010000013.1:25011095-25022782 GCA_037834095.1 Argya squamiceps | reverse complement strand
CAACAATTGGTTTCAACAGTTGATGAAGAGGGTGATAGAATACTTTTGTGCATATCTTATTCTACAACCCAGGACAGCCCCCCCCACCCCCGATTTCTGATAAAGAAATTTGTCTCAGTGTGTGGGTATAGAGCACTCCTTAATCCAGCAGTGAATGCTGTACAGGTGTGCAGCTACAATAATTACAGCAAAAGTGTTAAAAACAAGAACTTTAAGACCTTTCATTACTACAAAGCCATGAGCCCATGACAGTGTCCAGCAGATGTGGAGGAGAAGCAATGAAAGCAATTCAATAAAAAAATTCATATTTATGCCTAAAGTGGCATCAGAGGCAGTTTGTCACAAACTTCAGGCAAGAAGCTTTATGAAAATTACAAGCTCGTGCACAGACACAGGAGAGTAGAAACTCCAGGGTTTATTTTATAAGCATTCACTTAAGCGCTGCACAACAAAAATGTAACACTTCACTGTTGCTATTCTCACATTTCATAATAGTGCACAGAGAATTCCATTTTGATGTTCTCAGAATCCATGTGATGTCTGCACTGAGGAGAGTCTGTAATGCACTGCTCTGCTGGGGTGAAGGAAATCATCACTTTGGTGTTTGTTGCACTCTGACAACCTTTCTGAGCAGGATCCCATGCTGATGCTGGTGCTGCTTAGGGGCTGGACCAGGAAATGTGCTGTTACTTCTTGGCTTCAGAAAACTGGGAGAGCATCTGCACTTCTGGATTTTTTCCCCACCAGCAGCCTTTGGTGTGAGGTTTTCTTATATTATCCTATATTTTTAAAGTGAAAAAACAAAATATTTTGCAATCCTTTCCTATTGACTTACAGAAACCCATGCACACCTTAACTTCCTCAGCTCCATGAAAAGTGGTGAAAATTAGAAGTCTTTTCTCATCCCACAGGTCTGATGTTAATGTAGGATTTCCAGAGAGGAGTTTAGACTTTCTTCTTCTTCCTAACCCTCCCATTTATACTGTGAACAATCAAAAGTTTAAATTTTCAGATTGTGGCAATCTCTGATCAGATAAACTGAACATTGCTGTGAAGCAAACCCTCTTAAAAGTTCTCCCTTTTCTAAAGATCATTTTCCAAACAAACTGCAATTACAAACCCAGATTCAGCCAAGCACAGCTGGCTGCTCTGTGACAGTGAGATCTTCCTGGACCACATTTGTCAGCAGTGTTGGGAGCCAGGCATTAAAGCCACTTTCCAACCACACAGACAAGTGGCCTGAAGACTTAAAGTATCTTCACAAATGGGATTTATGCTACACAAATTATTTTCTTGTGTCCAACTCTCATGGGTAAGGTGACTACTGAAATGATAGCCATGTATTTTAATCAAATTCAATCCTCACTGAGGTTACTTTCAATAATTATATAAACCTAACTCTTTGTAGCAGAATTTATTGTAATAATTACAACAAATTTAAGCATGTCTGTCATGAGCTACATTTGATACAACCGAATTCTTGTTTGCTAAATCAGCTGAGCAGAGGACATAAACAGCCTTTTCATCCTCTGCTTCTCAATCTTGTGAACTGTGCAGTCTAGAATTCCAAAATAAACACAAATCATCAATTTATTAAATGTTAAACAGCTTCTAACACTGTTTGTGCTTCATTTTAGTTACAGGGGCATTTTCTAACACTGTGTGTGCTTAATTTTAGTTACAGGAGCATTTCTGTAGAGGGTTCATGTAGATACATAAGGTTTAATTCAGAGAAAGAGGATCTTTTATATTGAATTGCCAAAGTGAAATCCCATGATTATTAGAAATGGAAATGCAGGAAACTGAAATACCAGTTTGCAGAAACATCCCCTTGTTCTTCTGTGTGACTGATACAAATACTACTTCAGCAATTATATAAATATAGGCTGCCTCAGTAAAGAGATGCATAGGCTAAATTCAGTAAATGACTACAAGTTTCATCATGTTTGTAAGAGCTGAAATCAAAATCTCCTGGATGGAGTAGGGATGTGTATTTTCATTGGTTTACTCATTTCTGCTAGGACATTTTATGATTAAGCACAAAGCTTACCTGAACATAGTATGGGAGGGGATTACCAGAGGACCTGGGTATCCTCAACCACGAGTGGAAAACTTCTCAAGGTGGAAGTGCAATTCAGCTTGTTTGAATGCACCTGAGAGATCTGCTGGAATACCACAGGATTCTTTGGGTAACTCCTTTCCCAGAACCCCAGCTCACAGAGCTGGAAATGTCCCTCTCTGTTCCACTAAGGACCACATTCAAATGCTTTTTTCCCAGTGTGGAATGCAGCCTCGCTCGGCCTTTGATGAGCAGCAGACACTTGTTCAACACCACCATTAAAGAGCTTCCAGCATAACAACTGATGCTTGTGTAAGCAAACAATTTGTCAAGCAGGAAAGAATAATTTTGGTCCTCTGCCATCTGTCCGTTTGAAGGCCTGTCCCACTGGCAGCACAAAGTGCTTAATTCTGCACTTAACAGGGCAGGAGAGATTGTTACCAGAATTGCTATCTCGATTGCCACGTTATTTGTTTTTATTGCAATAGTTCTGCAATGAGATTTTGCAGCTTTACACTCCCCAGAAAAAAATATACAGACTGACACAAAAAAAAAAAAGAGGCCCAAGAAATCTGAGCAAACTGAGGCAAAGCTGTTCTCATTTGCATATTTTTAGTTTGAAAATCTGTGTTTCTTTCTTCTACTATGAGATGTCAGTGGGGAGGGACGTGTGGAGCATCAATCAGGTATTCAGACAGAAGTGCAAAGTGAGGCTGAGGAGAGGCAGAGACAGGCTTTGCTGAAATCAATAGAAGATCTCTCATTTGTTACAAGAAATATTAATTATTTTTAGGAGCAGAACATTCGTGATTCATGGCTCAGGATCACTGTGAGTAAAGCACTCCCTGGTCCTAGTCCCAGAGGTGTGTGAAAGAAACACCAGCTGAGTAGTTAGAGACCAGAAAGAAGATGAGTGAGATGCTGTGGCTCAGTGTGGTGTGAATTTACCTATAAAACACATGTCAACATCCCATGGGCAGATGAGGCAGCATGAGGAACTCAGCAGATCCAGCTCTGGCATTACACAGAAATGTTCCTGTTAATTAACCAGGAGCATATCTCACATTACAAGAATTGCTTGATGTTAGGGTGGGATGAGCCCTTTTGTAACCTGGTGCTTTTGCAGGGCTTCACCCAGAGGTGTTCATGACCAGATAAATACTCTTTAAAAAGTCTCAGGATGGTTTTGAGATAATATAATTGATCGATTACTGTTGTATGGTTCCATAACAAGCATCCATTTTGGACTTTTCTACTAAATTATGAATGTTTGGCTTTCTAGTGGACAATTGGTTTTATAAACCCACTGTATTTCCCAACTGGTTATGGGGAGGTAGATAGGTAGATAGATATAAATATAGATATAGATATAGATATAGATATAGATATAGATATAGATATAGATATATAGATATATGTATGCCTTTTTTCCATACTTTTTTTTTTTCAGATTTTTTTCTGACCTCTGGGTATGTTGAGCTGTTTTTAGGCAGAACTCTACAATATTAAGTTTATGAATTGTCAATAAAAGGATTTCTGCTTTTTATAACATATGCAAATTGTCCTTGAGGGTCAGTGTTATTCTGTTTGTGTGCTTCTTATTTTAAAAAGAAAAAGATACTGTTAGCTGCTGTGAAACAAAATCAAAGCCTTAGATAAAAATTTAAAAATCAATAAATAAAATTTAATACAGGCACATGGAAGGTATTTGCATATTTCTTTGTTAGAAAGGTAGTACTGAAATGTGTATTAGAAGTGACAAGGTCCATTTACCAGGATTGGGCATGATCATTTCTGTCAGAACTGCTGCTCTCTGCACTTACCACTTCTGTGTTGTACATCAGACTTGGTTTTCAGAGCAGACTTGGAAAAGGCCCCAGCCTCCTGCAAGGCAGGATGATCAAGTTGTCCTAATTAGGACTTTCATACCAAGTGTTCCCGGGGTGTGGCCCCTGTCCATTCACTGGGGAAGGTTTGCAGCTCCTGCACTGAGGAATTCACTGTGTGTCTATTGGCAGACAGCTCCTCTTCATCTTCTTTCCTCTCCTGGGCTATAAATACCACTTAAAAACCACCCATATGACTTGTTGCAGAGAGTAACTCAACAGGTGCTCCCTCTCCTGAAATACTTTCCTGCTAGAACAGCTCAGTGATTGTTGTCCTGTTCTACTCTGCTTCCTTTGCCAATCTGTTCTTATCCCATTGCCCATCTTTCTCCCAAATCTATTTCAGAAAGCAAAAAGCATGGAGTGATGACTGAACCACACATTTTGGCAAATGGCTGACCCCTTCCTTGGCACTCAGCTCGTGGAAGAGATTGAAAGGACCTCCCTGACTGGGAAATGGGAGACAGGGGAGGGACCCCTGGGCTACATTGAGTAAGGGCTTGTCTACAATGGGAATTAAAGTGGGAATTAAAGGAAGCCCAGTAATGGTTTCTGGGGGCTGGTGCTGTGTGGATGGAGCTTGCGTCAGCTTGAGCAGTTCCTGCACTGCACAGGCAGCAGTGTTCTCTTTTGTAGCTGGGATCCTGCTAAGCAGCTACTGCAGAAATAATGACATGAATCCCATCTCTTCAGGTGGGTGCACCTCAGGTAGGTGTGTCTCAAATCAAAGTGTGTAGCATCCCTCCTTTCACAGCATCTCAGCAACCCTTGTGACCTGGACATGTCCCTCCACCACACTGTCAGTGCCACTGGGAAGTTCCAGTGCTGAAACTAAAGCTCATTTTAGCGTTGGCACAGACGGAAACATTTGCCAGAAAAGAGTTACTGTGTGTTTGCAATGTCTCCGGGCACTGGTGACAGGATCACTGCTTGTTGCACTTTGGCTTTCTGGAGCAAAGTGCTGAACTTCAGCTCTGCCTGTCAATCTCAGGGAATTTGGATTGGAAGTGAAGCTGCAGCACACATATTAACAACTTTCTTCAGTAACTTGTTTATTCATTTCCATTCTGCCACTGCTGGATCAGAGTTGGAAAGTACAATATTTGGTAAAACTCCCACATTCTGTGTGCAATGTATTCACGTTACATATAACATACATGCAGCAGTCTGCACAAACAATTGAAATTGGATCCATGTGAAGTGATTTAATGCTTTTGATAACAGGACTCTGCACAGTGGGTCCCATTTTCAAAGCTCAGTGTCCAGGAGTTGCCAGTGAAAGAATTACAACAATTTCCCTGCCTACTTGTGAGGCTCAGCCCTTGCACTGTGCACTACAGAGAACTGAAGCCTCCACTCCAGGCAATGAGCTTCAGCAAATTCAGGTTTAGTTTGCAGAGGCAGATATTTAATTGTCTCCTTCTGTCCTTCTCCAAGAGATGATTCCTGCCAATCGTTGAAAAATGGTGTTAGGTTTCATGAGTCTCTCTGGTTCATGGCAAATTTTCCAGTGGAAGCTCCTCTTTTTACATTGCCCTGGCACCATGGTGGTGGTGCTTGCTAAAGG
This sequence comes from Argya squamiceps, assembly GCA_037834095.1. Classification (NCBI taxonomy): domain Eukaryota; kingdom Metazoa; phylum Chordata; class Aves; order Passeriformes; family Leiothrichidae; genus Argya; species Argya squamiceps. The sequence goes on along the minus strand of JBBMKD010000013.1, from coordinate 25,017,270 downwards.
GAATGTGCAATTTCTCATTAGCCATGGTGCCCTGCTCATTTCATTTCAATTTCACTTTAGGTTTTCTGATAATTGAGTTATGGATCAGAGTTTTCAGTTTGCTCTGAATGTTCACAGGCTGCAGAACTGCAGCAAAGGCTGAAATTCACAGATTTTACTTCAACGAAATTCCCATTGAGAAGGAACATGAATATTATTATTTTTCTAGCCTCACATTTTTCAGTATTTCTACTATTTTTTTCTTTTTAACACAGAACCCATTGAAAGTGCCCTGTGGCTGTATTTATGACATGAGGCAGAACAAGCAGATTTGGTTGTGTATTTTGTAACTGAAGCTAGACTGCTTTCTACCTTGTTTCTTATAGAGTAACAGAATGTCTAATTTGAGTAATTTAATTTCAACCATTAAAAAAGCACATGTGGAGAAAACGCAGTAATTGACAAAACGTAAATTATTATTTCCCTGAAGCCAAAGTGTCACTATGCAAAAAAAAAAAAAAAAGTTATTCTTTGATTAGAGATTCCAGGATTAGGTTTCTCTCCTTTTTCTTTTGTATTTTTATTTTGGTGATTTTTGTTTTTTATAAATTTTGAGGAAAATGTCAAAGCAAATCTATTCAAATTCTTAGTCCACAACTACCAACAAAAATTGTCTATTTCCTTAGACATGAAATAGGAGAGAGACTTTTTAAAAATGGTTTGGTTTTTTTTTTCATTTTATACAAAATTTATTAGCCAGGCAGCTATTTCTGGTCAAGATACAGCCAAACAAGAAAAAAAAAATCCATTATAAATCCTCTCATTTGCAGCGGACAAAACAAGTAGAAAATAAAGGAAATCTTGTTTAGAGAAGAAAATGTCCTTTGTTTTTATTCTCTACTGACTACTGCATATCTGTTTTTAAACAATTAACAGAGAGTACCAAAACCTCCCTCTTCACAATCAAAATATTCCTGTCTAAACCAAACACGTGAGACTCCTGGTATGAAGCCTTCTGTTCTTTAAACATAATCAACAAACAAGAAATATTTACCTTTCGGCCTGGAATAGGAGATATAGAACTGTGCCATGGAGTTATTCACAGCTTTCCCAAGAAATCTTTACATTTTACCATTTTGCATTTTAGTCTGGAACATTTGCATTTTAAGCCTATTTTTTAGCCTGGTTTGAAACACATTGACTCTATTTGTTCCATGTGCAAGAGAAGAGAGCAAGGAATTTTGAGAGATGCAAGTGCTCATTAAGTGCCACCTTTTTTTCACAGCCTCGATTCTCTTCCAAAGAAAAATGTGTTCCCATGACACAAAAAGCCACGGTCTGGCCTTCCTGCTCTTTCTGCCCTGTGTCCTCTGGCAGGAGGTGGTTTTTCTGGATATGGAAATCTCCAGTAATGAACAAATATACACAGAAGCACCACAAGAAAATCAGAGGCTGCAACTTTTATTTTACTTCAGGCTGCAGTAGAAAATTCTGAGTTCAATTTTCAGGCAGCTTGAAAATTGGGTTGAGTTTCATGTAACCAGATGGCCCTTCTGAATAAATGCTTGTTGCTCTGCCTGTAAGGATGAGTTACAGGTACATTAAATACTTAGGGTTTTGGAGATTTTTTTTAAAAAAAAGACCAAGGTGGGCAGAGGAGGAACAGCTTAGAGAGAAGTAACAGTGATTTTTTTCCTCTGTGGTTGTGGTGACTGGAGTCCCTCCTGCCTGGAGCAGTGCTGGAGCAGTCCACACCTTCCCAGGGTCAGCACTCTGCTGGGGGGAGTGAGGGCTCAGTGGAACCCAACCAGGCAGGAAAAGGGGGATTAGAGAGACCAACAGCAGCAGAACAGCGCTTTCTATCTGTCTGTCTGTCTGTCTGTCTGTCTGTCTGTCTGTCTGTCACATGGAGGTTTTCAGGGTAGCAAGGCTGAGCTTTAGCTTTTGCCTCTCAGTTTCTGTCACTAATTCCTGTCTGACTGCAGCAACCACTTCGGTGTGTGGAACTCAGTCACAAAACCCCAACATGAGGCTGACACACACACTGAACATCAATCTGGGTATGAAGAAGTGATGATTGCAACAAAACTAGTAGAGAAATACAGGGAAGAGTAGCTCAAATGAGAAAAATGGTTGTGATGTTCAGAGATGTGAGCCTCGCCTTTTCTCTCACTGATGATATCAGCTTAGTGGGGCATAACCACAGCGAGCTTTCCTGAAGATCATTGAAATTACATATTTTATATAATTATATATTGCACTGCTACGTCTTTGTTATTGTAAAATAATTTGAAAGGCTGCATGTATAAGCTAAAATTCATTATTCTTCTGTGCAACTCGTCTGTGGAAACATAAAAACATAAGCCAAGCATACATATGTACACAACATTTCTAATGTTAATTTTATACCCTCACCATGTGTACCAATAACATCTAAGCCATACTCCTGGTCAGTTCAGTCACTGCAGTGCTGTAGCCATATGTAACAAGTCACAAAAACCCCTAGTGAGAGGTTTTTGTTCTGCACCTTTTGGGTCTGTTCTCCAGCTGAGTTATAACTGAGTTCTCGCTAATGTTCATAATTTTGGCTGATTTTTATAGTCTGTTATGTTGGCAACTGATTAAATACTGCAGAGCTTCATTAGGCCAGTGGTGCCTTCTTGACAGCACAATCATATTCCAAATTTTGCACTAAGCCTGAGGACCTACCTTTTTGATATTTTCCAATTGTTTATGACCAGGAGCACCCCAAAGAATTACACTTTGTTTTGTCAAAGGTCTGTGGTGTTTCCCTCTGTTGTATTTTCATTCAGTTACAGGCACACTTGGTGACATGCAATATTTGCCTGGCGTCCTTCTCCAGCCCTGTGCAGAAACTTGAATCACTTCAGAAATTCTAACACAGCTCGTAGTAAAAATATGCTCCTTTTGCCAGGATCAAGGTTTCTGCCACTTGGACAAGGTCTGCTTATATCTATAGCTCACAGTGCACTGAAATCAGAAAGTGTTGGAAAAAATCGGGAAAGCAATTCTTGAAAGTAATATCTCAAATTGAGCTGTAGCTTAAAATGAAACAACCAAAAATGGAACTTAAAATCTCTGCTCACTGCAATGAAATGTAATGATCTGTCAGATTTTGCAGTAAACTGGTATTATTGTAACATTTTTTAATCTGACACACTTTCACAAGAGCCCATTCTCTCAGCACAGCACTCTGACATGGAGCTAATTTGGAGAAGATCTGGGAGTATGATGCAATATCAGCTGCGTTTGCACAACTCATCACTGTTTTCATTTGAAATCTCTCGTTAAGACTCATGTTACTGTTTGCAAAGTTACTCAGTTCTTTCCCTTTCCAACTTTGAAGCATGTTAATATGCTGGGAATAAAAAAGAGGCTGAGGATCATAGTAGATATTAAATTAGAGTGTTATTCATATCCAATGGAAGATTTCAGGCTAGCACACTAATCGAAAATTCTGAGTTGACAAGTAAACAAATGATTTTGCTATGCATAGAAATAAGAACTTACAGTGCCCACATTATTTTCGTACTATTTAATTTGTTCTACTAAAACAGTTCTTCTAAATCCTTTGTTAAATTTTTGGAACTAAAATATCAGCAATTCATTTAAACATCTTCACACACCATCAAGAAAATTATTATCATTTCATTGTTTAAAAATATGATTATCAGAGAAAGAATTCTGTGATATCAGAGAAAGAACCTGAAAAAAACTCATTTTGAAAACAAAATAATTTTCAGCATAATAATGAGTGCTTTCTTTTTTAAAGCACTAGTTTTGTTGTTGAATTTGTTCTTGTGCATTCATATTAAATTTGGTTCTAGTTAAAGCAAAAACCATCTACTTGTTTTTATTAGAGATATTGTACAGAAAAATATGAAGTAAATTAAATCACCCCTTTCTGCTCTTTCTCTTTAACTCTATCCTGTAAGTCATTTTGAAATCAATAAAATCCTGAAACTCAACTGACATTTTTCAAAATAGTCTTTATATGCTTAAAATACATTTTCTTACCATATACAGTAGTTGAAATGATTCAGTTACACTTAAAGTATTTCTAAAGGGTCCCACAGAATTCCACGTGAAGTATTATTCAGATCTGTCAGCATTATAAATTGACTTTGTAAAATACCACTAACTAAAACTGAAAGCACCGGGATTACACTGCACTTGTTCTCTTCACATATTAAAAATTTGTTAAATGACAGTGTGTCAGAGAAAAAAAATTAACTCCCATACGTGCAATTAACAATTTCTTTTAGATACCAGGTGACTGCAAAAGCTGAGGCAGTGGGGTTGGTATTCATGGAAATTCAGCAATGTCTGGGGCAAATGTTAAGTTGAAATGGACAGCATTTTAAATCTGTTTTGCCACTCAGATGTATGTAATCCACAGAGCTCTGACAAAGCCAGGCCTTGCAGACCTTACAGATTCAGCCCAGAGTTCGACCAGTCAGGTTAAATTTCCTGACCCACTTCTTCTACTCTGATTGTGACCATTGCTCAGAAAAAAAACAGAGAAAGGAAAAAAATGCACCCACACACAGGCTTCCAAAAGGATCATCATGGAGCTTATATTTCTTTAGTGAAATTCTTATTCAACCTGTTAAAAAAGAATTAACAAGAGGAAAAATCTTCAACCAAGTCTTCAAGGTTTGATTTTATTATTAAAAATTAAAAAGATGGTCTTGAGAATGAAAATCACCTTCACTAACAGGACTGAATGGTGTTCAGTAATAGCGAAATCTATTTGAGAGTTTACTTCTTTTGCCTTAGGTTGGGGTTTTTTTCCTCATATGAAAGAAAAGCAGTGCTAAAATATTTCTTGAGTGTTGAGAGCAGGAAGTTGTAGGAATCCAGGCAGGGAAGGGAAGTGTGAGAGTGAGCATAGGAGTTCTGAGCAGCCACTGGAACAGATTCGTGCTGCCTCCACAGCTCCCCCAAATAATCATTTCACCAGTGAAATTATCCTGTGGAACATTATTTTATGGCCTTTTGCAGGACACTCACCAAGCCCAAACAGAATCAAAAACCTATTCAGTTTTTTTCTGGCAAACCCCCAGCTAATCTTACTTGAAACTTCCTTATTTCTTCACCTGATGGTTTTGAAATACATGTACTGCACGTATGCAATACCTTTGTTTGGAACATCTGCTGCGAGATTAAAATAAGATTTAATTTCTGGTACTCTCTTGATGTTCAAAAAGTGTAGGGTAGAGAGCATTATTAGCTATCTGCTGCATGACAAGGGGGCAGGATTAGGTTTCTTTAAGGGAATTACACTTTTGATGACCCCGCTACATATAAAACATGTTAGCTAATGGGGGTGCAGAGGGGGCAGATTTAAGTGTTTGATCAGGAAATCCTGAAAGCATATTGGATGGAAATTTGATTAGTAACCTTAGTGACAAGGAGATCAGATCCACTCTCGACATACAATCAGATCTGGCAGTACATGCTTTTTTGTCTCTTTGAAGGAAGGGAACATTTGTACAGAATCAAGGCAGCGTATTGGATAATTTAAAAAGCTGTTACATATTGAAACCTGGAAAATCACCTTTTTTGTTTTATTTTGGAAATATGCTTGCAGTTATCCTGGTGTGTTTTTTCTTACTAAAAAAAAAAAAAAGGAAAAAAAGAAGAAAACCCACCAAAACCAAAAGAGGGAAAGAGTAAGACTTTTCAGATTTACTAGAAATATTTCTAGAAAATAGGTTTTTAAAAAATTATCGGTATTTTACCTCAGTGTTGTCAAGAATGCTGGAAAAGAACAGAATGAAAAAACCATTCTATTTCCCTAATATTTGTGTAACAGTAGCATTACGATCTTACACTGGTTGTAAGCATTATATCTGTTGAGCAAGCTGATTTAGTTTTGAAAGCTAGTTTATTTTTTTAGATGACTAAAGCATGCCATCAAGTTTTTAACTAACGTGTTAAAAATAAATATTTCTATGTTTTGATAGCAAAGCCCCTTTCTTTGTATTTTACTTTTGGAAGGAGCTCAGAGTGGCTGCAGGAATCAGGCAGGCTGCCTTTCCCTCAGTGAGGAATTGGGGATGAGGATGTGCTGGGTGAGGAGTGGAAATTGGGGAATGAGGATGTGCTGGGTGAGGAGTGGAAATTGGGGATGAGGATGTGCTGGGTGAGGAGTGGAAATTGGGGATGAGGA
>JBBMKD010000013.1:24996175-25010995 GCA_037834095.1 Argya squamiceps | reverse complement strand
ATGTGCTGGGTGAGGAGTGGAAATTGGGGAATGAGGATGTGCTGGGTGAGGAGTGGAAATTGGGGATGAGGATGTGCCAGCCACCAGCCAAGCATCTGGACATGGGGTTTGCTTTAGGAAGGACCAAGGCAAACCCCAGCCCTGCTGCTCTGCAGCACCTCGTGTGTGAAGGAACTGGGGGGAGGAAGCAGCTCAGGGAGTGTCTGTGGGCTCCTCTCTGTGGCTGTGACCCTCTGAGTGTCCCCTGCCCCGTGTGAGGGACAGCCAGGTCTGGCAATGTGGGGCAGGAAATTTGCTGAGAATGCCCCACCATAAAGAGGAGAACCCAGGGTTCAGATGCTGCCTCTGCTGCTGACCTTAAACCAGTAATTTCCTATCTTTTTGCTCCCTCTTCCACTGCCTAGCTCTGTTTTGGGTTCCAGTTATGGAGGGTGGGATGAGGGCTTGGAGTGCCATCCACAAATCAGTACAGCCTTTAGCATCAGTGGCTGTCGGATTGTGCTGTAGGGTCAGGGTGCTACTGCTTTATAAATCAGATTTCACAGGAAATCCTGTCACCACAGCAAGACAGGCTGTTCCTATGCTTTAAACTGGGTGTAGACTTTAGTTCTCATTTACTTGGGGTTTTTATATTTTTAAGGACAATTATATGGAAATTCAGGACGTGAAATCAGCCTTTGAGTTCGAAAAGGAAAAACACGTCAAATTTTCCAGTGTGCTGTGGAAAAAAATACTCAGAGTATCCTTTTTATATAAAGTCCACTGCTAGAAGTAATTAAGTAATAACATCTGATGACACAAGGACTGTCATCTGTTTAAACTCAAAGAACTGGAAAGCTCAAGGAGCCTGGGTATCAGATAACAGGAATGCTGCATGGTGCAGCTCCACAGCAACTCCACTCTTGAGGTGGATGGGAGTTAACGATGGAAAATGCTAATTGTTAAAAACGTGCACTCAGGAGAAAATAGACAACTGGCTTGGGAATGGTTCTGAGCAGGCCCAGGCCTCAGACTGGCATTGCTCCTGAGATAGAGGTGGGATATCTTTGCCTTTCTACACACATAAACTACAGGAGAGTCAGGTCCTGTTATCTGAACCCAGGCGCATGCACAGTCTTGGGACACGCTGAATAATTTGCAACTTATTTTCTAAAAGTACTTAAATTAGTAGTAGCCTTTCCAGTGGGCTTGATGACATCATCTATTTTATACAACAGTCTCATGAGAACAGCCAATAGTTTCATTGTAATTAATTCACCTAATAGTTCAAAAATAATAAATCCAGCAGTTTCAGGCTCCTGCCACTAAGATACAGTGAACGTTTAAGCTTGGCTTTTTTCATTTTACTACTTGATGTCAAAATATTTAAAATTGTTTTCTCCTTATAGCTAATATTAATTTCTTTTTTCTTTTTAATACCATGGTCCTAATTGCAGAGAGTTATAACGGAATGACAAAACATAGTGGAAAAAAAGGTTCTGATCGGATTATAAAGGCTAACAAGCAAAGTGGAACTTTTTTTTAACACCATCCAATGATGTCACCAGTTTGAGGTTTCTCTGGGACTTTATTAAAATGTTTGTGACAGAGCCAATGTAAACCATCCTAAATCTAACACAGAGCTGAAAGGCCTGATTTTAGGGAATGCAAAGATATGGATCATTGGGTCTGTCGAAGCGGCATCTTGAGCCAATTATTGGTGTCATCTTGAGCCAATTTAATCAATCCAAGGGGGACTCAAAGGGGGTGGGGGTGCAGGGTTGCAAGTGTTGGTCAAACATTCTGGCAAAAAAGGATTTGTTGTAACAGCAACCAACCTCTGGTGTGTTGACTTACTTCCTCCAGCTCTGGGTTTGTGCATGCTGTAAAAAACTGATCAATCAGTGGAGCTGCTCTCAGGGTTTTAATTGTTGCCTAAATTTGTAGAAGATGTGGTTGTATGTACACATATGAGAGCTTGAATTTATTTAAGACACTTCCAAAGTGGAGGTAATTTGGTGTAAAAGAACCTGAAATCTCGTATCATGTTACTTTCAAAACAGCAAAATGTACAAATATATTTCTTAAGAGTCACATCTACTGACATGATCTAAGCCTGATCATGCACACAAATAAGCTTTGAGAGTTGTAATTCCTATGATAGAAACTACTCACACAGTGTAAAAGCTACTCAGTGGAGGAAAGTTAACTTACAACACAACTGCTAGCAACAGAGAATTGAAGTGAGAAGTGCTCTTAAAGCTTAATAATGTGCTTTTGTTTTATCCTGCGAGACCCACAGCAACAGTTTTGAGTTAGAAAATATCCGTGAAAAAACATTTAATTTAAATTTTATTCAAAGCATCTTTTAAAGATTTTTTTTTACTTTTTTTGCTTTAATATAATGGTATGGTTAGGAGAGGGTTTTTTTAGTTAAAATGCATAAACTCTCCCTCATTCAGTAAAACAAAATTATTCCTCCTTGTCCCTGAGATTTTTCACCTCAATGAGCATTTGCAAGTCGGGGTACCACACATATTCTCTTGTTATAACCACACACACCACTGTAATTTATAATCTATCTGTGCTTGAATATAATTGAAATCTTGGGTCAAAAATGCTACCTAGTAGTTCTGCAACATGCACCTTTCATTATTTGAAAGATAGAGACATAGGCAATTTCTATACAATAAGAACTGAGAGAATGAAATATAAATAGATAGAGGTAACAGTAAGGAAAAACAGTAGAAACAGCAGACAAATCCTTACATATTGGGATAAAAATACATTTCTTACATGGGATAAAAGTAGTATGTGTATTTAAGTAGGTATCATAAAGATTATCTATCTATCAAACCAAATTAGTAAGAAGGGGATATTTGTCTTGGAAAAGCAATTTCTGTGTTTTGGAACTGTTAACACTGCAGCAAGTTATGTCACACTGCAGCATAGCCATGAGATGGAATGTGAGATGAGCTGATAAAGCAAAAGCTAACATGTAAAGAAGTACACACTCAGCTTTACCATGGCGTTTGTCCTGTTCAAACAAATCCCCACTTGCTTTACATATCCCAGAAGATCAGAAGAGAACACTCAGGTGAGTGTCCAAACCCAGCCTCTGCTTCCTTGCTGCTGGATCCATGTGTGAAAACAGCAATGAACACAGGGCAGGATGTCTGTGGTGTGTTCACTCAGCTCTGCACCTCTGGTTAGTGCATGTTCCTCTCCAGAATGAAGAATGGAGATGTTCACATGGTCAGGCAGGGAAAGGCCACTCTCTGCTCTGTGTTCTGGGGGTGTTTCAGCACCTCCCTGCAGCAGGATCTGCCTCTGGCAGCAGTGCAAGGAAAAGGTGGGACAGCAGGGCAGTAGCTTAGGCAGAAGTACAGGGAATTATAAGTTAAATAATGCAGTCACTTGAGATTGGGTCTTTCAAATGTCTTGGTTTGTTTGACAGAAAATTAGTTCTGTATTTCACCAGCAGAAAAATGTTGATTACAAATTTAAGATGCAAGGTATGTCAGTTTACAAGAATCACATAGAAACTCCCACCCTTCAACGCATTCACAGCTCAAAAATATTATTAGTGTTTAATTTGTCAGTAAAAGAACATCTTTCTTATATTTATAAATAGTATTATACTTTTTATCACTCCTACCCAGCGTACCTTTTCATCTCAGAATGACATATTTGTGATGGTTCAACTTCAGCTATAATCTGCAGGCTCTAGGTCTGTAATTTATTATTTGCCCTAAAAGATCAGGTCCAGAGTTTAAACATCCCTAGCTGAAAGTTTATACCAGCCAGGACAGAAAATTATTCTCTATGCCTAGGTTGAAGTACATTACTTCTTTATTGAATTAATTATGATAAGGATCATAACTTTAAAGTAGGGGTGAGGTGCTGGCTTTCTACTAGGATTGCTTGAAGCAATTTTCATCTGAACATTTTTGTAGAGTTATTGAGTCTGGCAGGTCTGAACTTTATGAGAGAGTAACTTTCTTCCCAACTTAAAAGAGGTTGGACATTTATCCAGGCAAAGGTTTACTATATCCCATGTCTGCAGCCAGAAAAATTTGCACTGCATACTGAACAAATAACTACAGAACCAAATTAAATACATCTTATGAGCTTTTAAAATAAAAGCAATGCAGGCCCTTTCCCTGAGGGATCGATCAGGGAACAGAATTAATATGACAGATTTATTTCTTTTTTGTTTGTTTGAAGTACTAGTCTAAAATGATTTTTGGTCAAGGAGGAATTAGTCTACTAAATATGTATACATGAGTCTACTGAACCATGCACATTCAGTGACAAATTTTATATCTCTATCAGATTGGAAAAAGTTGGGCTTCAAAAGCAGGTAAAGATGTTAATCCTACAATGACTGTTCCCCTCTGATTGGATTAAAAGGCCCAGGAACAACGGAAGGAAATTACAGATCTTTGAAAACTTAAAAAGCAGCTAAGAAAGAAGAAAAACACTCCATCTGAGAAAAGCAGGTTCCAATAACTGTTCTGTTGTCTTGAGCCACACAGTTTGTGCAAGACTGTAAACAAGAGATCCTCTGGGAAATCTGTGGTTTAAGTGACTTGCCGAGAATTACTTAAGAATTCTGTGGCTCAGATTGGATTAGGAATGATTTATTTGGGTGAGAGGTGGTTATTTTTTCATCCATTTTGTGTTTTGATACCTACATTACATCTACTTTTTCAGAGTAAGGGAGCAAGAGGCTCCCATCTAACACCCTGTTATGTAACTGCTTAAAACCAGTAAACAGTTACTTAGTCTAACATTTTAAAATTGCAGAGCTGTTTCTATTACACGAAGACAAAAACTCAACTGAATTTTTCTTTGAAGTAATTTTATAATAGAAAAGATTTATCTCTAAAATCTTCAGGATTTTCAAACTTTTTTATCGCACTTTTATGCCACCGAGTGCAGTAACAGGAATCACGTCCAAGATACTTTCTTCTTTCATCTTCATTTTGCTGCTTTTCCCAATTTCTATCACGGAAAGTTAGAGTAGCAGAGGCAGTAATCTGTAGCAAAAACCCCACTACATTTTCTAAACTTTCTGACTATGGAAAGAGGAGGGACTTTCAGCCTTTATAACATTACTTTCATAGACATTTTTGTTTCAGTTCTGTAATTTGTTAGTTCTACATCCACTTTGACATTATAAATTGTATTAGAATAATCTTGAGAGCTGGGGCACTGAAGTAGCAAATACAGTTACCATTTTAACTTATGAACATCATTAAAGAGCTTTGTCCTGCCATGGGAGCAGAGAGAAAGGAGGATGTGCTTATTTACTGAAGAGAGACAGAGAAGCCTGGGCTGGAACTCAGTGGATTGGTATTTGTAGGTGTTTAAAACCATCTTTAAAATGTTCTTGTCACATTGAAATGTTGAAATTAAAGGCACAGCTCCCCTTGTCTTCCATGGGATAAATGAGTTCTACATCCCAGTATCCATGTAAGTCAATTTTGTGTTTATATCAATCTTTTACTTGGCCAAGTCAGCAAACCTCTCAGTTCTGCTGCATTTCCCATTATTCTCCTGTTGCACATTGCAGCCCTGGCACCCACCAGGGCTGAGCAGCCTGGAAACCACCATGGCAGCTGATCCCATCCCATGGCCAGGGGACTGAGAATATCCAGTGCCTGGTGTGCTCCTCAGGGGAACAGGAAAGAGGAAAAGAACCTTCTTGCCACCCCCTTAGGGGGCTATTCGTGCCAGCTCTTTAAATCCTTGCATCTCATGGAAAACTCAGAGCTCAGCTGAAGCTTTGGAGGCAATTGCCAACTAAGCAAGGAAATAATATCCAAAAGAGAGAAATTTTACCAATCTGATAAAGTCCCTTCTTAAACTGTGTGTGCAGGTCTTTAGCTCAAAAAAGTAGAGGAGATTCAGAAAAGATGTGGAATTATGCAACAATGATAGCCAAGGGTATAAGACATGTCTCTTCAAGGGAGCTAAACAGGGTAGGATTATCTCTTGAAAGAGATAATCTGTGGACAGACAATAGATATGACAGAAGTTCACAGAAAATTTGTAATTAATATCAAGTAAATTCTATGAATGAGGAGTTAAAAATGTTTATTCATTGTTTCTCCCCAAATCAGACTTATATGCTGTCAAGTGAATTTGACAATAGATTTAAGACAAACAAATACCCTCCCTTTTTTCATTAGTAACTGTACAATAAAATTTGTAACCATCAGATGTTTGGGAGTAAAACAGGCTCAAAACGGAACTATAAAGGTTTGAGGAGGGTAGTCATAAGTAGCATCTAATCAAAGTGCTGACTTCATCTCTGGAAGCTCTCTATCCATTGATTTCTGGATGCTGGGAAGTTACACTGATAACACTGGATCACAGTCCCAGCTTCTGGCTTTCCCCAAGCCCTTGCTACTGGCAGCTCTGCAAGGCTAGGCTGCAGGCAGTCTTGCCATGGATGTCCATCCCCACAGCCACTATTGGGGTGGCCCCTGCCACGATCCTTCCTCTTACCCCAACCCTACTCCATGAGCTCTGTTGCATTTGGTCTCAAATGTGTTTGTAAAAGATCTAATTTATCCTGCACCTTGCTCCTTTTGGCTGCGCACCCTGCCTGGATTTGGTGCATGGAACACCCAGCCTTTGATATCCCTGGCTCCAGCACCACATTCACTGCCAGAGAGAAATGTTAATAACAAGGGGCAGAATTCAGAGTGCTCACTGGGGGTGCCCATTTAGTGTTTGATTTGTGCTGAGCAGTCCTTCAGCCCAGAGCTCACTCGAACACCAGCACTAACGGACTGTTGATGTGGTTGTTTCACGTCCTCACCCCTGAGGTTGAAAGATTGAGATCTTTAGAGGTTGGTTCTTGCCTAAGGCACTAAGCAAAGCACCAGAAGCACCACATCCCCTCTAATCTTCTCTTTTCTGATACCTGTATGAGCTTTTCCTCCATTGTATGTGGTCTTCAGGACTCACAGACCCATGTGAGCAAATTCTGAGGTTACCATCTCCATTCCCAGCCTCTCAGAGAAACAGAGCAACATTTCAAAACATGGTGGAGTATCTCAGAATCTCAAATCAGGCAGATGATTTCTATGTTCCCCTATTAACTGTGGGTGGCCAGTCCTTAGTGATTTTGTATCTTTTTCATACCTGTTGATATTTTGGCTCTCACCTTTCCTCCTGAACAGAGCCTGAGCTGGTGACAGGCAACATCACCCTGCTCTTTACTTACAATTTCATAGAACCATGTGCAGATCATCACCTGATCTTCACAGTGCTTAATTTAGACAATTGGTTATTTTGGCAACATTTTCCTCCAGCCCTCCCTACATGAGGCAGTTACTGGTCTCACACTTCTATCCTGTGGTTTAAAATACAACTATATTATAGGCCTTTCACATTTATAGTGTATTTTCAAATGTCTCATTTCTGGTACTGCACACAACTGACATGACACAAAAAAAGGTCATTACGTGTCCCAAAGAGAAGACTGAATGTATACAAAGGTATCCATTGGGTGCTACTTCCTTGTCCCTATTTACCTTACATCTAAAAATATGTATCACCTGATTTATTTGAGAAGCCTTTTATTTCTATTTATTTATACTTGCATTGTTTGTTTTCTGATGAAGCAGACCTATAATCTCTAATATCCTGAGAGATGGAAAGAGAGTTTTGTGTGCCTCTGGGGCAATGTCTCACTCACTGACAATGTTGTCCTTTACTCCAAAGAAGCTGGTTTGCTTTACTGCTTTCTACCTAAGTAGCACACCCTCTGCTGCTGCTGAGGAGCATTTCTGAAATGATGTAATTGCTGAATTTCTCCAGTCCTCTTTCCTACTGCCAGTCATTGCCTGACTTTGAGATGGTTGCTGCAATGCTGTTGACATGTTTGGGTTAGCTCTTGTTAACTCTGTAATCTGTCTCTGTTCTTAAAATATTTTGAATTTTGTTTGGGAGATACTGTATCAGAGCTGGCTGCTTCCACAAACTCCATTCTTGAACAACGTGAATTTCGTTGTTTGGCAAATGTTCATTTCTGAATTTTCTTATATCTCTTTCCAAAAGTTTTGCCCTGAATTTCAATAATTATCAGATCTTTTGTCAAGGGCTCATCCCTTCCCCATAATTGGCTTCTTAATTTACGATTAGCAAAGTCTTTTATCCCCATCTTTTTCTGTTTTTCTTTGTTTTCCTTTCTATCCCTCAGCTCAGGTCCTCTCATGCTTCTTTAATGCAATTAGCTAATGGCCAGCTCACTCCTCTTGATTAGCACTGAAGCTCCTGCTATCAGGAGCACAGATCAGTTCTGCCTGTTCTCCCTGGGGCTGCTGGGTTGGGAGCACATCTGGGAGCACATCTGGGAGCACATCTGGGAGCCCTGGCAGGCTGAGGGCTCTGCCTTGTCCCCATGGGCAGCTGCACTGGGGCTCAAGCCCTGCTCAAACGCAGCCACTCCTGCTCCTGGGCCTTCCCAAACCTTTTTGTGTCATGATTTAAAAACACTGCCTCTTTGATACTTCATCAAGGTTTTGTTTCCTGTAAATGATTTTGATATGTAAGGTGATTTTTCTGAGGGCCTTTCAGTGATAACAATTGTATTCAGTGATAACTGATACTTCTATACTTCTATACACTTACCATAATTGATTCACTAATAACAGTGATATTCATAGGTGAGATGTAGTTTTGGTAACAAATACTCCCCACAAAAGGGAGTCCAGATCTCTTCTTTTCCATACTCCAGCAAATATTCCCCATAAAAGGGAATTCCAGCTTTCTTTTTTTCCATGCTCCAGTGGTGGTAGCAAATATTCCCCATTAAAGGGGAGTCCAGGTCTCTCTTTTTATGGCCAGATGGACAGAGCTCAGCCCTTCACACACTGAGCCCCCTCTGAAGCCTTGGTCTCTGTGGGCATCTTGGACATCACTTTCAGTCACGTGCTGTGGAGGGACATGGTTTGTGGGTGATTTTTTCCCCCTTTCTAATAATGAATTGATTCACTGTAAAGAAGAATTATAATTTCTATTGTTTTAGCAAAAATCCTTTCCATTGCACCAAGATAGGAATTTTTTCAGAGGCAGCTGCAATGCTTTTCTGACAGACAGATGTGGAGTTTGGTCCTGATGTGCAAGACCCTTCAAACCCTCTGCCTGTTGCAAGTATTGTTACTTTGCTATCTTTTCCCAACAAATAGACAAAACGCTGCTGGAGAAGTCTTCTAGCATTTTCCTTGAAGAGTTTTGACAAAACTGCTGCATATTTATTTAGCCCTGATAATGGTTCTGGGTTTTTTTGCATGCACTTAGTCTTTATCTTTTAATCTTGGAGCACTTTAGTTTTTAATTCTGATGCTCCATAGTTAACTTTGCCAATAGGGGTTTTCTCCTAGGGCTACCTTATATTTTGTACAGAATGCAGAAAGCCAAATTCTTCTCTTAACACATTTGTTTGGCTTTATATTATACTAATACTGCATTATTGACATTTCTAAGACTGTTTTTTCATGTTTGGAAGATATCACTGCACTTGATTTTAATTTTGCTCTGCTTTTTGCACTCTACTGTAAATTAATGCAGTGTTTAGAAGTGACAGAAACCTACTTTAACAACATCCTTAAGTCTCAGTGCACTGGGCATGCCAGAAGTGATGTAGAATATGGCCTCCTACCTTTTTATTTGGAAACATCACCAGCAATTAATCTTTTTTTGCAAGCTCATGGGAAAAAAACAGAAGACTGCTAAAAAATTTCTTTGGGTGCATGTCTGTATGTAAAAACCTGAAACTTAAGAGGAACTTCAAGCATTAAAGCACTTATACCTGTTATTTTCAGTGGTGTTCTAAAATGCTCAACTGGCAGACAGCGTGGTTCTCTGAACCAGTTTTGGTATTAATAAATGTAGCTCTAAACACAGTCTGCTCAGCCCAAAGACCAATAGATTGGAGCCTTTGAATGCTATGTCCTTTTTTTAGGTATTCTGTTATGGGTAAAAATAAGATTAAATATCAGTGACACTGAAGTACAAATTAAATCAACTTTCCTAATCTGTTGTAAATTTCACTGAAAATGGTAAAGTCTGGTGGGAAAGCACTTGTGATTTCCCAGCAATGTAAATCCCAGGCACCCTATCACTGTTAACAGGAGATCCTGCACCATGACACTGCAAAGTGATCCTAATTATTTACATTTCTTCTTAAAAACAACCAAGAGAGCAAATTTGAAATTTATCTTGCATGTTAAGGACAAGCCTCAACACTGTCAGCATTTTCTCACATTGTGAAAAAAAAATAGAGAGAAAAGCAATATGAAGTTTTAATACAGAAGGTGTTTGAGCTTGCACATTCACATCAAATTCTCCTTGGTATCGTGTGTGTGACTTGGTGGCAGTGATTAATGCACAATGTACTTGGTGCCAGCAAGGTTTGGGCAGATGGAAAAAGGCAGCAGTCCTTCTAACATGCTCTTAGAGCAGGTTTATGCTAGCACTGAGCTGACTCCATCCTAAAAAATGCTCAGGTGCTCTGCTGCAGCCAAGCACTGAGCAGAAACCTCTGGAGAAATCAGTAACTGCTGAGCTCTGGTGCCACATTCATGTCCACACTGTTCACTGGGAGCCAAACCTGCCCAGTGCCAGCCCAGCTCCCACCCTGTGCTTTCCCCACAGGAACTCTCACTGTGACATTTCTGATGGCAAAGCAAAGCATTGCTGGCCATGCTCAAATGCCTTTAGCTGCTTCCAAGCAGAGATTTGCAATATTTTAATGATGGATTTCAGCAAGAAACACAAGCTGGAAGGTCCAGGATGAGGTTCTCCTATGGGAACAGCTGATGCCATGAAATATGTTTTACTAACACAGTTCTGGGTCTTGTGAGAACTGCACAGAGTTGGGTTTTAAGATAAAAAGGAAGTGATTATTCTTAAGATCTAAATAAAATCTATTCAGGGCTAGATATTTGCAGGGACCTGAGGAGAAGCTGTGTTTGTTGTTTGTGGTACCCACTGCAGGGAGGATGTCTGAACCAGTTCTCTTTAAATCCAGGATGTAACAGTGAACAAAGGTTTCTGAACAGCCTCTGTGCCCCACACTGAAGGCCCGACTGATGACACAAACTAACAAAGCTTATGGCTCTCTAATAAAAGATTTGCTTCAGCAAGTGTGTTAGAACTGACCTCTTTTTTTCATCAGAGTTGAGCCTAAGGACAATGCTCATGAATCAGAGAAAAATAACATTTCTGTTTAAGGATTCTGCTTCATTTGAATAGAGAAAAGCCCTTTGGGGAGACAGAAATAAAGGTTCAGAATCCTAAGTGGTGCTCCCAGTCACAGAGAAGGAAAGCCACCTCCATCCTTGTATTTCGTGTGTCAGTGCAGGAAATGTTTCAGTGGCTGTTCCAGGACAGCCAGGATTACCTGCAGTGGATACCTGAGAATGGAACAGGCTCGAGGGTTTTTGTACAAGTGCCACCAGTGAGTGACAGGAACACGTGGCTGTGACCCCAAACACTGCTGTGAAGGCCTTTATCCACATCTAAGTTTACAGATTTTGCAAAGTTGTTAAACAAACACTGTAACTTTCAACATAAACACAATTAATTAAATATTTATGCAATTTTCTTTTCATTTCACTCAATGCATATACCACACATGAATCAGAGTTTACCTTAAACAGTTGGCTTTAGGATACCATTATCATTCTTATAAAGAATTAAACTTTTCTGGAGCAAATAACTCTCCTGCTTAGCACAAATGCATCTCCTGAGCTTAGTACCTGCTCCAAAGGGTTTCAGGATCTGTTCAGCCTTTTAGACTGAAGAATTGGTGGGTACAGGCATCTGCCTTCATGGTACAGACAGACAGGAGTGATATTTTTCTCACCATGCTCCATCTCCAATTGTTCCAGCAGGACAACAGAAATCTTTCACTGTGAAAGTGAGTAAGGATTGAGTAATGGGTATAGAAATTTCTCTTAAAGCAGCACCCAGCATTATTATTAACCCCTGTTAGTAAGAGTTCTGTCAGGAGAAACAGTGGGGCATCTTCCCCAGAAGATATTCCTTACTTAATAAACCTTTTTGAATTTAGTCCAAAAAATAAGCAAAATTTTTATGGTGTAGAAACTAAAGCACAGACTTTACACAAGTCATTCATCCCATAAACAAACCACCAGTTAACAACCACAGTGGTTTATTTATATATTAGCGAGATGAGAAGAAATCTAAAATCCAAGTATATCACAAATTCCCCTCTGTATCCTATACCAGAGATGCCATTTTTTTCCTTTTCCTGTTTTCCTTACCCTGCCAGGCAAAGTGGATATTTCATTTAATTGTTACTGAAATAATTCTCTTTTTCTTCTCACATATTGCATGGTTATTGTCTCTGGATCCTCTAGTGTTTTGCCTTCATCAGAAAAGGCCTCATTGCTGAGAAATGACAGAGAAAGCATGGAAGTCACTGGCAAAGCAGAAAAAGGCAAACAAGCATCCTGCCCAATGTGCCCTTACATGGATCCAGAGCCTATTGTCCTTAAATAGCCCTACACAGGATCCACTGCACATGGAAAGTCTCAGAGTTCCCCAGTCAAAAGCCAAAAGCAGCCCTGAGACTCAGTCCACTGAGAATCTCTCCACAGCAGGGGATACAAGGATTGTCATTTCACAGGAGAGGTAACAGAGAAAACCTCAGGCTGCCTCACTCAGGGAATTCCAGGGTGAGGGACCAAGCTGACAAGGGGCTGACACTCAGCTTTTGCAGCTGTTCACAAGCTCTCCTTCTATCTGCCTTCTCTGTCACCTGCTGCCAGGGAATTCAACATCCTTATTAAACACAAAACAGTAGAGTTTGACAAATGATTTTTTTTAGATTCTAGCATTCAGGAGTAAGGGAATGCCAGGAACCAGCCTGCTGCAATGATTTTCACAGAATCATGGCATGGTTGGGCCTGGAAGGGACCTCTGGAGATTATCTAGTCCAATCCCCCTGCTAAAGAGGGTTCACCTAGAAGCTGCTTTAGCATCTGCACAGCAGGAGAGAATTCCATTTCTCCCACAAGAGCCTTCCATTGCTCAGGAGGAAGCCTGGGCCTGTGTGAGATGACACAGCTGATGAATCAGAACCAATGTTGTCTCCAGGTTCTCCTTGTTACCTCAGCTGGAAGGCATAGAGTGAATGATGCAGAGACAAAAGAAATCAGAGGATAGAAAAATGGAGGAATGCTACTGTATTTCATCATATTAGCACCCAAAGGAGTCATCAGCAGACTATAAGTAAGTCAACAGAGAGAAAAATTGCCTGTAATGGTGGTCAATATTTAAAGATAAAGTTTACCCCAGGTCTTCTTGTAAATTCATCAACAACTGTAAACCTGTTTGCAAACTAAGGAAAACTTAGCATTTCACAAAAAGCATTCCAAGCCCTGGAAACTTAAAGCTGCTTGTGTGACTCAACCATTTCCACACATGCACACAAAAAGAGGGGTTTTGGCCCCAGATGAAGCATATGTCTTTTCAGCCTTGTCCTGGCTAATCCATTAGTGGATTTGGGGATGTTTCTTGGAGGATTATGTGCTGGATATGAATAGGCTCTGGCTAAGAAACTCTCCTCTCAGATCTGTCTGTTGGCTACACTGCAGGGATGGCTGAGGCTTTGTGCTACACATCCCTGCCATCCCCAAAAAATGAACATCCCCAAAAGTCTACATGAGCCTTCCATGCTCACCCTGCCAGTCCATGTGGGCAGGATGGGGAACCCAGGTCTTCCCTTCATGGGCTGACACCCCAGACATGGATGTCCTCACCCTCATTAGTTACTGATGTATTTACAAAATTCCCGGGACACACTGTGCTCTCCTTACACAGGTTACATTCCAATTTATTCAGTAATATCTAGTCCCCTATATTAATTAGCAAAGAATTATTAGAGGACTCTCTAAAGGTGGCAGAGTGAACCTGTTCTGCCATTATAACATTCCTGCTCACACAGTGGAGGTGACAACACTCAGACAACTTGACATGTCAGGACCTGCAGGGCCCTTTCCAGAGTGTCAGTGGGAGCAGCCCTCTAAAGGGAAAAGGCTTCTGCAGGTGCTGCTGCAGAGAACATGGAGAAAGAGCTGTGCTGCTGGCTCAGAGCTCAGAAAAAGCTGGAAATCTTCTCCAGGATCCTGAAAGGATCTCTTGAGCAGTTCCCCTGACTCTGTAATTTCAGGGTGAGGCTTTGTACAAGCTGTGTTTCCTGAGCTGTGCTTTCTCCCCTGCTCCAAAGTGGGAGACTTGTCATTAGCATGACACAGCAAGGGATCACCTTCCCTCCGTGCTGCAGGGAGGGGAGAACCCTCACGGGCTGTTTGCTCAGGGTGTCAGGGGAGTCACGGCTCACAGAGTTTTCTGTGCTCATTCACCTCTGAACTGCTGGAGGTGTTGGTTCACTCCAAGGAGCAGGAAAGTGGCAATGCCCCGAGACTTATTTGTTCTAGACTCACTATAGAAAACTTGTGAAAAGTGACCCCCTTTTGTCACCTGTGCTGACTGCATGTGCCACCTCCCATGTGACATACAGATCAGCCCACTTTTCTGTCTTAAATACTACAGGAACTCCGCAAGTCCAGATTTATCTTCTCTATCTTTGTTTATCTTCTACAAGATAGTTCTTAAGCCAAAGGCACAGGACATCAATGGGGCTTGTAATGGTTTGAAAGCAAAACAAGTGAGAGGCTCCAAGTCAGAAATACAATTTAATAAGAAAAAGAAAAAGAAAGGGTAAAATAAAATAAATGCAATAATACAAAAGACCACTGACAGAGTCAGAATACAACCTGAGTGGGATGATGG
>JBBMKD010000013.1:24978781-24995525 GCA_037834095.1 Argya squamiceps | reverse complement strand
CAACAATTGGTTTCAACAGATGATGAAGATGGTGATAGAATACTTTGTGCATATCTTATTCTACAACCCAGGACAGGGCTGCAGCTGATCAAAGTCTTGTCCCTGATCTGAGCAGACTCTGGTTCAGCTGGGGTGTGTTTCCTGGCTCCCTGATGGAATTAATCACTTGTGCATAAGACAGTGAGAGTCTGTACAAATAATAAAAAAGTCCCATCTCATCCCTCAGCTTGGTTCCATTGGCAGTTGTGCAGCATTTAGAATTTGTGTGCATTACTGACAGTTATAATCTGCAGGAGTTACATCAGAGATTCGGGAATCTGCTTTTTAGGTATCTTGTGTCTTGTCAAAATGATCACAGTGAATTAAATACAGGAGCTTTGTGATACACTCAAATGAAGCCAATAGTCCTATCCAGTCCCAGAATTCCTAATAGAGATACAAGGACTGAGCAGGGAAACAGCATCAATGTGGAAAATGTTTTGGAAAAAAAGGAGAAAAATGGAAGCAACTTCTGTGGTTGTACTGATTCTCTTGTTTTCTGAGACACTGCCAAATCACATTTGAAGATACACAGAGCTTAAAAACAGTCTTTGGGAGCTTTTTGAAGTCTAGCATTTTTTAGGTGACTAAGTATGGACATGAGCTCTTAAGCAGAGGGTAAACATTCTCTCTTAGGGTGTCTATCTGCTTTTTCCTTCAGTTAAGGGTTTGGTGAAAGATGTGAAGGAAATGTGTGTTTCTGAACTTCTGTATTAATAATATCAAGCACTGATGTAAAAAAAGTCAGCATACAAAGCCCATCTCTTAGTGGAAGCTTTCCTGTTAATTTCAAATAAAAATGGTTTTGCTTAAATCGAAGCAATGAAGAACTATAATAGAAATAGATCAGAATATGTACATTCTGCAAGACCTTATTTACTCTCCATCAGAGTATTTAAGAATTCTAACACAGACACAATTAAATTGTCTTTGAATCTATTATGTTTGAACAGGTTAGCTTTGTTGCAGAAGAACATTGGAGTCCTTTCTGCAGTGTGACTGGAAAAAATCACTTAGTGAATGTATTTGAAATGCTGGAAACAGGCAAGATCCCTCAGCTGTGGTTGGTTTTGGGTCTGACTAAAACTTTTGAGATAGCCTCTGACGGGATGTAAATCAGGAAATAAAACTTTGTGGTGTCACTTGATGTTCGTGAGGCAAAACATAGACATGAGTCTGATTTATGTGACTGCAAACTACTGTCTTTACACATCCTACAGTTTATTAATCCATGGATAATTCTGCCCTGGACTGCACACGTGCTGCAGGATCTCTATCTACAATAATAATCATCTGAAGCTGTCTTCAGCTCCCTGAGTAAAGGCTACCAGGCAATTTCAGGTTATTAAACTGATGCACCCAGTTTGTATAGATGTAAAACCATCTAGATTTGCTTCTTAACATCTTTGGATGTTGTGAAGCAAATCTGTTTTAATTTACTTCTATTTTCACGTTCTTTCCATATAGGCCAGATTCAGCACATCCTAACTGTGATGGCTTAATTTCTTATTACTACAGAAATATCCAGACAACAAGCAGAAGGTTTTATAGCCTCCAGGCAGCATGTTTGGAATCAGAGAACTAACTGAGAAACAACATAGAGAATGAGGAGAAATATGAGGAATATCTATTTTTAGAAACTAAAATGTATTTGTATTTAATTACACTGTGTTTCTATCTTGTGTAGTCCATATTCCCTACAAACATGAAAAGGAACAAGCTGGAGCACATTTAAATGTGGTCATCTGGTGTGAATCTTTCAGGCAACTAATTCTGCCATTATGATTACTTTCCACTCTCACATGCCATTGAATATTGGAGGAAGAAAACAGTTCTGTGTGGTTGTGGTCTATCCAATACCAGTGTGTCACTGGGAAGTTAAAATCTCATCAAAGCCAGAAATGTAAATCTGCCAGACCTCCCAAGAGTACTGAAAGCTTCTTTTTCTCCCTCTGTGCTTTAAAGAGTGGACGAAATAACATCACATCTTTTGTATCTAAGAAATCGTTCTCTCTGCTCATTCCTTAAAACTTGTCCCTCTTTCAGCTTCTTCTGCAAAGGAGGATTGCTTTTCTGAACCCTCTTGGTTCCTTTTGAGCTTTTCTTTCATGGCTAAATAAAAATTAAGGTGTGCAGATACAGAAATTTTGTAGGATCCTGCCATTCTACCTGACAAGGTCCTGTCATTTTATCTGTCATTTTTTAAAAAAACTGTTTTCAACTAGTGGCCTTTTAAATTATATTTATTAGTGAGGAAATGAAAATGTCTGTAGGTTTGGGGCTTTATATTCTTTTTAGTAAATATTATATGCATCTCATTTTACTTAGGTGATGTTTTCCTGATCAGCTTCAGAGAGTTAAATTAGGAAAGGTTGGGAAGGAGAAAACAAAGCGTGGCAATGAATTGATCACATCATAAATTATGCTTTCATGCCTGGGGAACTGGGTCTAACCAAGCTAGCAGGGGATTCTGGTGTCTAAACTGGAGTCTGTGAGCAGAGAAAAGGCAAAACCATCAAAGGTCCCTGCCTAGGAAAGAAGAGAAATGAAGAACATCTGAAAGGAACACCAGGAGCATGCTATAGTAAAATAATTTGGATCTTCACAGAAACTTTAGCACAGGCACTGCAGATTAGCAAAGAAAGCAAAGAAAGTTCAGGTTTAGCACAGTCTGCACATAAACTTATATTTTTTGGTCTTTTTGCTGTGTATCTTTGGTTGAACAAAGGGGAATCAATAGGGAACAAGTTATTTCCCTGTCATTTTTCCAATCCCAGTGTCCCTGCACAGCTTAATACTCTGTGTGTCAGGTACAGGGAGCTCTGCTGCAGCATAAATGAACATCTTGGCAAAAGCCACAGAAGCTTTTCCCCACAGTTCCCCTCTGGGAACTGAGTCTGAGTCCCTGATTCTGACACAGGGATTGTGCTGTTTTATCCTTGTAAGGTCCAGAAAGGAGGTTTTGGTCTAAGACAAAGTCACAAGACCTCTCAGTAATATTTATTATTTTTTTACAATTATTTAGAGAAAATCTAAACTTGAATCAGGACAGTCACAGCAGTCAGGTGCTGAGTGAATTCTGTGAAGAGAGTCTTTAGGATATTAGGAATAAAATTACCAACTTGCTCCCAAGAACCTGTAGTTGATTTTCTCAAGTCCATGAGGCATGAACTGTCTCTGAGCACAGCAAATCCTCACTGCTGCCTTTGGAAGAGCAGATCACACAGATCACACCAGCTGGGGGCTTGCCAGTGTAATTCTGTGTTTAATGCTGTGAGCCAGTGGGGCAAATTCATGTCTTCTGTGATAATTCCATTAAAGACTTACTATTTTGATTAATCACAGGAGGCAAAGGTCATGATCTCCTGGGAACTTTGATTTCAAGCTGTTGTGATCAGTATTTCTATATTTAACTTTACTGCTGAGTTTTTATGGACATTTGCTTTGTCTCTCTTTCAATTTTGTTTCTTCTCTTACCAGTGATTCTTAAGAAGATTTTGGTGACTTATTTTAAAATATTTAATGCAGAGAATCATCTTCCCTAATATGCTTTCAGCTGATCAGTATATACTAGGGAGAAAAGATGAACTGGAGTAATGAGTCTTTAAGCTCTTTGGGTGCATTTTACATACTGGGAATATTTAATACAAAGATGCTGAGGACTGCATTTTTGCAGGACTGAAGGGACTGCAAGAGTTAGATTAGGAACTGCCATTGGTGAAAATTTGGGGAACATGTCTAGTTAAATAATCTGAGAAATTTGTGTTGGAGGAATAGAATCTAAAATTTGTCATTTGAGTAATTTATTCATTATGCACAGGATATAAGCAGCTACATTCCTAACACAGTGGTGGTTGTTGATCTCCAGAGTACAAGGACCAGTTATTTGCTGAATTTGGGGTAATTCAGAGTCAGTTCTGGGGAGTTACCCCCAGTTCATGACATTGATCTCTCCCTCTGCTCCTTAACAAAGCAGTGCTGACAAGACTAAAACCTGTTTGTTGGTGTGGGTTATTGAATTCCCAGCACTGGAAAAGTTGTATCAGCAAAGGGGCTTTGTAAGGGTGTGAGTTTCATCTTCCTTAAGGGTGCAAATGCACTTTGGGTTTGAGCTCCAGCTGTTCCCTGTGGCCCAGCATCCCAGAAGGCAAGGAAAGGAGCTGATGGAGCCTCTCCTTTTCCCTCTGCCCTTGAGGGCAAGGACCTGTGAGTCTAAATCAGAGGAGGGGGAGCCTGAGCCCCTCTCAGGCAGCACAGCTCTTGCCATGAGGGGATGGAGCACAGCAGGAACACATTTGGCAATCTGGGATCCACTTGTAGGAATAAAATGCCATTCCAACCATTTAAAACACATGAAGCTGCATTCAGCACAGCCCTGTCCCTGGGGACTGACCAGGACAGCTTTAGCCCTTTTAAGAACAAGGAAAGAAGGGACCTAGCTGCAAGAACTCAGTGCCCTTTCACAGGGATCCTAGCAAAGGAATTACTTTTTATTTATTTATTTATTTTATGTCTTCAGCTCAGCTTTGACGAGAGGTTCCTTGACTTTTCTGTAGAGGCTGCATTTCCTGTCTGAGATAATATTGAAGATGAGGACTGGCTCCTTCTCCTGTTTCTTTCTACAGACCAAAAGGAGACCCTTCCAAAGTATGCAGCCTTTAATCTGGAGGCAAATACAGGCCCCATTTGTAGCCCTCCCCTCTTCTACAATGACAAGAGTTGCTGCTTGCACGTAACAGTTTTCTATCTCATTTAATCCTTTCTGCCTCCTCACTTCACTTCTATTGTGCCACAGAGGAACTGACTTTTATGCTGAGCTGCTGCTTGTGTATCATCATGGCACTGGAGATAAGTAAACACGTATTTAAGCTGATAAATCAGCCTTACCTCAGCAATCCTGTTTTATTCAGCGTGGCAATCTTACAGCACATTCAATTTCAAATGATAGGGATTTTCATGACCAGTTTTTAGATATACAGGATCAAATTTTGCACAAATGTGCATTTATTTATTTATTTATTACTTTATTATTCTCATACTGCTAGTATTGATAATAACAGTAATGGTATTACTCATTCCATGTGGATGTCAAACTGTAGGTCACTCGAGAATTTTTCCACTAAGAAGCCAACATGATGGTTATTGCAAATAGTGGGAAATTATCCTGAATACTTCAGAGGATGCTGGGATAAGCCTTTTTTGGTCATAGTTTTGTACTGATGAGCTGTGAAATGAGACATTCTCTTACAGTATGAAATCCACATGAGAGGCCTTAGAGGCAGATGAATAATCATTATCCTGGTGTTTATTGGCCAGACATAAAGTTGATAGCCTCTGATGAAATAAGGGCAGATCAAAAGCCCCACTATTTTAATGGAGGTGGATTTCCCTTCCCCTGCTGCATCCTGACTAACATGGTGCTCGTTGGGCCATTGGTTTGAAGACACTTTTTCCCCTCCCCTGTGGCTTGTAATGTTCCTGCAATGTTTCTTTTCTGGTGATTTCTTTCTTTGTTGAAGTTGTGAAACCTGGAAATTTGTTCTTGTGGTTTAGCAACATTGTACATTTATACATGGCAAGTTATAACTTTGAGGTTTCTTGGTATATTACTTATACTTTTAAAAATTCGTGCTCCTTCACCTGTGATCTTAGCAAAATTCAGATGTTTTGGAAAAGTCTGTTTTACTGTCTCTTCTGCCCTCTTATGGAACTGCTCACACACATTAAAGACTTAAGCCAACTCCATGCAGTGGGACATTTGCCACTGAATCAGTAGGATTTGGATCAGGCTCTTCCTTTGGAGGGAAAGGATGACAAATGCCTTATAAAGAGATGTTTTGAACAGGTGAGTAGCACAGAGAAGAGGAGTGGAAGATGAGGAGTGGCCAGTTCTGAGCACCTCAGTAAGGACAAAGGGGGATAATTTACATGTGCATCGTGACAGGCATGCACTAGACAGCTCCAGGGCTGCCATTAGCTCTGCATATTCCCAAGGATTTTTCTGGGGTTTTTTTTTGACAAGTCACTGCAGGTTACTCTGTCTTCATTTAAGAGAAGAGTTTTTTTCTTTTTGGCCCTGTGTATGAGAGTCTGGCTGTGGAGTTCAGGTCCATGTAGCTGCCACTTCGATAAAGAGCTAAAAGAAGCAATTTACCTGTGAAATTCTCATCCCTTCCTCCTCAGTCCCAGTTCAGGGAAACTGAGTAGATGTGGTGGTGTTGTTTGAGCAGCAGCTTCTGTTCAGATTCACCTGCTCATTAGAAGATGAAATTCCCAGGGTTCTATTGCTTTCTGAAAATCTACAGCTCATGCTCTGTTGTGTCAGTTACCTGCTTCTCAGCTATTTTCTTCTACCTTCTAGAGCTTAATTGTGACAAATAAGGGGGGGAAGGAAGGCTTTAATCAGGCAGGGAAAAATTACCTAAGAAATTCCAGTGTGAAAATAATGTAATGTAGCTATGAAGCACCTTCTGTCACTAATTCCTCGTGCTCATAGTAACAGATACTGGCTGTCCATGCAAACCTGAGGGAGTTTGGTAGAAATCAAAGCATGAAAAGTGCATTGTTTCTCTACTGCAATATACTGTTGATCCTTGTAAGACATTTTCTGCTGTTTTCTCTGTTCATGTGACATAGAAAATGGAAGCATGAAATGAAAATACTCTGTTTGGAAAAGCTGAAGGTTCTGTTTGATAAACAGGACAAAAGTATTCATAAGACTTGAACATTCCCTTTTTGGGTCAATGCCTTGTCATTTTCTTCCCTTGGGCTAAAACCTCAGCATGTTTTCAGGCATCCAAGTCATGGCCTGAGCTCACAGAGGAAGAATGAGGGGATGAATCTGACAGTCAGGCGTTCTGTCTCCTCTGTCCACCTGCCTTGTCACACACATGTGCCCACTGCTTTTGTGTGCTGGTTCTCCCTGCCAAAGACCAACACACAGCAAGTGTTTTGTTCCCTTCCAGCCCTCTACAGAAGACTGAGGTTAGTCCCTCAAAACCTGTTGAGGTGCAGATGCCTCCCCTATTTCCCATATTTGATAATGTCATAGAAGCAAAAACAGTTGAACATGCTTTGCCATGAGGGGATGGAGCACAGCAGGAACACATTTGGCAATCTGGGATCCACTTGTAGGAATAAAATGCCATTCCAACCATTTAAAACACATGAGACTGCATTCAGCACAGCCCTGTCCCTGGGGACTGACCAGGACAGCTTTAGCCCTTTTAAGAACAAAGAAAGAAGAGACCTAGCTGCAGGAACTCAGTGCCCTTTCACAGGGATCCTAGCAAAGGAATGACTTTTTATTTATTTATTTTTTGTCTTCAGCTCAACTTTGATGAGAGGTTCCTTGACTTTTCTGTAGAGGCTGCATTTCCTGTCTGAGATAATACTGAAGATGAGGACCCTCCCTCCATCTGTTCCAAACTTCTGGCCATAGTTCTGTCCAGAGTTGGACATCCAGAGAAGAGAGGTGCAAAACTGTGTCATTTACCAAAGGCATTTTCTCCCCTGTGGATCTTTGCCTGCAGGGTTCAAACCAAAGGGCAGCTCAGAGCAAGGCAGGGCTGAGCCCCTGTTCTCCACACTGGCACAGCACTGTGGGATCCTGCTCCCTTCCACAGAAAGGCTCATCCCTCAACTCCAGTGGGAGCAGGAGTTGGAAAAGACCCATACCTGCATCTTATTTCAGAGCAGGATTTAATGTAGCAGCTGAAACTCATTCCTATTATTTTATTCTTCCCATGGGATCCTGATTTACAATCATTTTTTCACAGAGCCCACCGCTTTAAGGATATTTTGAGTACACATCATTGTCACCAGGCTGGGATCTACCAAAGTCAGTGGGAATAATATTAGAGCTCTTTGGTTTCTACCACTTCCACCTGCACCAGTTACACTTCTGGTCTTACAATGACAGTGGTCCTACTGTCTTCTGGGGGCAGTTAGTAAAAAAACATCTTGTTCAGCATGACTGGTAAAGACCTTCAACATTTGACCATTAGATAATCAGGAGGAAGTGGGGTGAAGAGAGAAAGAGGAGAGGAGAACTCCAAAGGACATTCGAAGTAAAGATCTCCTTCTCTGAAGTCATTCTGTAGCCAAAAATCAGCAGTGAGAGCCCAAACTGGTGAGCACTGGCTTTTAACTGGTGAGCACTGGCCATGGGCCTTCAGCAGTGATGGGAGCTGTGCACAGCTGAGTCCCTGGAGCTGAGTGTGGAGCTGTGGTGTGACTCCAGGCTTTGCAGGGAGCAGGCTGCATGGCATGGCCTTATAATGAACATTTTATCCAGATAAAATTCAATTGGTACTTACTGAATATAAATGAGTGCATAATATGAAGAGCACACAATTTATATAATTAAAGATTGATACAGTACACTAGTTAGGAATGTAAATTATTTTCAATTATGCCTTTTACTGAAATTGAACTGATCAGTTTCCCAAAATTTACAGACACACACAAACACACAAATTTTACATGTAAATGTCATTTATGGATAATACATTATTAACATTATACTATAAACAAATCATCTTACCCCTATGAGCTTTATTTTCTCAGTCAGAACCTTTTTCCAGCCCGGCTCTGGGGCAGATGGAGCGTTCTCCTGGCTGTGTGCTGTGGGAGCAGTCTGTCACTTGTGATCAGAGCTGCTGCTCACTGCACAGCACAAAACTCAACCTGATGCCTCCTGACCAGGAGAGCGCTCGGCAGGAAGTTCCAGCTGAGGTTCACAGTTCCAAAGTCCACAACCTTCTAATATTTTCAAGGTTTCATGTGCTTTACACAAGTCAACACATGGTCTGCTTCTCCTAAAAGTTCACCTACAGTTTAGCAACGTCGTCAGCTCCAGGGTTAGGAGAGAGGGAAAAGTACATTTATGTCAAAAAGCCTCTTGGTTTTGTAGTTTTTATGGCTTAAACATTTTAGTAAAATCTCACCAGGAATCAGACTCTCAGCTGTGACAAGTGCACAGGGTTCCATTCCAGTCAGTGAAACAGTTAATTTGCATCAGGTGAGGATCTGACCTGAATTGGTTTCCACTCTGATGTAGCAGTTCCTGAGCTGCCTTCCTCTCATCTATGGAATCCTATGACTGCTCTATCAAAGATGTAATTAAAAATCTGCCATAACAAATGTGCACTATGCCCTACCCAGCTCTTGTGCTGACAAACTGCCAGAGGGGAAGAGTTTGATCTTTCCCTCAATGTGGCTTGCCTCTGTTGCTGAAGGTTTTATCAAAGAGCTGGAGAGGAGCAAGCCCTGATGGAGCAGGAGAGGCAGCTCCAAACTGCCAGACAATCCAGCCTTCCCCAGGGCAACTCACACTGCTGGAGCACCAAGCAAGAGATAGGCAGAGCCAAACACTGAGCACAGTTTGTTTTATGGTGATAGCAGCTCCTTTCTGCTGAGAATGTGAGCAGCAGAGCTCTGCCCCAGCTGGTACTTCTGGGTGGTCTTCAAGGCTGACTTCAAATAGCAGCCAGGGCAGTAAAACAGCATGGAAGTGTCAGAGACATGAGGAACTCTGCTAAGGTCCTTATCAGCACACAGCCCTCCAGATTTTGACCAGCTACACGCTGAGGAGGAGCATAACGAGCCGCCATTCCTGCCTAAAAATCCTCAGGCAAGTGTGCATATAAAGGAAAAGAGTATGCAGGGCATTTCTTTGAATAAATTACTTCCCAAGCACAGTAATGATGATCAAATGCTAACAAGTATCTTCATCTACTTCCCAAATATATTAATCTCCTACAAAAGCATAGCTGATAAAAGCATGCTGGTCTTGAGTTGGTGACAGGCCAGAGGATGAGCACAGGAACTGTTTATATATATGAAACATCCAATTCTTTTATTCAGTTCTTTTTTGCTTGAATTCCTATAAAAGTTTTCTATATATCTCCTAATTTCACTGCTCAAAATAAATTCTTATATGACCATTATTCATATTGTTTAATAAACAAATCTAAAACCAACTTAATCAGAATACATATAAAAGAACCCTTGATATTAACATGCAGAACATCACAATTCCCAAATACTTTAACAAAACTATACGAAATTGTTTTGCCTAAGGACTATATCTAGAGTCCCCAGAAATGGGGATATTTTTATGATTCACTAAGATTTACATCAGGCCATAAGTGAGCAACAGATTTTAAAAAACATATCAGTTATTTACAGCAGGCAGAAACCCTGCTTTGCTTGTGTGGAACAAATGCATTGTTTCAAAAGCACGTGGAAGAAGAATGGCTGCCTCTTTGTTTAGAAAATTTGCAAAGCTTTAAAGCAGTGATAACGTTTTTTTCTCATTTTACTTGTGAGGCATATATGAGTAAAAAAAAAATGTAAACTTCAGCACTGGTTTAAATAGTTACAAGACCACATATTGTATTGGGAATAGACAGAGATACTAAAGACAAAGTACTTTCATTCAAAAAAAGTATATAAAATCTGAAATTTTTAACATTTCTTTTGCTGACATTGCTTCATAATAATTCAATTCGAAGATAGTTATTATTTTCAATAATACTGCATTAATTTTAATAACTTTTTTTTTCACAATGGGAGAACTTAAAATGTATCCAGAGTTCTTTCTGCACTAAAGGCAGAGATAGAAGGAAAAAAAAATCACCTGGGAATGTTAAAATTCAAAGACCTAAATGTATCTATGACATATTCCAGCTGCATACAAAATGCACTTAATCCTGTGCAGAGAACTTGGCATTCAAACCACCAGCCCCAATAAACAGAGCTCCATGTTTTCATTTGCTATTAGTGCCCTTCACTTTTGTCTGTTGAGGGAAAGGTTCCTTTCCAGACAAAGCTTTTGTTGGGTGGAACAGCAGAGCACACTCTGTCAGTGTTATCAGTGTCTTTCAATGTGGAACATATTTAACTTGACACAGGAGCAGAAAGAAAAGTAGAAATGGGACTTGTGAGCTGAAGTAAAAAGGTATTGAGCTCTGTGATATCTCCCAGGAGCAGAGGGGCAGAGGAGAGCCAGTGGCACCTTCAGTATCACAGATCATGGAGGAAAAAATCCTTTTGTTAAAATACACTGAGGCAGAGGCTGGGTTTGGGGGGAAGCAGAGTTCCCTGCAGATCCTGCACAGCCCAGGAACAGAATCACCAGAACCTTTGGCTGGCAGGAGAGAGCAACTCTTATTCCACAGTTAAAATCCTCTTTTCTCCTGAGACGCAAAGTCCTCCAGTTCCTCAGGGGCAGCTCTACAGTGAAACCAGAGCAGTCTCCCAAATCTCAGCCTGAGCTTACAGAGAATTTCTGGCCAGGGAGGGCAATTAAGCCCAATTAATGTAATCACAGCCCGACCAAGGCTTGTATGTATGTGAATGTAAGTGTGCCTTGCCTGAAGAACGGCTTCAGATCCTAGCCTGGCTAGCTGGGAGCTCAGAGGTTCTTAGTTAATAGTTATTCCTTAGCTTACAATGAGTGAACTGAAGTTTTAGAGTGACATTTTAATTTTTAGAATTAGTCCTGTTTATGTGTCAGAATATTAAACCCTTGTCAAAAAATTCTAAAATACAAAAATAGTTTGGGGAGCTTTCCCACCTTATAATGTGGAAGCAACATTAATAAACATTCAAGATGCCTTTCCAGGTTTGCAGAGTTATTTTATTATTCTGGTTCTACCTTTTGTACATTAGCAAAATTTTGTGTGCTCATAACATTTGTTTTTCACGTAATAGGGAAGATTCGCTTCTTTCACTGTAACATAAGTTGAAGTGCCATATTTTGAAATAATTGAATCAAAAAAGGTTGTCACATCATTATATCTATCTAAAGCAGGCAATTGTTACCTAAGACGGCCTCAAAAAAACCAAATTTCAGATAGGCTGAAAGAAATGTGGAAATTATTTTATAACAACTTAAAATGATTGCAATGTTTCTAGTGAAAAGGTGTATTCTTCAGCTTTATACTAATGCTCCTCCTACTACACAAAGTTGAAATTAAAGTTTAATACAACTTTTCAAACCAGTGAGGAGAGTAAAATAGATTTAAATTCTAGCAGTGCAATGTGAATTAGCTTCTCTTCCTTCCAGCTCTTTCTCTGTAATGCCACAGGACCAGGAAGGGAATTTGTGAATATGGGCCTACTGAAGGGAGGAAAGGCAGCAAGAACCTAAGAATTGGGTTTGATTGTTGCAGTGAATCACTTCTAATCTAGCACACCACAAATTGCATTAATTCAGTGTGCAAGGTGTTCAGAGCAACAGCTGAACAAAGCAAGGATCTGTTCCTATTTGTGCTTTTTGCCTACTTTTAAGGCAAGAGGAATTTCAGTGAGTGTCTGAGCCTGTCCTGCTATTGACACAGGGTTCCGTCCTCCAGGTCTGGGAACCTCCCTGTCCCCAGGACTGAATCTCCTCCCAGGCAGCCCCTCCAGGCCCTGCAAGGCTGTGGCTGCTGTCACAATGCAGAATTCCTGACTCTGAGGGTGCTTTGCAAAGGGAAAGACAGACAGACAAACACGTGGTCTGAGAGTTTGTGACCTCACAGATCCAACTCCACCAAACAGTCTCAAGGTTCTGGGTGTGTGCCTTTATTTTCTGCAGAAGGGGCAGTAGAAGGAAGGCAGAAAAGCTGTTTAGTCTGGGTACACTGCCAGCAAGGCTCAGGATTTGTTTGGCCCCTCCATCACAGCTGAACAAGGGGTTCCAATACAGCACCATCAACTGCTGCATTCATCCTAAGCCTGTGATTTGTTGCATTTTTTCTGCTCTTTAAAGTGAAGTTTACTGGTCCTACACTGATTTAAGATTAGTAAGAGAATCTTAGGACTAACAACTTCACAGCTTTCATGATGAAAACCAGCAATGGAAAACTGCATCACCAGAAATAAGAAAAGTCAGTTTTACACAAAGTTGTTTTAGGTTCTTTTTTAAATTATCATGACATTTCTGAGAGTGGAGGTTATCAAGGCTTGATTGGTGTCCTCAGTGTTGGGGATTAACAATCTATGAGTATTTTACACGATCCACTTTTATCTCTTTATGGAGGTGTGGTCTGGCCTCATGAAATTCCTGTTGAAACCACATGAAAATCATCTATCATAGTCCTTTGTTACTGAGAAATATTTTGGGGTCTGAAATTATGTGCAGCTTAAAGAGTACCTGTCTGATTAATGAGCATCAACACTTTTTAAGAATGTATTCTAATTTTGTTTTGATTCTAAAGCCCAAATATTATAACAGTTAATTTATTATATATCCTGAAAATATTTATTTGTATGATTGCTCTTTCATACTTTTTCCTATACTGATACTTTGGGGAAAAAGTTAAACAGTTACACATTAGGTTAATTTTAAGTGCAATATATTCTTCCCGAGGCCATGCTTTTTTAAATTAAAAAACCTAAAAATTAGGGACAGGAATGTGTGCTGGCTTGGAACTTGAAATTCCTGGGCCTGATTAAAATAAAATATCTCCCACTGATATTTTAAAGCTTTTGAAGTAAACAACAGCGTTTCCTATTTCTGTGGAATGAGGCCATCCCCCTCACAGATGATGGAACCTGCAAATCTTTCACATTTGTGTAGTTTTGTTGTATTTAATGAAGGAGTGAGCACTAATATGAAGGGCTCTCCCTGGACTTCTGTCCTTGCTGTCATCTCTTGCCATCCTACTCCCAGATCCCCTGCAAGGCACTGGAGCTCCCTTCCTCTTAGGGGCATTAAAAGTTGCTTTGCAAGTTCCCTTTCAACAAAACAAAATTTTTGTTAACATGTTGTGTTTACAGGCAGCATTCAAAAGTTTTTTATCATAAAATCAAAAAGCAGTAAGTAGCACTTGGTGAAAAGGAAACCTTTGCAACTCAGGAGACTGGCAAATGAAAAGTGACAAAATTCAGTGGAAACGTTTTAGTGTTTGTGAATTTGTTTCCTCTCAGAGTTAGCAACTGGCATGGCTGAGATGCAAAAACAAACAGAAAAGTTCCCAAACTTTGTTCTTACTTAATCATGAAGTAAATGCAGTTTTCATTTGAATGTTTTCAGGCTTGCCCGTGAGCAGCACATTTTGTGCACTGCTGAAATGCTGAGTGAGCAAAGTGTGCTTGACTTGAGGTGCTGCTTTGCTGCATGAAGGTGAAGTAATTTACTGGCTGTGTTTTCCTGTGCTGGTGTCTGTGAGGGACATAAATACAGAGTAACAATTAGCAGTGCTCAGAGAAGTGTTGACACCAATTCCTAGAGGAGATGATTTAGTGCTGACCTGTCAATAAACAACACTAAACTTCACCAAGAAACAACCAGGTTTTAGTAAGTGCTTTTGTTTGCCAATGCTGCTGAGTATTTCTTCCCATCTGGCCCAGGTCCTGGGGGCTTTCTGGTTATGCCCATTGATAAAGGCCAGGTGGGCAAGTTTTGTGAGCTGTCTGTCACTTCTTCAGAAATGGGATGTGGCTGTAGTTGAGAGAAAAGTAGGGGAACAAAAGGGGTGGGCAGGGAGCAGAATTCCTCTCATTCCCAACCCCTTCTCCTGTTCAAGCTCAGCAACACCTGGATGTTCCCTCAGTAATGCTGCTCTGGGGATTCCCTGGGAGCTGCTGTGAGCAGCAGGAGCCTCTTTCATCAGGAAACATCGCAGAGTGCTGGGTGAATGTGCTGCAGTGCCGCCACTGCCAGGGAAGATGCCTGTGCTGACTGAGCTGTGGTGCCCAGAGAGGGCTCTTTGGTGGGCTTTGTCTGAGAGCCTTCCTCTAAAATGATATATTCTCCTTTTTAGGAAAGGATGTTCATATGTTGTGTGTGGTTACTGGCTAGGTGGTGGCATTAGTCTGGTGTTTGTAATAACTTTAAGTCACTTTTCTCACAGCTTGCTGGATGCATGAGTTCATTTTTGTGCCATGGGAGTCCCTGTCTCGGTGTTTCTACTTAATTGAGATGAATTGTGTAGGACAGAAGTGCTCTTTGTCATAAAATATGCATCCAAAACTTAAACCTGGAATTTTTCCTTACAAAGCACAGACCTCAAGGCTTGTAACAACTTTTGACTGCTCTTCTTGTCATCTTTGGTATTAGTGACATCCAAAAAACACAAAAAACCAGACATTCTTAAATACAAGAGTAAGATGTGGAAAGGCATTTAACAAAATGCAACTTCAATTAATCAATCAAGTTGATTAGAATGTAATTTTTTTTTAGGTCTAGCACTTAATGAATCCATGTTTAACAAAGGAAACTTTGCCAAAGCAGATTGTGTCAAGCCTATTTTACTGGTTTGAAGATGGTGTAAACTCCACTGAAGGAGGGGAGCTGGTGCTTGGATTTTCACTGTGGTGAACAGGTGCCTGTTTACAGCAGGGTTTACTAAAGAGGTACTTAGGATAATATTTACAGAGAGAGCAGTGGAGAGAGAAAGCATCCAAATGTTTTTGTTCCTCTGGAATTGGTCCCTGGTCAGCTGGGGAGAGCAGTGGTCTCAGACAGAGCAGTGAGGCTGCAGTTTTATTTCCCTTCCCCACTTTCCTATCTCAGCCCCTCCAGAGAACAAGTGGAGTCTTTCACTCTGCTTCTGAGGAGGGGATCCTTTGCTAAGCAGCTGTAGTGGAAAGCAGAAAATCATTTCTACTCAATAAATTCTCACTGAGACTTCACTGAGGGCTAAATTGAGCTTCATTACACCCTGTTTACACATGACATTGATTTCTTGAAAGGTTATTGCTGGTAATTCTCCTTTTCTATAAAAATTTGCAGGTGTTTCAAAAGTATAGGGAGTAAAATGTGTTTACTTACCAATGTTCTATGGAAAGCACCTTAAGAATCTGAATTTTCCTAAGCCTCAGGTATTCATCTATGAATTTTTAAAGGTTACTGACTGATTCAGCTGAATTTTTACCTCTCTCTGGTTGTGAAAATAACTTTGAACTGTGTCTGACTCATGTTCAGTGGGAGAGGCCATGGATGTATTGCATCTTGCAGAGTATCTGACACTGCCCATTGTCCTTAACTGTCTTTTCTTTAGTTTTGAAAGCGCATCTAAGTGTTTCTGTAGTTTAAAGTTTCCATTCTTTCTTCCTTGATAAAGAGAAATAATAGATTTCAGACTTATTTATTAAATTTTAATTTTGAATGTCATAAAAATGGTGTTATTTCGGTGTTTTGTTAACTCTTGATTATTTCACTAATTTCTAGAGATTTAAATGTTTCTGTACAGTGCTTGGCAAAAGTTAAGGAGCTTCTTAGGCACTGTTATGTTCAGGAGAGGCTTTCCATCACCTTTTTTAGGAACTGAATCAAGCCTACACCCTGTGTTTTCACCTCCTCTGAACCTAAAGGACTTTCAAATCTTGATCATGTGTGAGACTGAACTGAGAAAATCCTGACTGGGAGTCTCATCAAAACCACTGGAAATGCTTCATTGTTGTCAAGGCAGAAAGGCTGTGAAAAGCTTCCTCTCAGTCCTGGTCTCTTTGAACACCTGAATACTCATTGCTTTCTTATGTGGAAATAGTGAGGCTGGAAACAAGCTTTGCTTTGCAGTAGCTGTGAAAATAATCAGTGTGGAGTCTTGGAAGTGGTGTACTTTTGTAATGGTTTGAAAGCAAAACAAATGAGAGGCTCCAAGTCAGAAATACAATTTAATAAGAAAAAGAACAAAAATAGGTAAAATAAAATAAATGCAATAATACAAAAAGACCACTGACAGAGTCAGAATACAACCTGAGTGGGATG
>JBBMKD010000013.1:24937171-24975835 GCA_037834095.1 Argya squamiceps | reverse complement strand
GCCATTCCCTCCTGGGGCTATTGTCCCCTCTGGCATATCCTCCTGAGGCCACTGTCCCCTCCTGACATGTCCTCCTGAGGCCACTGTCCCCCTCTGCCACGTCCCCCTGAGGCCACTGTCCCCTCTGCCATATCCTCCTGAGGCCACTGTCCCCTCCTGCCATCTCCTCCTGAGGCCACTGTCCCCCTCTGCCACGTCCCCCTGAGGCCACTGTCCCCTCTGGCACGTCCTCCTGAGGCCACTCTCCCCTCTAGCACATCGTCCTGAAGCCACTGTCCCCTTCTTGCCACGTCTTCCTGAGGCCACTGTCCCCTCTGCCATGTCCTCCTGAGGCCACTCTCCCCTCTGCCACATCCTCCTGAGGCCACTGTCCCCTCTGGCACATCCTCCTGAGGCCACTGTCCCCTCTTCCATGCCCTCCTGAGGCCACTCTCCCCTCTGCCACCTCCTCCTGAGGCCACTGTCCCCCTCTGCCACATCCTCCTGAGGCCACTGTCCCCTCTGCCACGTCCTCCTCTCCTGCTGCAGCCATGGCTCTCCTGTGCTCTGAGGCTCCTGTGGGGCTTTGGGCTTTGGTGGCAGCACAGAAATTTCCATTTTGGGGTAATGTGAACATTTTTCGGGTGTTTGCCCTCAGTTTCCTTTCAGATGTGTGTATGTGCATGGGGGCATGGAAGAGGGAAGGTGGAGAACAAAATCTGGAATTTTCTTTACTTCCAATTCTGCCCAGATTAGGCTCTTCCCTTATCTGGCTCGATAGCTCCAATTTCTCTCCTTGCTGGGTGCTTGAGGATGCAAGAAATGCTGATGTCCTTCCCCTTAGTGAAATTAGGAAGCTTCAGGTTTGTGTCTGGGAGAATCTGACCATGGTTAGGCATGGTGAAAACAAGGAGGTATGAAAAACTGACGTGGAGACAAAACTCCCCATGCTATGCTTGCTTGCTTTCTGCTGGAAAAAATCCTTACAGCAGGAGGAATACAAAATAAGGAGAATGAAGCTTTCAATGCATAGCTCAAATGATGCTTTATTCTGCTGCCAGTGCAAAATAGCAGTGATTTTCTGCTCTTAGGAAATGGTACCTCATGGAGATCTTGTTGACAAAATATCTGAATTCCCATTTTCCATTGAGGTGAAACTGGCTCAGTGGAACAACTGACATACCTTAACTCAGATCATGCCTGGAGTTCTGAGTGTGTGCACTCTCACTAAATTTGTCACTTAAAGCTGAGGGGGTGAGTCTGATGGCTCGTGGAGTTCTGTCACAGCCACGACAGAATCTGCACCTGATTTAGAGAAGTTTTGCTCTTTTGAGAATTCCTTTTATCAAACAGAAACCACCCAGACAAATTTTGTTTGATAGCTAATTAGCATTTAAGTAGATAAATATGTATCTAAGGACAGTGGATTAACCTCAGGACATTAAATGAAAAATTGTTCCTTGATTCCTTTTGAAAAGGCCCATAAAAAGCATCACTCTGAAGACAGCTGTCATCTTTTATTGGCCTGTGTGCATGTGTGGAGGTTTTGTTTGTTTTTTAAGGGGAGGAGTAGAAGTCTTCTTTGGCAAGGCTTCTTTGTCTGAGAATCTCTGATTAGGAATGTTGTGCTTTAGTTATCCTGGTGCCTGGTTCTGGGCCAGGATTTCTCAGGATGGAGGATGTTCCCCAGTGGTGGTGTGCTTTTTGCCACTAGCAATGGTTTTTCCTAATAGGGCAAGCTTATAAGGCTCATTACCATGAAGGGAATAATGGGAAAGGAAGTTTCAGTGGGATTTTTGTTTGCCTTTTTTAAAAAAGGGAGACAGAGACAAAGGATGGAGTTAATATAAAATCCTGCTCTCCAGTTAGCCTGAGAGATGACCTGCAGTTTTTGGAATTACGGTATGTTCAAAGATATGTCACTGAAATAATGTAATGCCACAGACATTAGGCCATAATGACCTAAAAAAGTATGTGTTTAGTAGTTTGCAGCTGGAGTCAAGGAAGGAGCAAAACCACTTGAAGTGAGCCAGACCCACACATTCTGAAATCCATTATTACATTTGGAGCAGTGGCTGGGGAAAATATTCCCAGCTAACACTGTGCCTTTGGTTTAGATTAAATGTCACAGGATTAGTGGCCTGCAAGGGTGCAAGGAGAGCCTGGACAAAGGATTTCTGATTTTTTATGTAGCTGTCAACATGATCTGAAAGATCACGACTGTAGTCCCCATCAACAGTGGTCTGGAATTTTACAGGGTGGGATTTTTGTTTGGGTTTTTTTTTAACAAAGAGAGAAAGGACTTGTGAGAAAAAGGAATTGATATGGATCACCCAGAATAGATAAAGGTCTTCTGAATGTCCTCAAATACTTCCTGATGACCATAAGGTCTAAATAAGCATAGCTATATGTTCAATAGTCTACTGAATTACAGATTAATTTATTAATTTCTTAAATTTCAAGAGTCTAATAAGGCCTTATATTATTGCTACTCTTGCCTGTGCACCTACTCATCCATGCAGCCCTCTTGGTGAAAACAGCAACGTGAAGAGCTGGAGTCTCTCTTGGTGGCACCACAGTTTTCCTAATGCCTGCCTGAGCAGTGGGCAAAGCCAGGGATTTCAGATGTATTAGTTGCTCTAACAGCCAGATGATTTTCCTGACAGGGCATGTACCTTTCCTGGTGTCTAATTTACCAGTGCTTGGCATGATGCATCCAAGATTTAATATCAAAACTTCCTTTTAGAGTTGTTTTTTTATCTCCATGTTATCTTACTCTTCCTCAAAGCAGTTTTAGGTGTGCACCCACAGCTGCATGAATTGCCTGTCCATTCACCTGATGGATTCTTTCTGCACTTGCTTGTAAGTGAAACCAACATTCCAACACTGCTGCCTTCCTTGGTGTGAGGCAGCAACCACCAAATATCAAATCTGAGGTGTTTCACAGCACATTGCCCTGCTCCACAAGGGAGTACAAATTTTCCTTTGGAGCTTTTGCTGGAGAGGGCTCTGTGTTTTACTGAGCCCTCCAGTGTGCTCCAGAGGCATTGGCTGAGCTAATAAGGGACCATCCAGTCCTACAAACCTGGCCTGTTTTCCTGTATCTAATCACACTTAGCAGCAGTTATCCCAAAAGTGAAAGTGGTATGCAGAATTCAGTACAAGAGTGGTTCTGATGTGGCTAAAAACTATCCACACTGGCTTTCTTCTTTTCCCCTGGAATGTTAATGCTGTGGTGTTTGGGTGTTTTGAACACAAAATGTTTTTTGTTTCCCCCACGGTAGTCTGGTCTCCGTATGTTAAGCAACTCCAAGGATAGTCCATTGAAGAACATCTTTGGTTAATAAGAAGCTGAAAGATAAGCCTTGTGATAATTGATAAGTCATTAGCAGGACTCTAGTTCATCAGATAAGACAATTAATGGTTTCACATTTCCTAAAAAGTTGCAGTGTTGGGCTGAGTCACTGCAAGATGAAGGATGAGGGATTGTTTTGCAATCCAGTTTGAATGCAGGACAGATTTACATCCCAGTGTGTTTGTTTCTGCAATCCCTACACTGGCTTTTCAATCATTTTTATTGACTTCAAACACTCAGTTGAGTGCTTGTGTTATGAAGAATTCATATTTCATTCCCTCAGGTTTTGTACAGCAGGAGCTGTTGTTTGTTCTCACTTCTCTTACGTGTGCTAATCAGTGGGCTGTCACAGTGAAAAAATTCACTTTTTTCACTGTGTAGGTGTTAGAAATATGGATCACGATTTGAATGTTGTGGAACCAAGTTATTCCATAGCTACATTACAAAGGAGGGAAAAAAAATCAGAATTCATTCCAAATTTCTTAGGGATTTATTTATGAATTTGAAATTCATCTTTTTTTCAGCTGGTTAGAACACAAATTTTCACTTACCTTGTATGGTACAAAAGTTCAAAAGGCCGTGAAGACAGTAACACAGCATAACTTGTATAGTCACAGTTCTTTGTACTGGTACTGAGAATTTCACTGAGAATTGTGCTTCAAACCCAGGCAGGTTGAAGTGCTGCATCTTTGTGGCAGTGTTGATTCGAAGAAATGGTTCTTAATTTCCAAACATCAATTGAACAGAGCAGCTACGAAATTATGCTTTTGGTGGAGAGCTTTAGTTTTCCAATAGTATTTCTAGAAAAAGTAATTTTTAGTGAAGTGAGGGAGTCAGGAGGAGGTTCTGACACGATTTGTGTCAGGAGGTTTGGTGGGTTCACTGCGTGGAGCCAAGATGCCACCGCAGCCACTTTGACTTTGCCGTGGAACAGCAGCCTCAGTTCCTCCCTTCTGAAGGGAGTGATTAGGAGCAAAGACAATAAGGTGCTTTGGGAGTTTTCTCTCTTTTTTGTGTTGCTCCAATCCCAGTTGGGGTTATAAAATGCAGATGATGACTTGAACTGAAGCTCAGTGTCCCTAATGCCCAGTCAGAAGCTGTGGCTGTAGCAGGTCCCTGTCACCTGTGAGAGTGAGTTCTCCTTGCTGTTCTGCCTCCATCCAGCCCTTCCATCTTCTCCTGGCAAATGTGCATGAGTGTTTTGTACTCGGTTTGATGAATGAGTGTTTTATACTGAA
Organism: Argya squamiceps; assembly: GCA_037834095.1. Lineage (NCBI taxonomy): Eukaryota > Metazoa > Chordata > Aves > Passeriformes > Leiothrichidae > Argya > Argya squamiceps. The sequence continues at coordinate 24,971,263 of JBBMKD010000013.1, read as the reverse complement.
TAAAAATTCCTACTGATTCTTACTTGTTTTGTAAAAGACTGCACAAATGGCACACAAATTCCTTGCTTACAGCAAAGTGAAGATAAGAGAGGAGATAACATCCCAGCTGAATTGAAGGATGAATTCTGGTGGCACTGCTGCTGAATTTTTAACCTATTTCCCTCCATCCATAGGGGTAAGAGCTTGCTGGACCCAGCAGGCAGGTCAGGAGCATTGTGACACTGAAGGCCTAATCTATACCTCAGTGCCTCAGTTTGAAACGCCCCTTTGGGAATCCTAAAACACTATTTTCTTTCAAATATTGAAAAATATTATGGCTACCTACTATACTAAGAGGAAATTTTCTGGGTATATAATAATGTACCCAGAATTAATTACTGTAGCTGCTTTAAACCTGTGTATTTGAGAGTAAAAAATTCCCTGGTGTTCTCTGTATCAATCTTAAAGGCCAAGCACATAAAGCTCGTCATTTGCAGTGGGCAAAGTGGATTCCAGTTGCTCAAGCTGCTTCTCTGCCAGTATGAAGTGGAGCCTGTGTCCAGAGGGTAGATAAGGATCGTGCTCTTATTAGCATACGACTTAAGGAGTTAATTGCAGCGCTTAAGAGAGGTGATAGCATCTCAAACTACAGCCTTGAAAGTGTCAGAGGAAGAATAACAGTAATATGACTGTTTGATTTAAAGAGATGGGAACACATCCTCTGCTGCTAAAAGCCAACACCGCTGGCGTTGCCAGAGCTCAGCTCGCTGTGCAAGGCAATGTCAGAAGCTACTGGGAAGAGTTGTTTGAAGCCTATCATAGCTGGAGCCCACTGATGTATCTCTAAACGTGTTAAAGCTCCCTCTGATTCAGTATTGAAGGTACAGCTGTTACAGAAATAATAACTTCTTTTTATAAATTCTGTACTCCTGAGATAATTCCTTTTGAAAGGCTTGGAACATCCTAAAGAAACAGACAACTGAAAGGTGCCAGAATCTGACCTAGACTTACCAATTTTGAAATGCAGTTCCAACGGTGATATTCCAGTTTGCTATCACTCTGTCTGTAAAGTACATTGTTTGGGCTGTAATATAATACACTTCCATTCATCTCAAGTGATGCCTATGAAGTCATTTGCACGGTGTTGAGGGCACTAAACCCCCCTGGTGCAGCGGGTGAAAGAGAAGACAGAAAGGAGCCCAGGGTGGATGGAGGTGTTGGTGTTACTAAAAATGTCTCGGGGTCTGTCAGGTCCAGACCTGTCCCTGCAAAGTCTGGAGACAGAAGTGTAAACACTGGTTTTTAACTCTTCATGGAGCTGAAGTATATTTGCTGTTCTCACTGACAATCTCACTGGAGAGAAAACAGGAGGGGAAAATAGGAAAATATTCTCCTATTTAAACTCACAGTTCGTAGCAGCCACTGTTGGGCAATCCCAGCTTAAGGTCTTTGTGGCAAAGTTTGGTCTCACCTTTCTCCTGTTACATCGTAGGCAGTGACTTGTAAGCAGTGGCTTCCCCCTGTTTTCCCTGGAGATCAGGAGGGCATTGGCAGTCACAGCTCCTTCCCAAGGCTCCTCCAGGGCCAGAGCAGCTGGGTACCACCCCTTACCCAGGGCTGGGCAAAAATGCTCAGTGTCAGCCTGCAGAAGCTGCAGAGCTTTGAACCTTTTATAATCTTTGATAACCTTCTTACTTCAGTAAGGTAACACCTCCTATTCTAAACGAATGCCTTAAAACAATTCTGTTCAGCCCAGGACTATGTAAAAATTAAAAAAGCTTTCTGAAGTGCACACATTTCTAATTAACCAGGGAATAATACCCTTCATGTTTTTTTCCTTCAAAAACATACCATTTCTGAAATTTCATTTTTATTACAGACTGCTTTAGGCAGTGGTTATTCACAGTGACTTCTGCTGTTCTTCTCTTTACCTCTGCCAGATAACTGGCACAGAGAATTCGCTGGAGCACCATTGTCACTGTTTAATCCTCAGCATACACTTGCAGGAAGGCAGCAGGGAAGTGCCCCAGCCAGCTTCAAAGACTGTCACTTGAAGAAGAAATCCGGGTCTTTATAGCAATTAGTGACAACAGAGGCAGGCACCTGTGGTGGGGAACTTTGGCTCGAAAAAGCTGATCTACAAAACCTTTAAGCACCCAGGATTTCTAGTCTTAGGTTTGAAGAACTGACAGAAATGACCTGTTCACCTCTGAGCTGGTGACCCACAGGTGGGAAGAGGTATTGTTAGGGGTGGGTAAGCAGAATGTAAGGCTGTGTTGTTTGGATGTTTAAGTTATCCATTTCATCTCGGTGCAAGAATAACAAAGAGGCCCTGCCTGATGAAAGGCAAAGCTGCACTTGAGTTAACTCAGCTACAAAGCTAAATTTTACAAATATTTTTACAGTCTGCATGGCGAAGATGTGTTAATTCATCTCCCAAATCAAAACCCAAGTCAAGGATTTTAAGACTCCTACTGTCTTTATGTACATTCTGTAGTCTCTAAGCCTTTTAAAACTGGAGTAACACGATTTTTGTTAAAGGAATAATGATGCAGAACTCTGTCATCGACTTCTACGGCAGGAGTGTCAAGACATAATATAGTTTAAGATCCTTGATTCTTGTGGATTGTGTTACCAGAGCACAGCAAGGTGGTGCCAGGGAAACCACGTGGCAGTGAAGCTCTCTGCAGAACAGTTCATTTAGGAGCTGGTGCTCATTAAGGAACTATGGACAGCCAAAAGGCAGAGAAGTCATAAATCACCTTCTGATGGGAGCTCGTAGCAGTCAGCTGCCTCAATGTGGTATGTTCATGCTGGATAGGACTCTTATTAATATTCCAGGAGGCACAAAAGGAGAATTACAGTAGTGCTGGGTTGTCAAATGGGAAGTAAGAACCATCAGCTGTTTTCTTCAAGTCCTTGAGGTTGGCAGAAATGTCCTAAATGATCCCCACTGCCAGATTTTAAATTGGGTAGGAGGAAGGGGGAGAAGGAGATGGATGACCATGGGGAATTTGGCCAGTGGAGTATTTTAGGATGGCAGAAAAATGATGAACCAATGGGGGACATAGCATGGAGAATCTCTCTGCATGTGCTAACATGCAGTGTTTGCTATTAAAATGTGTGTTTGTTTCTACAGAAATCAGTGGAAATGCAGGATTGCTCTCCCTGGGGAGACAAACATGCAGAGCATGGGGAGCCCTGCCATGCCCATGGCTTGGGACAGTGCCAGGAGATGCCAACATGAGGCTGGTCAGTGTCTGGAACTGCAGGAGATCCAGCAGTTGTTTGAAGTAGATTTTAAATGTTTGACAGGGTGGCTGATCATTGCTTCATGCATAGATGTTTATATATAGTGTTTCTCAGAATTAGAAAGTGGAAGGTTCCAAGGGTGACAGAAGAATATTTATCCCATAATAAAGAAAAGAAAATGAGTTGAAAATATACTTCCAATATCTCTTAGAATTGTAAGCCTGCAGCACCTTCCTCAAAATGTTTGGTATTTTTCAGCAAAGAAATCTATATTTTTATGTGACAACTCTCTGGAAGGGATAAAAGACTCACAGTATGTATTAGTGAGTAAAATTCAACTTTATATAAGCATTAGCTACCAGGTGCTGCTTAGAAACCATGTTCCAAACTGAATTAAAATGGCAAAAGTGTACAGCATCTGTCTTCCCAAAGAGTTACCAAGTTTTAAAGGATACACCAAAAAGTCACATGAAACTGGAGTAGGTAATTTCAAAATCATTTTAATAATGCCTGATCCATTTGAATTTAAGCAGATGAAGGATAAGCTGAAGCAGGGATAAACTGAAAGGCCATGTGCTGAGTCCCTTCATTATCTACGCGGCCAGAAACTGCTCTGCTTTAGCATCTGCTGTCTCTTTTTTTGCTATCTCCCTCTTTAATTTTCCTAAATGGCTGCTGCACTGCTGCTGAGATAAGGTATTTAATATGGGAAAGGATTTAGATGTTCCTACAAGACCAGCCTAGGCTCCTTTTTTTTTTTTTTAAATGTCATCTTGATTTGTGCTTTTCTCTTCTCTTTAAGTGGTAGGGCATAGGGATTATGAAATGAATCTGGAAGCTAAGTTCCACGAACAAAATCCTTGTATCCAGTGGTAACATAAATAACAAGTGGTTCATAGTACAATAATTCCAGACAGCAACCATTATGACAAGATGCATAAATTAAACCTCGTATCAGGTACGTTACTCCTAAAATCGACATTTCAGTAGCTGTAGGGCTACAAATACTTCATTTTAAATAAACTGTCCTAATTTAACTTGTTTATGACATTCTTTATGTAAAAAATCACCCATAACAGATACATACCTGCTCCTTCCATGTCTTAAAACTCATCCTGTAGCAATTCCATGGACTGACTCAATTAAGAACTGAAGTTTGATATCTACCCCAGGAGTAATTTTAAGGGAGCAATCCTAATAGGAAGCCACATTCTGGCATGTCCATAATGTTGAGTAGCACCCCCCTCCAGATGTGTTTTGCACATGGCTGGGGGACAGCCCTGCACAGAGCTGCCCTGCTGGGCACTGAAGGAGGTGTCCACACACATTTCAGTGTGACCAGAAATGCATTTCTGAAGTCAGTGTCCCCTCATCCCTGCTCAGTGTGCATTGATTCAATTCACAGGCCAGTCTCAGGGCTCACAAACAAACACAGAAAGATGTGCTTCAGAAGTGCAATTGAAATGCTCCAGCCATAACTGGGTGCTCAGTGGTGGGGAACAGATTGGGCCAGTCTGAAGAAACACCCTCAGACTGAGTGTGGGGTCAGCAGTGCCTCTGCATCAGCCTCTGCACCCTGCAGACCTGCTCCCATTGTTCAGCAAAACTTGAAAGGGCAGATAGAGCTCAAGGGTTACAGGAAATGTAAAGGCATTACAGCAAAGTGTTCACATTCCAGATAGCTCATGTAACCTGAATTCTCATCCCTCTGTTTGCATATCACGGGAGCCTTCAATGCCACAATCACCCATTGAGTTGTTCTGCAAAATTTCTTGCTTCAGTCACTGAATTCCATTGACTTTTACTGGGGAAGGAGACAGAAAATCATTGTTTCACTATCAACTATTATTACATCACTATCAACTTCAGGACATTTTTAAAATTCACTTATGTTTGCTGCTGTAGAACATGTTCCTGTAACATCTTCTTTACTAATGGTGAGGCACATTCTGGTATTGCCAACAGAAATCTGTGGCAAAGTGCCCAGGCCACCTCAGGTCCAGATCTGAATGGGGTGGGAGATTTCTGGCTGTGGATTCTCACATCTGGACTGATCAGTGAACAGGAGAGCTCAGAGCAAACTTCCACTGAGATTCCCAGGGCTGGGAAGGGTGGGGGTGAGTAGGCCAGATGTATTTGGAAGGTGCTAAGCCCCCCAAAAAGAAAAGCATGGAGTTCTCTGGTTCCCACCTGAGCTAAGATCTCTGTGTGATGCTGCATTTCAGCTGACAGCTCACCCTCTGGTGTGACCACCCTAAAACTGACAGAGCATTAAAAACTTGCTCAGATGGGCAGAAACATTCAGTGATCACCTGTACACAGGTTTGAGGGTGTTTAACCACTGGTACATTGAAACTCCAGCGCTTGAGTCTTGTAATAGATATTTGAACCCTTTTGGTTAAAGTGTAAGCTGGTAGGGCAGATGGTGCTGCACAGGGAAGGATCTGATCCTTGAATAAAGTTTGGAAGGCAGAGAGAACCAATGTTTGGGTGGGCAGAGAATGGGAGATCACTGGATCACAATGCAACAGCACTACAGCAGTTACTTGATTTTCCTGAAAAGAGGGCAACAGGGTGCAGAGTTTACCCCACTAAAGTGTGAGTTTTTTCATAACTTGCCTCATTATCAACAGCTGTCTCAGAAATTAAAATTAAGGGTTTAATCTCCTGGTTTGTCATAGAAGCAGCTCTTCCAGTGCATGAAGGAAGCATAAGCTTGCAGTAGCCTGTTCTGGAAATTCTCTGGTACCTTTCTGTAGCTAGAGGGAGGAAATTAATGGATGCAGCTGTTAATCCTATAATATTCTAATGAAAACTTCATTTTTATTTAAACTTAGCTTTTATGGGCTTCCCACTTGCTAATAACACTTGGTAGGAAAATTATCCTAGTTGTTAAGGCAGTGTGGACAGGGAGAGAATTTCAGAGACTTGATCTCTGTTTCTCCCTGGAGGGAGAAAATGAGGCATAAAACATCCAGAACTGAAAATTTAAAGGTTGACTGCTACAGCCAGTGCTGCTTTTAGGCAACTTCAGGAGAGTCGTGCTGCAAAGCAAAATGTTTTCCTCACTGCAGTGTATGAAGGATTTTTGTTGTAATGTTCTGGTTCTTTGTGTCACGTGTGATCAATGCCTCAGGCAGACATGCAGAGTACAGCCTCTGCTACAGAGTGAGCACAATTTCTGTCCTTTATTTAAAATGAGTGTTACTCCCTTTTCCATTAAACTACACTGACTAAGTCTCACCAGTTTGGGTAGTCATTGCATTTAGTATGTGGAGACTTGAATTTATTTCCACTTCTGAACAGGACACAGAATGCAATCCATTACTGGAAACTGGACGTTTCCCTCCATGCACCTTAGGGACATCTGCTCCATGCTGCACCTCAGGCTCTGAACCTCTGCACCTGAACAATACTGGGTTTATGGTATAGTTCAGGTTATTTTGATGAAAGTAATTAAAGAGCACTTGAATCTTACACACCAAAGGCCTCAAGCTAATCTTGACTGTGATCAAAACGTAAAACAATGGGATACAAAATTTTTTGGAAAAGTTTTTAATAATCAGAACACAGAGTTTTGAATATTAGACATTTGTAGGCAGCCTGAGTAACTGCTGTTTTTACAAGAAGAGCAGGTGTAAATAAAGGGATTTTTTCAAGGTGGCGTCTGCTATGGACAAAAGAGTTCTATAGCAAGATATGCAGGAGAGGTGGATCCAGTTATGGACTGGAATTGCTGTTTACTGTTTCCATTTGTGAGAAATTATCACAGGCAATCAGCCATCCCCTTGGCTTTACAATGAGGGTGTTTTGAGGCGAGTATCAAAAGATAACTCTGAAGACAAGCACTGACATGGATCTCATTTATCCTTGCCTTGGAGCTGGAAGATGTGTGTGCTCCCAGGAAATCAAGCAGATGAGAGCAGAAGAAAAGAAAGTAAAACACAAGGTTATGGGGGAAAATGAAAGAGATACAGAAGATCATTTAGTCAGACCTCGTGGTTTTAGTGTAATACCACAAATACAATGCTCTGAGCATTCTGAGGCCTCCTTTATAATTCTGCACCACATGCTGAATTTTCCCTTCTGTGGTTGAGATACCTTGGAGTCACCTTCATCTATTTTGCAACTTTACTTTCAATATTTTATGTAGGTTATTTGGGTCTTTTTGGCTTTTATGTTTCTGTGATGGTAGAGATAATGTTGGCAGAATACAGAACAGTTAAAACAAGATGTGCTCTCAATCTTCTTGGAAATTCCAGTTATTTTCTGCTTTTGTTGTAAACTAGTGGTGAAATTGTTCAGAACACATGGGGCTGAACCTCTTTAAAAGAGCTTTGTCTCCTGTTGAATTAACTACCAAAGAAAAAGTAAATATGTTTTCAATTTTTCTCATTGCTGCTAATTCAGGACAACGTTGCATTGTATATTAACAAGTAGAATAAAATTTCCATGAAAAGATAGGAAAGTGTCTTAACGTTAGAAGACAATAGGTCTCAAATTTGCTTTGAAAGTTTGTATCTTTTCCTAGGAAAGAAAAATAGTATTGCATCAGGATTCTGGTAAGGGTTTTGTGCCAGGCTGTCTGAGGATGTACTCAGTCTCCATGCTGTTAAAATTATTGATACTTGAACAATTTATACCAGTAGTGCCCAGCTTTTCTCTTGAATTTTGAATATTCCCTTGTAATTGCCCAGAAAAGTAAACCTTTGGAATGCTGTGGGATGATGTTCTTGCGTGGTGTCTGAGGAAAGTGCATCTCAAAAGAGAAGCCAATATTTGTGATGGGTTAACACCAGAGCTTTCAGAATGAACAGTGTCCTTTGCTTGTGCTGGTGACCCTAAATGCACACGAGGCTGCAACTGGGACCTGTTCTAGCTGCAGTAATTAGTGTAAAGACTGAGGGGGAAATAAAAGCTGGACATCAGCAGTCTTGTTTATTCAGTTAACCAGAAGTCAGAGATCACAAAAGCAGGAGTAGTTAATACCAGAGTGATTCAGACTGCGGGGAGGCCTGGCCTGTGGTTGTTTAGATCTTCTGCTATGATAAGTCTTCTGGTAAAAGCACACGAAGGCCTAAAACCAGGTAACTTAGCCTAAAAGTACAGAAAACCAGTTTATTTTTCATTTCAACTAATTCACGAGACTAATACAGCAGAGAGGGGACTAAGGTGGAGTTTGTCATAAAGAGCTGTAAATATTTGATGTGTTCACTTCTGTCTCATTGATCAAATTACAGACTCTATCCTATCCTGCCCTTTTAGATATCTGGTGATTATTCTTGAAAAACAAGTTGATCTTTGTCTAAACTACTTACCTACAAACTTAGAATCATTTTATCCAGGGGGACTTTTGAGCACAAATTAGGATTTGTCAACCACTGGTTTCCAATATTATTAATATTTGCAGAAATTTGTTCCCAGAAATATTTATCTGCAAAATGTTGCTTGTTCCAAGAGTTTTATTTGGTTGTGCATTTTGCTTAGCATTTTAGCATGTGAGTTTTCAGAGTCCAGCACTAAGGGAGACAAGGGTAATTGTTCTTCAACTGTTGCTATTATCCTACTTGAGATTTCCCATTATGAAATGACCTTAAATCATTGTCTGTCAAAAATCGGATTACTGCCTGATTAGATGTGTCAAGTTTCATCTTCCAAAGTGTTTTGTGCCAGATTTGGATATGACAATGAATACTTAGAGTATTAGAAGTTAATATATGATACAATTGAAAGCTCTGTTGGGTAATTACATTTTTAATTTTGAATTTGTTACCCTAACAAGTACAGTAGGGCACAAATGAAAAGTTCTAATATCAGAAAATTTACTACATGATGTCATGCACTGCATCCCTCCCAGAAGAATTCATGTTAATTGTCACAGAGCCTTGCCAAAATCATGAGCAGTGTGCAGTAATGAAATGCTAATAGCAGACAGCTGGCTTTAGAGGCACATACCCAATGGCTTTAGCATGTTTCAAAGTTACTCCTGGAAGGGCTCTGAACTCCTGCCTGACCCTCTGAGGGAAGGGATGCTGCTCTGCCAGCAGCTCTGCAGAGCTCTGCACTCTCTGCACATTGTGTTTGTGGCAGGAAAAGGGCACTGAATCCATCTCTCTCCTAGTTTCCCTCAATGCCTGGCTGAGGCCTAGGGAAATGTCTGTCTCTACATTAAATTGAACTGCATCACAAATTTCTAATTATCCCTTACCTTCTATTTTCCCAGGCTCCAGCCCTGGGAAGACCATCCTCTGATGCATATTTATAAGTGGGTCATTTCCACGTGGCTTTGCCCTCTCCAGCTGGCTTCAAAACCTGAGCTGTGTGTGCAGGAGTCAGTTTTCTACCTCACTGCAGACATTCACTGCCTTTATTTCTTAGGGTGAGGAACATACCCCAGCAAACATCTCCTTTCCTGAGACTGGCTTGTGGATCACAGTGAAATTTGTGAGGTCACCTTCACAGCTCACAGTCCCAGACAGAGTGAAGGGAAGCTGTGACTCTTCTAGGGATTTTTAGGGACCCTTTTTAGGATTCTTTTGGGATCCTAAAAAAAACCCCAGTTGTAATATACCAGTTCACTTGCTGGTACAGCATTCATGCTGTGGAAAAATGAACTCTGCAGGTGGATGTATTCAGTGGTACAAACATCCATTCGTTAATCAATTCTTATCCTATGTTTGGAATTTGATTCCTCACTACCTGTTTGCCTGTCACCTGAGAGGGTAACAATTTTTATTAATATCTACAATTTTTTATTAGTATTTACAATTTTAATTTTATCTACAGCCCTCTATGGATCTATTTGGAAGTTCCATATCAGTTTTCTGCTGCCAATCCTCACCTACTGATGTGCTGATCACACCTTGGAGGAGACTAAAACCTTGTACTCCTAAACACTGTTCACCCAAGAGGAGTGACAGCTGTCCCTGCAGGGTGAAGCTCGGTGGAAAGTGATCCCAGGGCATATTGGCACCAGCAGAGAGAGGTCCATGTGCCCCCTGAGACTGCTGTGGCAACACCTTCTGTGCTGGGGCAGGTGAATGAGGATGCAGAGGGACTAAGGGATCTGTCTGAGGGACTTTGTGTTTTGGATGGAATTTTGCACTGGGTGTTGTACAGGGACATGCAGGCGCAGACTCACTGAACCCCTTGTGGAGGTGGTGACAATCCAACAGAGACATTGCTCCTGAGCAGGGAAAAGCTCCATTGTTTCCTGCTCCAGAAACAGAACTGACAGCCCCTGGAGAAGCAAACCTCTTCTGATACAGTAGGCCAAATGAGACTTCTGTTTAAACACCAATAAATACAGAGCATAAAGGAAACCTGTCAGCAGGATGCTGAAAATCTGGGTGGGGCTGCAGAGTGTGTGCCTTGCCATGGGGAAAATTATGCTGCTGAAATCAGGGGTAATGTTAGATAGAAAATGATCCCTAGGCATGAATAGATTTCTCCAGGTCCAGTAAAATACTTCAGAGATAGATAGATAGATAGATAGATAGATAGATAGATAGATAGATAGATAGATAGATAGATAGATAATAGATAGGAATATCTGATTTTTTTTCCCCCATTTCTAAGTAGTAGGTGAGTATATTGTACTCTGGGCAATATATCAATCCCTTCCTACACCACCTGTACTAGGAGATGGTTTTCAGCCTGTGATGTCTCCAGGCTCTTATGGTCTTGGACAGGGACAGCCATCACAGTTTTATACATTCTGCTTGTCAAGGCAGGGCACATGCAAGGTAGAACAATAATAAATCAGCTCAGGCAGAAGTTTTGCTGCTCCTTCTTTCCCTCTGTAATGAATTCCAGTGTAAACCTGCCATGTTGTTTTAGCTATGCACACTGTCCTACTCCATATGTTTCTTTTAGAGTATTGGTACATGCTCAAGCAGAACAACATTAGAGCAGGGAATGCAATAATTGGGTTCTAAGAGATGTCCCAAAATGAAAATGATAAAACAGCAACTCAGCTGTCACAGGCCTGGCTCTATACACAAATGTTAATATTAGATATCTCTAGAGTCTGGCTGGGGAGGGGTGGGGGGTAGAATGGACAGGTCATGCTGATGATTTTTGCTTTTACACAGCACCAATTGTTCTGATGATATTTTTCTTTTACACAGCACCAATGTAATAATTAAGAGCAGTAGTTAGACAGACTGAACACACACTGAAATAAAGGGAATGATTTTCAGGGAAGTGAGTGATAAAAGGCAAAATAAAAATGAAAAATTAAGTCTATTCAGCAGTGGAGGATGGCTCCCAGCAGCTGGATAGGGGGAGTAGAAAGGTGGCTGCCAAATAGAACTGAACTCTTCTTTCCATTGTTTTGATGTAAATATACACATATATGTGAGTGGATGTGGAAAGTGTGGCACTTATATTCCCTGTGAGAACTCCAAGGCAGTATGGGTGTTGGACACGGGGCAGGACCAGCTCCCTGTGCTCCTGTGGGGTTTGCACTGTGAGATGCCAGTGCTCCCCTGCTGCTGCCCTTTAGCAGGTGCTTGGGCACTGCCTGGCCATGGGGCTCTGCCCAGCTGCAGCTTTGTGCTGAAATGGCCAGAATTGAGTTTGAGTCAAAGGGCTGTGTCTCCTGGCTGAGACATGGGATATCAGCTCTCTGGCAATAATACAGCTCTACTTTAAATTTATTTTTTAAATTTATTTTTAATTTTTAAATTAATTTTTAATTTTTTTTTTCTTGCCAGCAGGGAAAAAAACCACTGCATGCAGTTCATGGTACTTACTAAAAGAGGAGACTGCTTAATTTCCCTGATGCCTTTTTTGTAATGAGTTCAGCAGTACTTTTACCTCTATTTAATATGAAGGATATCTTTTGCTTCCATGGATCCCTTTTGGTATCTTTTTTTCAGAATAATTAGTGGTATTTTGGTAAATGGGAGGTGGGCTCTGTAGACTTCCCAAATACACTGTGATTGTCCTTATCTGACTTCTGTGGGTTTCCTTACAAACCAGAGCAAAGCCTGGGAAAACAAAAGAGAATTGCTAAGAGAGAGAACAGCAGTGCAATCTTTGCAGCAGAGCTTCCAGAGGCAGATCCAGCTGGGGCTGTGTCCCTGAGAGCCAAATCCTGGCACGAGCAGGAGCCCAGCTCTGTGTGGTGCTGCTCCAGCAGTGCCCTGGCTGTGCTCTTAGTGACATTTAAACTCCACGTCACTGCCAAGGCCTTCCAAATACATTGATGTGGGCAAGCTGGCAGCCTCTGGGGTTTGTACCCCTCCACATGGGTGCCACGTGCTCTGTCACAGCCTGTGCCTCTGCAGAGGGGTCCCCTGACTGCCCTGAAATGTCACAGATCAGCCTTGCCACAGGAGTTCAGGCGTAGATGTCAATCTCCTCTCCAGGGTAGGCTCTGGTACCTTGGTTTTCCTTAATAAGCCAAACATTGCCATCTAGAATTGAAGGAGTTTTTCTAATCCCCTGACTGCTGAGAGCTGGTGTAATGAGAGGGAACAGAAATGACCTCTGCAGTTTGTGCAGCCCGATGAGCTTTCACGAGGCTTTCAAATGCCATGAGTTCCACACAAATGACTATAAATAATTGCCTAGGTTGGCCTGACCTCGGGTTGTCTGAGAAGATGATCTGATAATGGCACGAGTGACTCTGGTTCTGTTCTGAAGCTGAGATCCCGTTTAGGATTATACTTATTTGAACTCTCTGTAATTTAAGAAGAAAGCTTTCGGCATGAGCCAGTACTGGAAACACATTCTGAACACAGAGGTCACTGATGTGGCAGTTGAAATCATCACGAAATAAGTCACTTGGGACACGAGTTTAAGCAGAACTGAAAAGTTACCTCCTGTTTGACAGTGCAGTTTTCTTTCCCTGGTCTCTCAGCCCTGGTCAGAGCTGCCAAGTTTCGTATTAACTCCTCAGTTCTGCAGAGTGAATTGGGCAGATCCAGCTCTGCAGGACCTCAGCAGGGAGTTCTGCACACTTGGAGTCTCATCAGGCTGAGAGCAGCCTGCAGAAGGGTGAGCTGGGCACCACCCCTTTTCCTAGAGGCATCCTTGCCTCCTTTCCTTTCAGTGGCAAGTGGGGTGTGTTAGTTTCCAAGGGTTAGTAATCCATTTCTTGCAATGTGGTTCGAGAAAGAACAAATTGTTAACAAAAACAGCCTTTATTACAACCTTGCTTAGTCATGCCTTGCTTTTTTCCCTGACAAATTATGAAGAACTAAACTGACTCGATGATCTTTAATGTCTTTTCCAGCCCTAATGATTCAATGACTTTTTTCCCTGTAATGTCTGTTTTGCAGAATGCATAGTGACAGGAATAGTTGCATTACTCTCTGTCAGTCCATCCCAAGGTGCTCAGAACTCTCAGCTTTTCATAAGACATAATCCTGATAGGTAATAAAAGAATCCTTTTGGTTTTGAGATGTTATGATGCCCTGAATCCCAAAAAGAAAGATGAGAAACTTGGTTTTTGACAAAGTTGTCAAAATTTCCAAGTCAAGATATCCTAAAAAATTCTCTCAAAGGAGATGAGAAGAACTATAAAAGAACTGGATTTTGCAGTAAAATTTAGATTTTGCAGTAAAATTTAGATTTTAAATTAGCCGGGTCTGTGACTTGGTGTGCTGTTGCTGCAAATTTTTGGGTTTTCCAGTAAATAATGATTTGTAGATATTGCTGTAGAGGGCAGCAGCTTGGGCAATGTGATGAATGTGCTGCTGGGAGGGGCATAAACCACTTCAAAATGACCCAGAGCCCAGCAAACAAACAGGACTGATGCTGCCAGTGGAGGTGTTTGCAGTTATTGATGGTTGTACATGCAGCAAAAAAAAGTTTGGGAACTCCCTGGCTTGGAATAAAGAATTCCCTGAAGGTAGATGGTCTGCAAAGATTAACTGTGGCCTTAGCAGGCCAGGCTGTTGGTAAATTGTTTTCTTACTGGTGCCATCTGAAAGTTCTTAAACCCCACACAAGACTGGGAGAAGGCTCTGGAGAGATCTGCGTATTATTTATGTATTTTCATTTCTTCTCAAATGATTGTAGAAATAATTTAAGGTTACTGTTTTGAGTAATCTCCTAAGAAGCCTATGAAAACTTTAATTCTTCCACTTTGCTGCCTTTTCTGAAAGGCAGAGCTCTGCTTTTCCTTTTTTTACTTAGCCAAGAGTAATCTGTAGAGGGACATAACTGTATTTGGGAAAGCCTTGGGGCTCATTTCATTGTTGCTGTAGTAATAGCATGGACCATAAATAGTGCAAACTGATTTATCATAAGCAGAGCCACTTGGGGAGGGGGGCAGATTTAATCAGATTTAATTTTGAATCATGAGGGGTCTGCAAAGGCTTTATAGGTGTTAAAGGGGGACAGAAGAAGACATTCACAGTGCAGATTTCAGCTCTGCATCAACTGTTTGTAACGTATTAGCTGAGATTTTTCAAAACAGCTGCAGGATTTAGTCACGTCTTCCACTGAGGTGTGATGGGTGACAAATTTAAATACCATGAGTTCAGAAAAAGCAAAAATAAATTGAAAATATTTTCAGTCCTTACTGAACCATCCCACGGTCATTGGTGTGAGGAGAGGGAAAAGACAGGTGAGATCTACTGTATGGCTGGGCAAGCTGCCAAGAGCATTAACATTTTATTTTAAGAGATGAATAAAACCCTCCAAATTGCTGTAGACTTGGCAGGTAAGGGTTGTTATGCTTCATCTTGCCTCTTGGCCAGAAAGCTCAGGGAGTGGGAACTTGCCAGATACGGCAGTCTTCCCCACTACCTGAATTTAATTTAAACCATTCTGTGCAGCCCTGATTTTAATCCTTTCATTTTGGTTTTGAGTTACCGCATATATGGCACAATGGAAATATTTTTTCAAACTTAAATTAGAAACATATTTTAGGAGACAAAAAAAAGTGCCTGTCTTTTATGCAGAATGAAACATCTTTAACTGTTAGATGAAGTAGAGCCATTGGACCATGTCACTTGAAAAGTTTGATTATTAATAGAAAAATGTGGGATTTTCTTTTGTTTCCCTTTTCTTCTTCCAGTTGCACACATTGTGCAACAGAGTGTTTCTTCAGGGTGGACAATAAATAAGGTTTTAAAATAACTAGAGATAGAAGTGGGATGTGTCAAAGGTAAAAAAAATCAGTGCGTTCATCTTTATTTTTACACTCTGCATGTGAAAGTAATGGTGAGGTTTTTAAAATGTTACTGAGATCTTTTTGTTTGCCATAAACTATGGCAATGTTTTCATCACCTCCAAGAGTACATGTTTCCAGGATATACCATCAACTTTTGCTCTAAATGCAGTGCAGAACAGGTAGTATATAAGTGCTCAATCCAAGTAAAAGTGGTGGAAGGAGGATGGGTTGCAACTACATCTTCAGTTTTGCTGCCCAGGTTGGCCTTGTTTCATCCATAAGAAAATGTAAGAGACAAATCAATACAGAAAAAAAGGTAATTTTTCCCCATTTTTGAAAATATACTCAGGGTTGTTTTTGAGACTAGAAAGTCTAGAAAATTCGGATCATTATGGAACTGCAAAAGCACACATGTGAGCAGCTATCAGCAATTCCCCTTCAAATGGATGGATTTATATATTGGGTGGGATTTCAGAGATGCTGGCTATGGCTCATCCACCCAAAGCACAGCTGGAAGGTGGGAGAGTGTGGTTTAAATGTGCAGATGACAGGATTCTGCTCCTGGAGGATGAGTGTGAGGTAGCACCCTGACCATGACCTGGCATTTCACAGAGTATGAGCACCAATGGGGCTGATTCAGTGCTAAGGATGTTTGGAGGTCTGGAAACATCACTCAAGGCCTAAGTCACTGCAATGATGCCCATTGACTTGTTGTGAGTAATTCCTAGAATCTGATAAAAGTGTGTGGGGAGGGGGTTTATTGAAGATTTATTAGTAAATCAGATGTGTGTTAATGTGATTTATGCAATTTTTAATGCTTGCATGTTGGCAGCAGAGCTTGGAAACAGAAAGGAATATTTGCTGTGCAATTGTGGTCGAAGGACTGTCCTTAATTCTTTGAAGGATCATTTAGGGCCAACTCCAGAAAAAATGTGCCTGAGCATGGAGGCTGTAAGGACATACCCTGCTGTACAGCACCAGCTTCTCTGTGGTCTAGATGCCAAACTGTTGGTCTGTGGGGTTGTCTTAGCAAATTGCTGGTGGTACTTGTTTCAGCACAAATTTATAAACACTTGACATAGTTTTAGAAAGATCACTTTGAGAAGTGTGTCTTTTGAGAAATCCACACTAGGTGATCTGGTCTGGTTTTTAAAATTATGTGAATGAAGGCACCGGAAAAATGGTTTATTTCTATTGTGCCTGGGAAATGGTGGAGTGAGCAGATTGAAATGTGGCTTCCCTGAGGGCTGGTGTGCAGAGAAGGTCATGAAGTCACCCGTGGGTGTTGGCCAGGATCACATCTGACATGGTCACGTTTAAAGGCAAAGCAAAGTGAAAGAGGGGAAGGGACTGGCAGGGTATCACTGGTGGACAAAGCTTATCTCCAACGTGCTGGCTACCCTGGCAAAGTGTAAAAAGGCCAATTAGCTCTGCTTATCCTTCCTTTCCTGTTGTTCCCAGCCTGGGTGTGAGCCACTTACAACTTCTTAAGGCTTTGAGCAATGAGCTGCTTTTGCTAAGGACTGGCAGGAAATCATTTAATAAGCTGGGGGGAAGGAGAAGTTTCCTGCTCTAGTTAGTCCCTATGTAATTCCTAAACTAAAAAGAGAAGGCAATTCAGTGGGCCAGATCACCAGCCCCAGTGTCCTTACATGTGCTCCTCAGTGGAGATCTACCCAAACTGATCACATCCCTGTGAGTCTCACCTTCCTCTCAGCTGGAGCCCTAAAAGCTGTCAATTCTTTTAAAGGATAAATTGAGTGTTTTCTTGCAGTTGCATGTACTGGAAGTGCTTTCAAGGCCATGACTGTGGATTAGCTCTGTGCAGGGGGGCTGCATCAGCACCTCGGGGCCATTTGGAGCCTCACAGACACCCAATGACAAACTAAGCTCAAGTGAAGCCTATTTTGCAGTGCACAGAAAAAAATATAATGGAGATCAATGTATCTTTGTCTTGTCTTACACCATTTAGTATCAATACTTAACTTCATTATTTTGGTCTGTGAATACAAGGCCTTTATTCCTTCTAATCCTCAAGACACCAAGATGAAAGCCAAGAAATTCACCCCGTGTGTGAGTGCCAGGGGCTGAGCAGTGCATGCCCAAGTTCAGTTTCAGGCAGTGAAAATCTGCATAACTTCCTTGTGCTCCCTGCCAGCAGCTGGGCAGCCCTTCCAGCTACCTGCCCTGTGCTTCAGTCTGGCACTGACTGCAGCCAAGTGTCTGCACACACACACCCTGAGAATGGGGCCAGATCGTCCAGATTCTGCTCTGCACGTGGCTGAAATGCATAAGGCACTTACATTTATCTTGCTGATGCTTTTGGTGTATTTATCTGCAGATTTGTTTTTCAGGTCTTATTCTTTACCAGTAAATTTGAAATACACTTCTGAATTCACTAAAGAATGTGTGTACTTTTTTAAAGTCTTGTAAAAATATAATTTTATTGATTTCAGTGGGTGAATGAGAAACATAAATTTTGTCAAAAGCCCGTGGTAAATTTAAAGCTTTTAATACTTTAACAATCCTGCTGAAGAGTTGCACAAAAAGTGTAGTGTATTTAAAAAAAAAAAATTTAGCTAGATGGGATTTCATATTAAAAGTGGTACTGACTAATCCTGCACTGCTAAGGGAAAGAAATATAAACTCTGCTCTGCTTCCAAGTGCATAAATAGCATTCTTCAATAACTGGAGACAAATCCTTTGCTAAAGACTTGGCATTTGTTTTCTGACAGAAGTGTGTGTTTGTTTCTGGAGCAGACATCCTCCGCACTGCTGAGGAACATCTCGGAGAGCACAAGAGGGGTCCTGAGGAAGGATGTGACAAAGTTCTGCAAGATGTGACATCTGGTGGATGGCCTGATTCCAGTGACCCAGGGCCCCTGTCAGGTACAGTGATGAGTTGGGTTTTATTGAGGTCTTTAACAAATTTCAGATGACTTGATTAAAATCATGAGTGTGCAACTCTGTGTCTACTGGGAGTTCACTTCTTTGTGCTGCAGTGGGCAGCACAGAACATTTAGATCATATTTGAATTTTGCTAACTGGTTACTTGATAGCACTGAAGGATTACAAATTTGTGTTCTTTAAAATCTGAAAGAGATGTTTGGTAGGCCAGAGGTGTAGCATACATTGTTACATTTTGCTCTCTTGCTGCTTTCCAGGACAGGTGTGTTTATTGTTGTAGGCTTGTATGTCTGCATTTCTATTCTGTAATTACCAGTTTTTTAAAAGTCCCCAAAATCATGACAGTCACTTAAAATGCATCTCAGTGCAATATCATTTATTGCCCTTTTTTTTTTTTTGCATTTTTTTACTTCTAATAAAGCCAAGAACCTCATCTTTAAGTGAAATAATTCATTGTTTGCCACGTAGAAACTGCAGTCCTCTGTGGCTTCAAGAGTGGAGATTTTCTTGAAAGCACGAGAAATTGCAAAAACAAAGAAAAAAATAGTGTTTAGTAGAGTTCAGCCTGGTATTCCTTAGTAAGACTGGAACTGTGAGGCAATCCTTGCAGTGGTGGCTGCAGCGAGCTGGCAGTAGGAGCTGGAAAAGAGGTCACAGGGAGAGCAGCTGAAAAATCAACATTTTTCAATTAAAAATGAACATTTCCAAGCCTGTTTCTGGTGGTTTTATATGCTTATGTGCATATGCCATTCAAAAGTTACAGATTGTGCATCCTTTATGATTTTTCCTCAGTCATTCCAGTAAATTTTCTCCCCTGTTATTTGTTATTGCTGAGCTTCTCAAGCAGGGGAAGATTTGTTTGCTTGTTTTTATTTTGTTTTCTTCCTGAGATTCTCTGTCTGGAATTTCAAAGCAAAGGAAAACTTTTGGGGTGAAATTTCTTCTGGCAAGGGCTGGCGTGGTTATTTCAAATAGCCGTGGAAACTCCATCAGAGACATAATTATTCATAATTATTAGGATGTATCAATCTGCCAGTAATTTGCCTGGGACACAAATATACACACATGCCCATTGATTGAAATGTCTGACCTGAGCTTTTGTATCCAGGAAAAAGTTGTTGATTTTATCCCATGACAGTGTCAAAATACCTCCAGCACAGATTTGTATGACCTATGTTTTTTTCACCACACTTTCCTTATTTTTTCCTGAACTAAATTCTTGTAAGATATTCTCTTCTCAATATAAACCCACTGGTCTGCCTTCCCCCTTAACCTCCAAGGATTTAGTTTGCGAGGGGGAAGTGTTTAAAAATAATTCCAGATATGGCAGAACAGCCTGTATCCTTTCTATAGACTAACTGACATCAGACTTCTGAGTTCACAAAATGGTCAACAAAAGATCAGTAAAAATATCTAAGGATCGTGAAGGGCAAACATTTTTTTCCTCTTTCCTTTAAAGGGAAAATGTGACATTTTAAGCACAAGTAGATTTTCAGACTGTGGAAGGCTGAGTGACACACACCTTTTACTAAAACTATTGTGATTTTATAGCCTAAAGTACTCCCCAACCTCTTAAAAGTTTCACCTCTAAGGATACTCATGGCTCTGCAGTAATACCAAGTTAATAAACAGATTAAGGGCCCCGTGCATGAGTAGGGCTAAAGAGAAAAAGGGAAATCTCTCCTGTTTCCTTTGTGCCTGAGTTAGTGACACGCAGGTACCCCTTGTGCTGCCTTGGAGTGAGTGAGGGTTGTATTTTGCTCATGTTAGAGGTGGGGGATGTGAGGAGATGCAACCTGAGGCTGCAGGTGGAAAACTTCTTGAGAGCCGGGAGTATGTGCCTGCAGGGCAGCCCCAGTGCCTGCTGTGGCTCTCGTGGCTTTTCAATGTGGAGGGCATGAACGAGGAGCCAAACTGGGGCACACAAGACAAAGGAGGAGGTGGGGGGGTGAGCAGGAATTGCTCTAACAGAGAGGGAGCTCTGTGGTTTGCTCCTGTTCCAGTTCCAGGTGCCACTGCCACTCAGCCAGGAGCAGCAGCAGCCCGGGGGTCACTTGGTGCTGCCCTGCTCAGAGTTACCTTGCACAATGTTCTTATTGAATTTTCTTATTTCAAGGAAGCACCTGAAGTGCTTGAGGAGAGGGCAGGCGGCCGAGGAGAGTTATTTCCATGTGCCCAGATGTGATGTACTCCAAAATTCCAAACCAGACACTGATCAAGGGACTCCAAAGAGCAAGGGCAAGGACATGGTCAGCACCTCCTGGCCAGGCTGTGGTGCCCAGCAGGACCTGAGGCAGGGAGGACAACAAACATTTGCAAACACTCAGCTGAAAGTTACTGCAGTGCTCCAAGAGCTGGAAATGGACCAGTAGAGCAGATTTTCCTTGACTTTGTGTTTTCCCCGCTATGTTTAAGAAATGTTGAGAGTGGTTTTGGAGACTTTGAAGTGACTCATTTGAAAGCACCACTGGATTGTTCATAATGATATTATTTTTAATGTCTGCACATGCCAGTGGACACCCATCTGTTGTATTTTCTCACTCTCTCTTATATAACAAAGCCGGAACTTCTTGTGAATTGATATCTGCTATCAATATTTTACATTTCTCAAATTTCTTGGCTTACCTTTGAAAGACTAAATATTGAAATTATAATTTTTTTTTTTTAACTAGAAATTCAAATGAATTTTTTTCCTGGCATATAACATTAGACAGGGAAAATAACACACCTTTTTTCCCAAATCACTGGCTACATTCATATGTGCATACATAGAGCCATGCCAAATCTTTCTAAATATTACGAGCGTATAATTTCCTTCTGCTGCATGCTAACAGATTGTCCTAGATCCTTGTCCTGCCCAGGAGATAAAGTGCTATATTTCTGTTAAGCACTCTCTGGGCGCTTTCTCTTTTTTTTATGGACTGGAAGTGTCTGGGGAAGCGCCGGGGATGCTCAGGCTGCTGCAGGAGCCCCTCGCTCGGCCCCCGCCCGGTGCTGGGCTCAGCCATCGCTGCGCTCCGCCGTCTCCATCGCTCGCCGTTTCACTGATGCCCCCTTCTGCCCTCCTCGCCTCACATCACGGGAAAATCCTCCTTCGGCTCCGGACACCGAGCGGGATGTGAGCGCTGCCGCCTGTGTCGGGGAACGCGCCCAATTCCCGTCGTGTTGCCCGTTCATCATCAGCCTTTTGCCTTTTCTGCGAGTCAGAAATGCATCCTGTGAATGCACTGTGAATACACTGAAGGAAGGAGGTGGGAATGACTTCATCCATCAGAAATTTTTGTGTGTGTGTGTGTTATCGTGTGGCCAAGAAGCTCTAAAAAGCCCATTTGGCTTTCAGTTTTCAGTTGTGTGGTCGCCCATGCACTTTTAGCCACACTATCACATCAGAAATTAGTTCCTCCTTACAAAAAAAATTACCAGACTACCTTTGAAAAATTGGGTCAGCTCTCTGTGACTGCTCTTTCTCCCTTTCCTCTCCAACAACCCTTTAAGGTGATGCAGGAGTGCACATCCCTTGTCCATGCTGGGAGCTGGTGCTGGCTGAGCAGGCTGTGTGCCACACTCTGTGGCAGCCAGTGAAGTGTCCCAGCTCCGGGATGCACTTGTCCATTCTTGCCAGAGAGATCCAGTTACAGGGCTGAGAACACGACCCAGATCCTCTCTCTGTGCTGCTGCTGCTGCCGCTGGGGGCTCTGTTCCACTTGGGTGCATTTCTGCAGCCCACCCTTTGCTGGGAAAGAGAGGGAAACCAGCAACTGTCCCAAGTTTAATTGGTGTGGGGATGTGACCTTGGCACTGAGGAATTTCACATCTGAAGGCCTGCCTGCCCCTACAAACCTGTGCAGGAATGGATTCCCTGCTGGAGGCTGGTGCTGATTGCAGGTGGCACACCAGGGAGTCTTCTGGAACTGCCATTCTGGGAGATATCTGCACACAGACTGCTCCTTATCCTGTGAGGCATCTCCTCCCCGTGGTATTCCAGGGAGCTCCTATTGCACAGAAAACAGACCTCCCAAAAAGGTGAATACTTCTGTAACACAGATCACAAGTGCAAAGAGTGTGGGAGCTTGGGCAATTAAAACAAACAAACCGAACAAAATAAAAACCCACAAACTCTTGTCAATTCTAAATATGGATGAGAGGATATAGGCTGCTTTAATTCAGCATGGAAAGGGAGGGCAGGGAATAATGCCATAGAGACAAGACACAAAACATTCCTCAATTTTAGGAACTTTTAGGAAAAAAAAGATGTCTGTGGAAATGTTTCTGGGTTTTTTCAAATGCAATGCAAAGATTGTATCACTGTTTCCTGACATCAGCTGCAGTGATACAGAACCACTGTGGAAGAAGGTTTTAGTCACTTCATTATCTTTGTTTTTACAATATTAAGTCCAGTTACCAATTGCATGGAATGATCCCTCTTCTAGGTCAAACTCTTTTGTTTGTGTTGCAACGACAGCTTGACATAAAATGATTTAATGACTAAAATGAAAAATCATGCAATATTGCAATCCTTATATCACGAACAATTTAGGAATTAAAAAAAAAATAACATAGAATTAATGTATTTTTAAAAAAATTCATTAAAACAACCCTCTTAGGTCGAGTTAACACCGACATTTAAATTGACCTTAGGTTTTAACAAAACACCTGTGTTTTTTAAGGAAAAAAATACCAACCTAATTGAAGTAAAGCCTTTGTATCTGAAGTTTTCTCCTGTGTGCTGATATAGCTGTCCCTGAGATGGAAACTCCTGCTTCTCCCTGTAAACAGCAGTGAGAACTGGCAGAGGCAGCTCCTTCCCACCACCCTGCGCTCACGAGATGTTGACACACAGGAGTGGCAGAGAGGAAGGTGCAAACAGATGAAAATCCCAGCTGAATGAGTGGGGTTTTAATCTTCTTGCACCTGTTTCCAGGAGGGAGTGTGACACTGATAGGGTGCAGAAAGGAATGTTACAACCTGGGCAGCAGGATGTGGGTGGAGGCTCAAGTCCCAAGGGGGGGAGTGGGATGGGGGAGGAAGAAGCAGAAACTTGCATCATACTTCAGACCTTGAATTTGGAAGAATTTGGTATATTGGAGACAGCAATTTAAGGGAAAGAAATTAATTTAAAAGAGTTTTCAGGTATGTTCAGAGAGGTATTGACCTGCACAATGTAAATGCAGCAACTTTTTGAAATAGCTTAATTTCCAAAAGCAATTGCTGTGAGACCACAGCACTGACTCTGCTGCCAGGATTTCATGCCCAGCAGAATGTGATCTTACCTCCCAAGCTAATTGCCTGAGCATGCAGTGGGGATCTAAACGTAGGATATTGAGAGTAAAAACAGTCCCAAGCAGGATTTGCTGTGAGGCTGCAGAGCAGTGCAGCCTCTGCAGAGAGGTCTGCTGTGGAGGTGCTGATACCCCCTTGGGGAGAGGGGAGAATGCATGGAAGGGGCTGCTGGAAGTTTTTTCAGCACCACTTTATCCATCTCTAGTGCCAGGTCCCTGAAGTCCTCGTGGTTATACAGGGGCTGAACCCAGGCTTCAGGAGAGCCTGCTGAGAAGGCACCCTCATTTTCCAGCCCTTTCTTCCTCAGTGGCCTTTTTTATTACAAGTGATAGAGTTGTGACAAATTGCTAAAACGTTCTGCTCTGCAATGTTTCTGGAGATTTGTGAACCTGCTCCTTTCCAGCACACCCCTGGATCCTGTGCTGGGTATTCCCTGGCCAGTGGTGGCAGCTCCAGCTGCTGGGTTATTGCCCAGTTGCACTCAGAGTCCTTTGAAATGATGCAGAACAGAGATGGATTTCAAGTGGTGGTTAAAATCCTATGTTATTGCTATAAATCCTTGGGTTTTTTCTCTTTTGCTCTCTTTTGGGTGGACTCCTAGCCAGTTTGACAGGAGCATGGGATATTTTTGATGTATGGCATCAGGTCTGGTAGTTCAGAAACCCCACACAGAAGCTTGTTTTCAGAAAGAGAGAAAATAAGATTAAACAGGACAGGGAATGCTGTTATGAAGGAATGAAAATATTTTCATTACCAGAGTATTTGTATGTCAACAGCTGATAGGGAATGATGTGAGACATTCCCAGAAGGACTCGCAAAGATTTTTTCCTTGTGTAATAGACCAATTAGCAGAGCCCAGATTAAATGAGCAATGTCACATTGCTTCTTGCATTAAAAAAGTGTGACATTCAGTCTCTTTATCTAGTAAATATTTGCATTTTTTATCCTTGGAACTTCAGTTATACTGCTTTCAACAGCTCTATATTCCCAAGTAATACAGGGAAAATGGTAGCTTGTCCAACATAACTTTCAGACATATAGATATTTTTCTTTTATGCAGTATAAATTTTAAACTATTTATTAATGAGAAACTTTGTACACTCTTGGAACATAGACACATGTGAGAAGGAGGGGATATTAAACTCTGCTAAGACAGAACTTGTAATATTTTTAAGCTGACTTCATGAGTTAATAAAGGAGGAAATGAGCAAATTCAGTTTCAGACTCTGCCGCCCAGCTCTCCTGGAGCAGCCCTTGAACTGACCCAGAAGAAATTATTTGATTTACAGTTGTGTTCCAATATTAAAGTGGTTAGGAGAAATTTTAGTCTTTTCCTAGAGAAAACAGCTGAATATGTAGATAAAAAATTAGTGCTAATAGAAAAAAAAACTTTTGCAGTGTTGCTTTGGTTTCTTAGCAGTTTTTAGATTCCAGTGCAGAAGAGGCTGGTTTTTGTGGTGACAGGGCTCATTTTATGAATTACTGTTGGTTTGCTGTGGGTAGGAGAAATTGAGATAGATTTAAAGAGCTTTAACATTTAATTGAATTTAGTTTCCATATACCTTTTTTATTTCCACATGCTTGGAAATTTGCACAAGTTAATAATCAGTTAATGATTCTCCTCTTTCTCAGATGAGTAACTGAAGCAGGTTATAATCCAGAATCAGATGGCTCTTTTGGAAGTTATGTGATCTGCATCTCCTGCCAGTTGTGTGAGTTCATTGAAAAAAGGCAGAAAAAATGGAACATTATTCCATTTCAGCATTCAAAGGACTTCCATTTCACACAGCAGTGTTGTCCATCCAATTCTTCACTCTGCATCCACTGATGTGTTTCTACCTCACCTTTACCTTCTTCCTCAAATCTGTTCCTTTTGCTGATTGCTCTTTCTGAATAGAGCACAAAACCTGCTCCTCAGGCCAGAGGAACACTTGGGAGAAGAACAGTTAATTCCATGAGAGATATTTATTAATAACATTGCAATATGCTCCAGAAAAGACTCAGGATCCTGCTTCATTTATATATTGTCATCCTTCCTTTAAGAATTTCCAATATTGCCTCAGGTAGGAGTTTCAGAAAGGCCTAAGTAACTGCATTTTTCATCTTCACCCAGGTTCCAGGGGACTCTCTTTCAGGGATATCCAAGAGATGCTTTAGGACTAAATATAACTTGTCTTTCTAATGGTTTTTCAGATTTCCTTCTGAGGTTCATTGGTTTTTTTCTCTTCTGCTGGTTCTGAGTTTGAGGATTCTAGCTGACAGCATTTCCAGCAGCTGAATTCTGGTTTGTTACATCAGCAGCTCTGAAAATAGGGAGATGGTGGGAACCTGCCTTCTGTGTACAAAAGTCATAAAATGTGCATGCCATAAGGGAAGGTTGAATTATATCAGAAAACACCAGTTTTCCCCTTTTCCAACCCATCTAGCTACTCAAGGTACCATTTTCTGCTACTTAAGGTAGCAACAGCATTTGTTGCATTTTTGAACCTTTTTGGAAGTGCAGATTTCAGTGCATCTCTGTGTTTCTTTGAGAGGTGTGTGTGTACCTGAAAATGTGTGAAGGAAAGACCATTTCTCTTCTACTCTTCTTAAAATATTTTTATTTGCTATTTATAGAGAGCATCTCTCTACAGCAATGCTGAAATAATACAAATAGAAGCATTGTTCCTCCCCCTCCCTCACCCACTCAAAAAAATCCCTGAATGTGAAGGTCCTTCCCTGGAAATGAGTCCAGCCCCATGGATATTCCTTCCTGCAGGAAAAAAAGGAGCAGGTGCCAAGTTAAATAGGGTCCTGCTTTCCATCCAGAGGGATGACTGTGAATATAAAGAAGTTGGAACAGTGCCTAATGTTGATTAACTAATAGTCACATATGAAATAGGCTCTTCCCACCCCTGGATATTGCTGGGGTCACTTGGAAGAGGAACGACTGCAGGGATTTCACTCAGGGTGGGGATCCACAGACAAAAATGCAGTGAATAATTTGTGCACTATTCTACCCACTGCAGAGAAGCCTTCACCTCTTGCTGGAGTTTTTTGGCATCTAGAAGAGCTTATCTTCAAGCAACATGTAGAGTGTAAGGTGAATTGCAAAAGAGGAATGCAGACAGCTTCTCCTATCAGCACATTGTTTTGGTTAAAACTCCACTGGAGTTTTGTAAAAATGCGCTTGGGGAAAGAGAAACAAGACAAAGTCAGCCTGTCCTCTGGGTTTGCTTAGTTAATCAAACAAGCTTATTGGGAAATTAACACTACTGGGCCTAGAAAAGAATTGCTATTTTGTTTTTCAGATACCTTCAAACACTATATCCATCTGTCTGAATAACAACCAGGCACAAAAATAAGCTCTTGCACCTCTGGCTGTAAATGCAAAGGTGGGGGGCCAGGAGCCTGCATTGTCAGCATTGGTATGGCAGTTTACTTTGAGAAAGGAGTATTTTTAGGCCTGACTTCTTGTGAGTCACTGTGGGTCTTGCAGCACTCTGGATGTTGGCAAGAGCAAAATTCTTAGCAAATCACTTTTTCTGTGATATTTTCTGCTCTATTTTAGAATTATCTGATAACTTCCACCAATATTAGCTGTTCTTTTGTGACTTTTATAAAATCACCCTTTACGAAGTGCCTGCTTGCAGGGCTGGATGCCCTGTACTTCCCTCTCCTGAGCACACCAGTGTGACTCTTACAGCACCCTTGATGCAAAGATCCTCCTGGAGATTTCAGATGCATTTGTCAGCAGTTAGTTAACAGATCTTCTTGCATTTTCTAACTCATTTTTGCAGGGAATTAAGCCCCCCCCCCCGCCAAAAGTATGAATCTGCTTGATGTGTTGGCTGTTTCACAGTGCCAGCACTGAGAATCACCCCTGCCTCTGTTGTCCCAATCCCTTGCCCTGGAGACGCTGAACCTCTCCCCAAATGGTGGTGGTGGTTTTTGCCTAGAACAGCTCTTGTGCAGACACCTTCAATTCTCTTTCATCATCCTTGTCACTGTTCTATCTAATTCCCTTTTCTTCCTTGCTCTTGGAACCTCCCTCTTCTGTGATATTTCCTGCCCAGCTTTAGGAGCACAGGAGTTTCAGTGCTTGCTGGCTGTTTCCTCAACTGTTTTTATACCCTTTACATTCTATGGGTTTGCATTTTATCCCCGAGAAGCAGGACTACATTTCACTTCACAGTGAGCTGAAGCATGGGAAGTACAGCCTCTAATTTCTAAATAATTTAAAGCTGTGTTAAAATCATTTTGGTGATGAATCTCCTCAGCCAGGCAGCTGAAGCTGAGCTCACCTGTGTTCTCAGAGTGAATTGGGGGAGGTATCTGAGGTTTTGGGGTTTTTTAAAAGAATTTTAATGCAAAATAGCAGAAGTCAGCCATGCTGGGGAGCAGGGGCTGTAGATCTCTGCACTGGTTCCGTGGTGCAGACATTAACGAACACTCATGAATGCTTTGAATAAGGGAAATTAAGAAACGGGCTCTTTCTCCCCAGAATTGTCCCTGCCGGGCTCTGTCCCTCACCCGTGGAGGATCCCTGTTCTGATGTGCCTGACCGTGCCAGAGCAGAGGGGCCTGGAGCCGGCAGGGCAGGGATGATCTGCTGCCGTCCGTGCCTTTAAGGAGCAGTTACAGTGAGGGAATCTGACCATGCCAGAGCAGAGCAGAGAGGGCTGGAGCAGTCCCCTGGTGAGGCAGGGACGATCTGCTGCCGTCCGTGCCTTTAAGGAGCAGTTGCAGTGAGGGAGGGAATCTGACCATGCCAGAGTAGAGCAGAGAGAGATGGAGCAGGTCCCTGGTGAGGCAGGGACGATCTGCTGCCGTCCGTGCCTTTAAGGAGCAGTTACAGTGAGGGAATCTGTCTGACCATGCCAGAGCAGAGGGGCCTGGAGCAGACCCCCGGCAGGGCAGGGATGATCTGCTGCCGTCCGTGCCTTTAAGGAGCAGTTGCAGCAGTGAGGGATGTGTGTGGGGATGAGTCACGCTGGAACTCCGCGTTCTCTCCGGGACAACCTTCGGGAGGAGGCGGCGGCACCATCTGCGAGGGCTGTGGGGAGAAGGTCACCGCAGGCAAACCCTGACATCTGATCGCCCTGAGGGAGGGCAGCCCTCGGCCCCACGGCCCGGCAGCTGCTGGGCTCACTGGGACAGGTACACGGGCGATTGTATCTCAGTAACACCCAGCAGCATCACGGTCCTTAGCAAGGCAAGATTTGCAAATTCCTTGTCAGCAAATGCCTTTAGGAAGTGTGCAGCAGGAAATAAAGAAAGGAATCCCTGTCTCCGGCTCCACAGCCATTTCTATGCTGCCTGAAGACCTTTCTTTTACCCTGTGTGGTTGAGAGACATTTCCTGAGTGCAAAGGCTGCTCAGGGGCTGATGCACTTGTATCAGTCTGAAGCAGCAGGAAAATAGAGCTCACTGTGGCATGCTGTAGGAGCATATTTAATGTGCAGCTGGGAAATTTGGGCAGTGGAGAAGGCTGAAGTTGTAAGTAAATAATAGAAAGAAAACTCATAAATGCTGTACATTTCATAAATGTATTATCCCAGTGTTAAATCTGGTTTAGACAAAAGTGGAACGATCAGCAATGAAGTAGCTGTTTCCTAGGAGGTGATTTTCATGTCATTTCAGACAGCAAACATGTAATTCTCTCCTATCCCATCATGTAATTTTTCCTGAAAATATGTTGTGTGTCAGATGAATATTAATAGATTTATCTTTATTGTAGGCAAAGTAAATATATGCAGCTTACCAAAGCACTTTGAATGACTAAACATTGCCTCTATTCAACATTTCCTTTTTCAGAGTCCCAGAGTTTGGTTCTGCACTTATTAGAATAACTTGGTCAAATATATCCCTGTGGAAATCCGTCATGCTGGATTTAGTTCCTTAGTTCTTGTTCTTTTTTTTTCTTACATATTTTTTTAGGATCTTAAGTGGATTTTTCTTTTAAGGATGAGAATTAAGAGAAGTTTCACCATATAAATTCAGAAGGAATCAATAAGGTTTCACTTCCCTTTTGTGGGGCTGTTAGCCAAAAAGGAAGATACCTCTAGTGTTTCATTCCAAGAAAAAACAAAATGAAGTGTCTGTTCAGCCCTGGTTTGAGCTATCTGATAAGGACCTGGAATTTATCATTAAAAAAGTCTTGCAGTTGAACTTCAGCTTTTCACAATGGACTAATCTTGGAGTATCTCTATACAGGGCCAGATCAGCCTCTTTTGTTTCAGTAATCAACAGCAAATAATTTGAGGGAGTTAACTGGCAAAAGAAAAAACTCTGAGATGACCAATCACTTCGTTCAAACTTTCTCTGATTTTCCTACTTTTGTGTCCCTGCTTTTGCTCTTTCTCTGAAATTAAATGGTCTAATTAAAGGAACCTGTTAATTACCTGCACAGCTGTGCTGGTTTTGCATTAATTGATTTTTTGGTGGTTTTTAATGTTTCAGCCAACATCAGACCCACTACAGCAGCTCTCATGGTTTTTTTCTTTAGTCTCTATGAAGCTTCTCTCTTTTTAGGAGGTAAATGGGTTCAGTACAGGCAAGGGAAAGAGCACATTGCCCCACTTGGTAATAAACTCTCCTAATGAGTGCCCTGCCTGGTGGGTGTGCTGCTCCAGAAGACACCCTCTTTCCAGGAACATGAAAGTCCTGAGGTAGCCTGGAAAGACAATGAACACAGAGACTGTGTCAATGAAAAGTCATAATTCATGTAAAAATGCAGACAGTCTAAAAAAGAATAACTGGATCAGCACAATAGTGGCAAATCCTTCTTATTTAACTACTTTGACAAGGGGAAACTTTCTAAAATACTAAAATAAAAGACTTAGCTGTGCTATTCATATCAAACAAATCCAGCATCCCTCCAGTAAATCTCCTTTCTTCATCATCCTGTGAATAACCTGAGTTAGAACAGCTGGATAAGGAACAACTCTGAATTGCAGATGCTGCAATGCAGATTATATTTTATTAAGCTGAAATGAGAGACATAGCAAACTCTCTCAGGGAGTTCAGGAGTTTCCACCCTCCTAGTAATTGCATACTGTACAGGAAATGGAGGTTAAAAAAAATTACAAAAGTCACTCAGGGTATCTCTAATAGCGTCAATGCCTTGAAACAAGTTTTCATCTCAGAAATCCTCTGGAAGAAAGAATCAGGAAAGCCTTTTGGTAGTTTTTGGTATTTGTCAGGAGAAAAGCTCCTGAGCTGTGGTGCAGCCCCCCAGCCCTGTGCAGACTCTGCATTGACATCTGCATTTCACACTGAACTCTCCAGGCCTCTCCCTGCCCAAAGTACCTGCACAGATGTGTTGCTTTCTTCTTTTGTCACCACTGCCTTCCCCTGTAGGCACCACCTCCTAGAAAGGGTGATATTTGCTACTCCTGCAAAGCAGAGCTGGAAGTGTTTCATGTTGTTAATCCCACACACAAGCAGAACATTATCAGCCTGCAGCTTTCATCTCACCAAGGTGATGCAAGATAAAAACTCAGCCCTGGCCTGGAACTGGAGCTCCAGGTTGCTCTTGCCCACAGTACATCCCCCTTTCTGGGAGTACAGCTGTGCTCCAAGCTTCCCTCCAGCCACCTGGGCTCAGACTGCATCTTAAAGGGAGAGCAATGCTTTCCCTCCTCCTTCCTCTCCTTTCCTAATGAATACTATTAAAAAAAAAAATCCGAGTCTGTGCTGTTAGCTCTTGAGAATAAGGTTGTTTTGGCAGTTGCAAGTCATGACAGTCGCTATAAAAGGGAAGCTTTATACTCACATTATGCTTTGTGAGGTAATTCTCTAAAAAACTTGGAGTACTGGGAGTGTTTCATCCACAGCAGTGCCAGAATGATCAGTTTCCTCTCTTGAGTGGAGAGAGAGAGGGGATTATCTGGGAAGCAGAACACTTAATTTTTTGTTTTCTTCAGTGACTGAGTCATTAACAGGTGTATGGTCAAGGACCAGAAGGTTCTGTACCATGTTCTATTTCTTCCAACTGCTTGTAATCTACTTTTGATTGGCCATTAGCTTCATGTACCTTAAAAGAGGCATTGTGTACCCTCAAAAGGAAGGAAATATTTGCTTGCAATTTATATAAAAGATACTTTAAATATAGGCTTGACTTAGCCTGTCCAAGTTCAGAAAGCTGAGGCTTTTCCAGGTCTGATATATGGGATGTACCTGATGGAGTGTGCTGGAATTGCTTCATGATTCTGTAGGAAATTGAACTCTTCATTCAGCAGAGTTACCTGGATTTCTTTATGTGTGTCAGAAGCTTCATGGTCTGCCAGTGAAAAAGGGGGTGGGGGCATTTTGTGCACTTCATTTACTCTGTTTTCCAGAATAAACACCAGGTTCCATGTGTTCCATTAAAATTGCCATATTTGAGTTTAAACCATCACAAGTGCAAAAATCTTGTGGGAGAGGAAAAAAAAGCTCTAAGTTGTGACATGAACCTCATTGTACTTCCTGTGAGGCTCCATCAGAATAGTAAATTAGTAAATTAGTTACAGTGAAACCACCATGCTACACGAAATATTTGGTTTAGTTCTGTCTCTGTTATGTACCAGCCAAAACTGGTGCAAGATAGAGGCTCTTAGGAAAGCTGAACAATGCATAATACATAAATTAGGCAATTTAGAGTACTGTTGAGATTTTATATTAGCTCTTGCAAGATTGGAGACAAGCCAGATGTCCAGGAAAACTTATTTTATAAAAAATTTAGGTAAATTTCAAATGAACATCCTTGAGTGTCCCTAAATGGATGTGAATATCTGACTTAGCACTCTGAGTGCTAAGTAATAATTATGAGAATAATTATCAATGTTTATTTGACTTCTTCCTTTCTGAAAATGTCTGTACAGTTAACAGCAGTGTCATTTACCTAATCTAGAGGGGAATTTGATTCTATGTACAAGGTAAGACAAGTAGTTAGCAAATTTGTGTTCATTAAGTTTTAATAAAAGATCACGTTTGGAGTTTGGCTGTATGATAGAACATGTCAAATCAGGAAACACAACCTCTAACACACACGGCCATCCAAGCTAGATAAATGGGCAAGACAGAAATACAGTGGCTCTGTGCTAATACGTGCAAATCTAGGCAGACTAAAAGTGAAAAAGAAGGTGTTTGAAGGACACCATTCACCTGGTTTACATCATGGGATCTCAAGAGATCAACTGGTATAAAAGGTGACACAATAAATGCTCAGATTTGTAATTTTGCGCTTCAAGAAAATAACTGAAGAACTTCTATTGTCACATTATAAGGAAGATGCATAAGAAAAAAAAATCCTACAGTTTGCAATGTATTTCCATCTTACTTTTAATGAATTTAATTTTGAATTATAGGTAATTATTAGATACCAAAATGTAGCCTGTGGTTTTACATAGTTTCTCAGAACTTATTTTTCTTGCTGCTATTTCAGTTGTAAATATTCAACAAACACTAAAAGAGCATTAAATATATATCACTGCTTCAGTGAAGGCTTTCTGTCAGTAAGTATCAACTGGCTCATTTAAGAACTTGGAGTTTTTGTGCTTCTTTGACATGCAGCCAACAACCAAATTCCCTGGCTCTTGTGTCCTCTTGGAGTGTTACAAAAGGCTAAGAGCACATTAAGTGGAAAAGAACTTGCAGAATGCTACAAGGACAGGCCACTGTCACACATCTGACAAATCCTGCCTCCATACAATGAGTCACATCTGATGGAGAGAAATGGAAAATGCATCAGAAGAGAGAAATGCATCAAAATCTTCTGTTGCACCGATACGTTTCACGTATTTAAAATCACGTAACAAAAGTAAAACCACCAGGCTGTGGGCTGGGACCTGCTGCTTCTGGTGTCAGCCAGATGTTTGCTGGCCCTGTCTGTCTCTGCTGAGTGTATCAGCCTGGTGTGTGTGGAGGAGAGGAAATGGTTGACATCAGTGAAAACCTTGCCTGTAGTGGGCTGCTCACTATCTTTCCCATCTGAGGCTGCTCATCCTTTCAGAAAAGCTGGTGGGAGCTGATGGTTTGTCCTGAGAGCAGGATCTGGAACAGGCCCAAGCAGTGTGAGGAGCAGTTGTCCTTTTCTTCCTCGTGAGCCAGTGGAAGATTACAGCCTGTGTAGACCATGACCCTGAGCCCATGGCCCTTGGCTATGCCCCGTCCCTCCCCGTTCAGGATGCTCCTGCTGACAGATGAGTTACAGGACAGGGGGTGCTGCAGGCAGGGAGAGCAGGATGGAGTTCCCTGCCAGGTGGGAAGAGGGAACACTGCACAGGAGGGACAGGAATGTCCCCTCCACCAGCCAAGGCAAGCAGAGCTGTCACTGCCGATGGGTGTGGTGGCATCTGCCAGGCGTGGTGGATGTCACCAGATTCCAGAGTGTCTGTAGTGGTTTGAAAGCAAAACAAGTGAGAGGCTCCAAGTCAGAAATACAAT
The DNA here is from genome assembly GCA_037834095.1 of Argya squamiceps. Lineage (NCBI taxonomy): Eukaryota > Metazoa > Chordata > Aves > Passeriformes > Leiothrichidae > Argya > Argya squamiceps. The sequence continues at coordinate 24,937,308 of JBBMKD010000013.1, read as the reverse complement.
TTAATAGGAAGAAGAAAAAAAAGGGTAAAATAAAATAAATGCAATAATACAAAAGACCACTGACAGAATCAGAATACAACCTGAGTGGGATGATGGAAGCAGTGATCCCGTAGAAAGGTCTGGTAGCTCTGATCCTC
>JBBMKD010000013.1:24902289-24937071 GCA_037834095.1 Argya squamiceps | reverse complement strand
GGCTCCTCCCCCTGGGTGGAGCATCTCACAGTGGGATAATGAGTCACACAGGGGGTCCTTGATGGCCCATTAAAGAGAGAGAACTCCCGGTGGAAGTTATCTGTGAGTCATGCAGAAGAGCCATTAACAAAAGACCCGCTAACAGAAGACTCATTAACAAAAGACCCATTAACAAAAGACCCATTAACAGAAGACTCATTAACAGAAGACACCTTAACAGAAGAGGGAGGGGGAGCCTGGAAGAACACTGCTTCGACAATTGGTTTCAACAGTTGATGAAGATGGTGATAGAATACTTTGTGCATATCTTATTCTACAACCCAGCACAGTGTCCTCACCTCTGAGAGTTCCCATGTATTCCTGGGGGAGGGCTGCTTACCCTGCACAGCCTGGCTGCAGGTGTGGGTGCAGGGTGATATCCAGCTTCAGGGCACTTTCACCCTCAGGGACATCTTTTCCATCATGAGAGCTTTGGGAGCACAGAAGGGCTTTTCTACACCCAGGCAGCACAGAGAAGTTAACTGGTGTTGAATCCAGAAAGGTTGTGGGCTGTGCTGGAAGACCAGGCAGAGATTAGTGCACAGTTTCTGAGGAAGGGCAAACTTTTGGATGGACAAGATCAGAAATAATAACGAGGTGGCAACTTAGGCTGGGTGTGCAAGGCAAGGTGTGCTGCAACCAGTGATATGTGCAGAGATGTTAAGATCAAGGGGAATAAGGAAGGAGAAAACTCAATTTAGAATTCTTAGCCCTCCTGCTCCAAAACCAGGAGTAGCTGAACAAAGAGACTGAGGGGCTTGAGGGAAGACAGGCATTGATTGGCACAAGGATCTTCATTCACACCTTTTCCATCATCTCTGTGCTGCTCGGTTTTATTTGCTCTGTGCTGTGTTCTGCAGTGAAGTCTTTTGTCTTGGTCTATTTTGTGGTTCTGTTTGTGAAAGATGCTCCATGCCTTGGATTGTTCTCTGTGCCCTAACTGTGCCTCCTCCAGGCTGTCCTGTCTGAGATGGGCCCAAGCAACTCCTTATATCCAGGATATGAATCCACCATGGGTGTACACAGGGAAGCTTTTCAGGTAAGTTTCTTACTCTTCATGAAATTCCACCTACTATTGTCCCTGCTGCTACTCCCTGAGCTGGCAGCTTTTATGGAACCTATTATTTCAAAGCTCTGCTGTTGCTTAGTGATATCCAGAGTCCCTGACTGCGTGGATGAATTTTTTCACTTTGAGGATCACTTCACACTTTTAAATACCTGAGTTGCATATGCCATTTTATGACAGATTATAATATTGTCATGTAATTCTCCATGGCTGACTTTAGTTTTCACTTCACTGAGAAATGCCATGAGGAAATACCATGAGGAAACCTCATCTCACTCTCCACTTCCCTAAGACACTCATGAACACATTGGACACCACAAGCTCCAGTGTAAATTCATGTGGAACTCCACAGTTTCCTGTGGCAAAGGACTCCTACTCTGTTTATTAGGAAATTATTTATTAATGTGAACACTACTATGTATTTTATCCCATTTGAACTTAAAGCTCAGAGAGAGAAAATTTATCATGAGCTCTTTGGGAATATAAGTAAGGTATATGAGTAAGATGCCTATATCTGTGTTTGTTTATCTGCATTTGCAGAAAATCTGCGTTTCTAACATTCTGACAGCCCATTAGCTATGTCAATCTCCTTGGTCTTGCTTGAGGTTATTTTGATAAAAGTGCATTTTCTGTCCCCTTGACATGATGTATTTAGTATTTAAATATTCCTGTAGTCTTCACATGCAAGGATTTTGTTTTATCTTTTGATTTTAATTTTCTTTTAGCAAGAATTAACCCTGTAGTTAAAGCACTGCTGCAATGGATGTTCTCCTCCTACAAGCAGCAACATGGCATGGGTGTTAGTGTTCCTGTTGGGAACATTTTGATCCAGGTGCTCAGAAACAACTAAAGAATTGTTTCTGCTCTTGTGTATTTTCTGAGCAACTGCTATGTGAATTTTTTGGGGGAAGAGATCTTTGAGGGTTTTATTACAATATTATTTACAGGAAAACTTGGAAAGGTAACTAGACTTTTAAGATGATGTTCAACATGGGTCCTGGACAACTGGGTGAGAACATCATCTTGGTTAGACCTTAATTTTTTAAAATTTGATTTTTATTTAGGAAAATCAAATCTTTAAATTGATTTCTCAAAAGCCCAACACAATGATCTTATGTGAAACAAAATTATTAACTTTCATGTCAAGAAGTTGATTCTTGAAGAAAAAATGGAAGTTGATCTTGGTATGAGCAGACAATTTGAACACAAACCTTTTATTAAAAATTTGTGAGATGTAATAATTTGTTAAGAATTTATTTGTTTGACTGAGGATCAGCTGAGCCAGCCCATGTGCAGGCTGCTGGTTTGTCTGACAGTGTCCCAGCAGTGTCACAGAGCAGCCCATGGGTTGATGTGTGCCTTGGGTTCCTCCCATTTGGGGTGATTTGCTTCCCAAAGCTGGTTCCCATTTGTTAAATTCATTGCTCTGTTTGTGCTGCCTTGATTTGTACAAAGATACTTTTCCTGACTGAAACAGGTAATACAATTAATGTGCCTCACATGGGTTTAGACTTTTCTCTTCACATTTCTTTCCTAAGGCTCTGCAGTCACATTCTCCAGTTCTTGGTGCTCTGCTGGTTTGAAGTTGCCCAGGTGGCTCCTCTCCTTTTGATGGTGTTTGAGGAGAAAGGTTGATTAGTTTTTCTCTCATCTACAACGATTTTGAATGTAGCCTGAGAGAAGAGTGGCTGAGTCAGTGTAAAATCCTCTCTGCAAAGTGCCTCAGGTTGTGTGAAGGGGACACGTTCCTCAGGAGTGACAGAAGGCAGTGACAGAGAGCACCACCACACAAAGTCTGTGATGCAAGACTTGCTTCCCCCTTCCTAGGGAATCAACCAAGTGATGGATGTGATCAAAAGATTTGAAATGTATCAGCTTGCCTATAAATCACAGTCCTGACAAAAGCAGCATTGTGGCATCCTCTGAAGGAGCAGAAATTCCTCCTTCTCCCTGGTAGTTCCCTTTTACATAACCCTAAAAAAGTTCAGAAAACCTTACAGTAAAATCACTCTAGAAATAAGGGATTCCTTTATAAAAATGATTTCCAGAATTATTTTTAATCACAAGAGGATGGGAAAATTCTATCCCAGGGATGGAACCATGATCAGCAGCAGTGCCTGTCCTGGGCACTGCACAACTTGAGTGGGTGCTCAGTTGAGTCTTTCCTCACAAACTAATCCAAAATAAAAACATTTCAAAAGATTTGGGGGAAGAATCCCTTTTCAGATAATTAATTCAAAGTCGTTAAAAAAAAAATCCTTATTCTGCACAAGTGCCATCCCATCCCCCCCCAGAAAGGCACAGTCTGACATCTGCTACTGCTGCTGCTCTGCCTGTTATTATTTGTTTTAGAGCCTCTGCCCATTCTTTTGCTTCTACAGCTGCTGCTGGTGTTTCCTCTTGGTGCTTCCTGCCTGCCTGGCCTGAATTCCATCTGACACCCTCTTGGCCCTCTGGCTTTCTGCCCAGCTGGTTAAGAGCTGGCATCCAGTTGACTGCAGCACTTATTTCTGCAGTAGGAACATGAAATAATATTTGGGTTTCATTTTCTTTTGAGAAGCTCTTCAAGACTCTTTCATGAAGGTAATCCATTATTTTTTCACGCTGACCCTTTGATCTGTGGAGGATCTTGTACCCGTGTGAGAATTGCCAGTGCCTGTAAGGTCTGCAGGGAAACTTGGGGCCAATTTCCTGCTGCAAAAACCTTGAGGGGCTGCTTTGGGTGGGGAAGGGGGTGGCATTGACACTCTTGTCTTTCTGTTCAGCAAGACAAGATGACTGTAGAGCCTTGCCCAGGCAGCATCCCTGATATCTCTGCTCTCTGTAGACACTCCCCAGCAGAGGGGAGAAAAATACAAGGAGGAATTCAGACTGTGCCTTCTCTCTTGTCTCTCAGAAAGCCCAGAGAAGGAAGGAGTGGTTGGTGGTGAGTCCTCCTCCCCAGTGTCCTGGGAGAGCTTCCTTCAGCCTTCAGGAGAAGAGGGAGTGCCTGTCTGGGCCCTTTCATCAACAAAGATAATAGCTAAGAACTGGAGAAGAGGCAAGTAACTGAAATTGCAGAATCTTCTCCTTTGTCACCATAAATTTCTCACATTTAATGAATATCATAATATAGTGCTGAATTTAACCATATGAAGGATGACATGCCCAAGGTATTTTGGCTTTTGAGAACTAAAAGATGAGAACCTGGCCTCTGGAAGATGAGACATTTGAAAGAATCCACAGCTTATGGCAACAGCTTATAAGTAATATCCCCATATGGCTTATTGATACGAGTTTTTTCTAGTTTTATTAGATCACCTAGGAAATATCCCTGTCTTCTGTACTAGCACTGGTCCCTGCCAACATCCTGGAGGGTGGGGAACCTACTGACCTGATTATTTGGAAAAGACAACTCTTTTTTCCTGTCCTGAAGTTACCAGCTGTATTCTATTAATGGTCAAAATAGACTTCTGATTTAATATTATCTTTTCAGCAGTGAAATAGCACCTATCCCATGTAGATTTTTTCAAATTTGGAACCAAAATAAATCCTTACTTAGCTACACTGTTAGTAGCCTGATGCTGGCTTGTGGACAGAGTGGCTGAAGTGAAAAAGTACAGCTACAGTCTGATGTTCCCACTTATCTGTCATCTAGATGTGCAGCATTTTTTTTGCACTGGATAAGTGTAAGATGCTATCCTAGGAGATAATATTGTGCAGGCTAGTAATCACTTTTTTATGGATGAAAGTATTTCCAGAACAACACCATGTCCAGGACAGAGACTACCAGGGGAAGGTTCATCTGCAAAGAGCACAAGGAGTGACATGATAATGGATGCATGGAGCTGTGCTCCACCAAACAGTGGCCAAGGACTTCTAACTCAGAAACTGAAGACTCAGGAATTACATGGAAATACCAGTAAATTAGAAGGAACAAAGCTGGGATCACCTCCCTTTCTCCTGAAGTTATTTAGCTAGCTCTGTTGAAGAAGCTGAATGCAAGAGGAGACAGATCTGAAATCCCAGGTAAAGAAAGTTTCCAGGTGGAGGGATCAGCCTGTTCAGAGGCACAAAGTTTCTTTCTTGCAACTAGCCTTGAATGATTATTTCTCAATGTTTTGCTGTCAGGCTGCCCACACCAGTTAAGCAGCACCGAAAACATTCTCAGGACAAGGAAACTAAAAAATGTGGAAAAATAAGTTTGAAACAAAAATTTGTAACCTGTAAAGCATTTCTTCTTCATGTAATTTTGTGTCAGTACAACGTAGTGGGGAAGAGCAAGAATAATATTTTGCCAAAAAAGGCTAATTTTTAAGAGAACCAAGCTGCTGAGTAATGTCATGTCTCATATTCCTTAAACCTGTATTTGCCATATTCAGATTTCTATCAAAATATAAGACAATTACTACAAAGAAAATCTCCAGCTTTTAAGAATGTTGAGTAAAAGCCTGAAAACACAGGATATGGGTAACAGTGCACTGCAGTCCTGCAGAGAGGCTTGTGGTGAACTTCCACCAGAACATTCCTTGGTGACTCCTGCTCCTCCATTTGGAGTGTTCTGGGCACTGCCAGGGGCTTCAGGGCTGGGTGCTACACAGGAAGTCCTATTCCCTCTCCCAAAATCAAGAATGAATACAGGAAGGGTTAATTTTGACTTCTTAGCTCATTCTTAGGTGGTATCTTGGGAGTGTCCTTGACAATCTTAACTCGACACCTGTATATATATATTTATTTTTATTGGAACATGGAATTACAGTGGATTTTAAGTGATTCCGTTTGGTTTGTAAAATGATATTTTGTTTACATTGGTTCTTCTGGTTTGTTTTCAAAATGTTGTTACAGTGAGCTCTTAAATATTTTAATTAGCAGCACATTAAAAAATACTGTTTTCGAAGAATTAAGTCATTTAGAACTAGTTAAGGCCCTTCTGTATCACTTTAACCTGAATCTAGGCTGCTAATCCTGTTGAATAACAAAAACAATGAATTTCCCTCCCTGGTTGTAGACTCAGGCAGATGCTCATGACTAAAGTGCACCTTGAATGTCACTCAAGGGAAGAAAATTAGAAATTTGAATTTTTTAAAATATTTTTAAAACAAATAAATTAATTCCACTGGTGTCAGTTATGTAATCTAGTGAAATGTCTGAAATTCCTGGGGTATCTGCTTCTGTTTCATATGATATTTCTGGTGATATCCAATAAAACACTCTCAGAATGTTCCTTCAAGCTGAAAAATGCTTTTAGTTTTCCCGTACTTGTAAACATTTGAGATCCTTGATATTATTTAATGACTTTTAAGGTCATGTATTTAAAAAAAAATCCCAAAGCCCTTAGGTCTCTTCTCACTGTTTTTATTGAACATTTGTCAGAGCTTAGGGGGCCACACAAGGACCTCAACGTGTAAAATGCATCATTTGCAGCAATGTCTGTAGGTGTGGCCATTCAGAAACCTAAGCATATAAAACATTAATATGTGCATTATCCATACAGTGGGGCTTTGGTCTGGCCACATCAGTGCTGCCTTCCCTGGGATGGGGCTGGGATCTTCCTCCCATTGTCCCTTCTCTGTGGTTCCCCCTCATTGTCATTCTCCTTGATGTCAGTGCTGGTTTTGACCCTCCATCCAAATCTGTGCTGTCTTTCCTTGGGTTTTTGGGTTTGTGTTGTGTGTGCTGAAAGCCAAGGCATTGAGCATCAGCTGCTGGGCCCTCCCAGCCCAGATCTGCACTTTTCTCGTGGCTGTCACATTTCATTTCTGTGCTGCTGCTGCTGCTGCTCCCTCTCCCTCTGCAGTCCCAGTTCAAGCAGGATTTTCCCTGCAGTCCCAGTGCAAGCAGGATTTTCCCTGCTGGATAAAAAGCACAACATCAGAGCCCCCAGCTTCAAACAGCTCCATTATCCCCTGATGCAATTCCAGACTGCCCTGCTTATTTTTAGGCCTCTCCCCAGGATTTCGTGGGAGAGCTATGGCCTTGCTAAATAACCTCCCCTCTCTGCTCTGCTCAGCCACAAGTGGCCTTCTCCCTGACCCTGTTGCTTCTGCCACCTGGAGCAGCCTTCCTGTCTCTTGCTGCCTTTCTGACTCACCACCTACATTTCAAATGCCATGTGAAAGCCTAGAATTTCAACCTTGCCTTGGAGCAATCTGTAGCAGCTTAAGGAAAACAACCTCTGGCTGTTACCCAAAGAGGGTTCAATAATTATTTCTCTAACCCTCCTAAAGTAAAAAGGTTGGCCACCAAAAACAAATAGGAGGAAGACCCCACACACATTATCCATATTGGCTAGCTTTTTGTCGAAGAGGTAACACGAATAAAACAAAAACTTGACAAATACCTCTGCTGCCTGGAACATACAAAATCAAAAATGTCTATCCATGCAAATAAAACAGATTGGTACACTGATTTTGTGTGTGTGTGTTTTTCTGTAATATTCCCATCAGCTCCTGGTTCTTAAGAATCATTTTGGAGTAGTTAAGCAGTTGTAAGGACAGAATGTACTGTTCAAGTAGAAATTAGGTTAAATACCCATCATGAACAGGATGATTGCAAGAACTGATTTAAAGCAAGTTCACAATTCTGTGCTGCTGAGACTATCTCTGCTTTAAAGCCTTTGCCCTGTGCTGGTGAAACTCTCTCCAGGGCATCCCCACAGGTGATGGATGCACTTTAGTTCTTACAGGAGGTACTTTCCATCCAGTGCTCTCTGTAGCAGGGCCAGGGACAAGGCAACACCAGACAGACTTTTTTCAGGCCTCAGCAGAGTAAAAAGAATTTTGATCAAAATTAATGTGACAGGCAAAAAGCATTTGGGGACCACTTTCTACCCAAGTCCTCACTAATGCTCTGAGGAGCAGAGGAGGGAGGGAGAGCACAAAATATCCTCAGTGTTTGCTTCCAGCATTATTTTTACTGATTGCTCACTGTTTTGCTCTCTTTCTAAATTTCTCAAGGGCCCATTTGCCTGGTCACCTCATATATTTATCTCACTGCTGCTTGTGGCTTTGCTGATGAATGCTCATGTCAGCCAGCCTCAGGCACCTTCTTCCCTGTACCTGGGGAAGGCAGCACCCTGCTTCCAATTAGCAAGGCAAGGAAGTTGGCTGCAGGAGCCTCTTCCTAACCAGAAACACCTCTGGTGCTCTGGTATTTGTGTTTGGTGCCTACTGTCCCTAGTCAAGCTCAAGAGATTGCTGTGCTTGGAACCAGATACACAGATCTTGTCTTCATTAGGGAAAAGGTGGTTTAGATGTCTCGCTAAAGGGATTCAAAAGACTTAAGCTTAATACAAATCAGTTGCTGTTTTTAAAAGGGGGTTGTTAACTTTGAATGGCTAAAATAGATTAAAACAGCTGCTGTCCTTGGTAAGGTCATAGCAGTGGCTAAAATCAGGAAATACCCACAGAGTGGCTCAGCCAGAAACTGCCAGAGAGACTCTCCAGGCAAGTCAGGTGAGCTCTTGTTTCTGCTGCTGGGGCCAGTCAGGATTTCCTTTCCATGCATGGGCAACAGCTTTGTGTGAGCACCCAGGGGTGCCTGCCTCACCTGGCAGGGTACCTTGTTGTATAAAGCACAACAAATTGGTGAAACAGGACTTGTACCTTTGAGCAGGTTCCTTATTTCTCTATAACTCTTTGTTGCTCTTTACCCTGTGTGAGTGCACAATGGGTAGGAAATTCCTTCACGAGGGTTGACACAGCCTCAGTTTTCCCCTCAGGCCCTGGAAACTGTTATACTAAAATTTTACATGAGGAGGAAAAATTGTCAGCTGTGAGGGGAGAGAAGAAATTCACTGTCAATCTGAGAGATAAAATGATGTTTGCCCATAGTAATGAAGTTTTTTCTTTTACAGACTGGGCAGCTTTGTCCAGATTATATTTTGGTAAGTGTCATTCAAAGTCTGGTTCTCTTCCTTTTCTCTTTCAGTACTGTGAGCATTGCAACTGCTGATGTGAACAGTTGTTCCTACACCATTATACTGTTTCTGTTATTAACCCTAATATATGCCAGTCTAACCTTAACAGGGATAAAAGTCCTTAACATCTCCTTAATGTTTTCTTCAGCTACTTCAGTTACTTCTTCTCTGAATTAGAATTACTTACATACTGCTATTGTATTTAAATACAGCATTTGCATCTCTGTGGGTAAATGCTAGTTTGGTTCTAACTATTGCACTGGAAGCCTGAGGCTAGAGTGAGGTTATTACTTAAATAATGTATTAAAGGAAGGAGGCCATTTGGCTGGTTTTGTTAAAAATCCTGGGGCAATCATTTGTGTAAAACCACTGGAGGCTCATACAAATGACACCTGTATAAGCTCCAGGGAGAATGTTCATCTCAGTTCATGCTAGAAAAACCCCAGCTTGAGAGTCATTAATGAAGCAAGAGAACTGCAGAAAAATTCCTTCCTGCATCTCTAGTAAGAGATTCAGGAATAGCTGAAGCAGCTAAGAAGTATCACTCATCACTGCTCCAAAATCTAAAGAGAGTGGGGTTGGGGTGTGCAGCTAAGAGGCTCTTGGAAACTTTTGAAATTGTTTTCATGCTTTAATGGTTATATTTAACCTTCATTAAATGTTCGAGTAAGTGAATATTTTGGTTTATTAAGTGGAGTTCAGGTTGCAGTACAGACCACCACTCATTTCTGCTTTAATCTTTGCACTTATGGGAAATACTCGCCAAGTTTAGACACTAGTTAATCTCTTTCTTTCCAGTCTCTTGAATTAAAACCAGAAAAAAAAAAACAAAAACAAAAACAAGCTTTTTAAAAGTCCTACTTACATCTGATATAAACCAAATCTGCATTAATATTATCTTTTCTGAATATCTGGGAACTCATCACTTTCTGTTTGTTAGCTTGGGTGCTGTGGGCTGGGAATATTGCCCGTGTGTCCCCTGGATGTGCCAGTGATGGCTGGCACAGGCAGCAGGTACCTGCAAACCCATCCCAAGCTGTGGGACACACAGCTCCTGGCATTTCTCTGGAGGGGAACCTGAGGGGAACCTGCCCCCAGTGCCTCCCTCCCGGGGCTTTCCTGGGCTGAAGGCCCTCACCAGGCTGTCCAGCCAGGATTTGGGAAAGGTGCATGTTGAAGTTTGATTCCCCAGCAGTTTATTTTTCAGATCAGCTCTACCTGCTGGAGTAAGATTAGGTGGTGTGAACTTGCAAAGTCAGACACATGAAAGGAGCACTGAAATCCTTTTAAGCTGGCCAGACCCGCTCCAGACAACTCTGTGGTGTTTTCATCCTGCCAGAGACTGAGAGCTGTGGGGCTTCTATCCCACCAGCAAATGACAGAGCCGTGATTCCTGCCCCTGAAGCAGCTGCATTCCAAGACTCCAGGGCTGTGATCAGGCTGGATCAGTGTTGGAGTGGCCACGAGCACTCGGAGGGCTCCGTGCTGGTCCTGCCCTGGGAGGACTCTCATTCTGAGCCTGGGGCTGCGGGATGCTGCAGCCAGACTTCTCCAGAGAGCTGGTGCTGACCCACCACAGCCTGGGGACACTCGGTGGCTCTAGACCCTCGCTGTGAGTGTCTGAAAATAACCTCAAAGCCTTGATTCCAGAGTAACACGACACTCTGCAAAGTTTCCTTTCAGCAGCAGAGCTGGGATCTGCCCTCTGCACGCACAAGGGCTGGACTGGCTTCAGCAGGAGCCAGCACGCTCTGGCAAAGGCCCCGTGCTGGAAACAGCATTCTGCTCATTCTTCTGCCTGCTCACATTCCTGGTGTGTTCCAAGGTGAAGACAGTCTGTACTGATGGAGAGGGAAAAGAGCGGGTGAGGTTATTTTGGCCCGTGTCATTTAGGAAGTCAGGCTGCACGTTACATGATCACCTCACAGTCTGTAAAAAATAAAGTGCTGGGGCTGGCGCTGGTCACACATCGGTGCGGGCTGTACAAGGGTGTCCAGCCCTTGCTGTCACCCTCCTGGTACCCGAGTGTCCCTTTGCTGTGCCCCTGGCAGGCTCAGGGCTCTGCGATATTCCTGTTAAAGGCAGGGAGGGGAGGGGACCCTGCCCTGGCACTGCTGCCACTGTCACATTCGGCTTTTGTGTCAGCGCTGGAGCAGCGGCTCTGGAGGATGTGGGACATGGGGCGGGGAGGGGACACGGGGACAGTGTGGGGACAACCTCTGGGAAGCTCCTGGCAGCCAGGGACACGAGGGCTTTGCTTTTATTTCCTAACCTTTGCTTTCTGAGCTGCCCCTGCAGCTGGCTAATTTTTCATTCAGAAGAACAAAACCTAATACATTAAAATAACAGAAAACAAAACAAACCCTTCTAACATAGCAAATTATCTCCCATACAAATTCAATATTTGGTCTCACTTCATCTTCAGTGCTTTTTCTGCACTTTTAGAGATGTCTGGGATTTTTTCGCTGTTTATGGGCAGTGCTATAACTAGAGCTGGGTGATGCTTTGCTCGGAGAGCTCTCTGTTGTTATTCACCAGAAACGCAAGTTCTAAAATTCAAAGCTTCTAAGCATTAAGTGAATCTATTTTTTATAAAAAGGCAAACACAAAAACAACTTCTGCGATATTTAAATAAAGCTTACTTTTCTTATTTCAAATGGTATCTTTATTTATAAATCTAAAATGTTACTTTAGATAATTCTATAGACTGGGAAAACCAACAAAAATTTAATCACGATTTCATTTTGTGTCAGCAAAAGGGATTTATTTAAGTTGGGGGGGAAAAAAATTAAAAAGACCTCTAGAAATAGAAATTGATTTCTAAGAACTGGGAGAAAAAAGTGAAAAATCCATTCTTAAACTTCTGGTTTAGTCAGTGAACAAAACTTTTTTACTGTTCTAGACATTGATCTCTGGAGCTAGTGAGGTGATAAATCTTTGTCTGGCTTCTGTTCAAATAATTAAAAAATATTTTCTGTTTATTATATTTCCCAGTAATATGATAGCTCCACTTTTACATAATGCTGTTTCAGGATTTATAAGACTGGAGGTAATTAATTCTAATATAATTATTAGATCTCCGACTGGAGATCATGATCAATAGCACAGACTAAAAAGGAAAGTTCTTCAGAAAGCAAGGACAGAAGGAGTACACAAAGTAGATTTATTTTTCCAAGTGCTGTCATTAATAAATTTTACTAAAATAGAAATTCAGACAGGAACTGCAGGCTAAGGTCTGTCTTGGCAGGAGTGGGCACTGGCTGCAGCCAGAGTCCACCGACTTACACCACCTGACCAACCAGGGAGATTTTGGGAGATCTCTGCTGCTGCTGCAGCAGGGACTTGAGCTGCTGCCTGGTACAAATTTCAAGCAAATAAATTGTGTGCATGAATAAATCATAACAGCACCAGCATCGTGTAGAGCCCCCAGCTCTGCCCACAGCCTTACTAAGACCTGTGCAATCACTGAGCTGGTCATTACCTAACAACTACTCTGCCTCCCCTCACATAATGCCTATTTTTTGCATGAATTGCTAAGTTCACAAAGGCCTCAAAACTATCTGCAGTGATCAAGTCCTGATTATAGTCTGCAGATGAATTGAGAGGTCCTGTTCCATAACCTCTGTGTGACTTTGAAATGTGCATTCCACTTCAGGCAGAGTCTAACGCAATCTGTTTCCACTGAAGGCGAGCACCACTGGAAATATGATTACAATAATTTTATTATGAACATGGCATTGTCGTGATCAAGTGAAGGGCTCCAAAATGTAACTGATAAAATTGTAACTTTGACCTCCATCTTTAGCTCAAAAACTCCCTCCAGTTCAAATATCCCAGTGCATTAGGCTCGTTAGCACAAAGGCCAGCCCAGCAGTTCAATCCCTGCTCCCAGGAGCCACTTCACAGACAATACTGGGGTAAACAAGAGCTTGTGGGAGGGGAGAAACAGGATCCAGCTTTTGATGTCGCTTTAGAGCGTAAAAGACTGAATCTTGTGCTGTAACAGTTCCATCAATTCCCCGGAGCCAGAGCAACAGAGAATTCGATTTGAAATTCCTGTGTAAACACGCTGGGGCAAATTCATGGTTGATGTAAATGGTTGTAACTTCCTTGGCTGTATTGCTGTCACTGAAACCAATGAATTTGGAGCTGTTTGCACCGTACAAGGATTCATCCCCTTCATAAATATTTATGCAAAAAATGAGAAAATTATAGTAATTTAAAAATATTTTAATGTGGTGTTCCAAATCATGCAGAACATAGTAGACCCCTTCTGCTTTGTTTTCTTATCCTCTGGCTTCATTCAGGTCCTAGTCTGAACTTCTCAGTTAAATATGGAAAGAAACGTGTCAATTATACCAGTCCTAGCATTAGTTTCAGTTTGCAGAAGTGCCATTGATACAGACTCCTGCATTTATTTGGGGTGGAAAGTGTCTATTTAAATTGTGAGATCAATCGTCAAATTAGATGTGTGACTGCACACATCGTTCCAGTGTTTATTTTCTTTTCTGGCACACTTGTGGCTCTTTGGGTTTGAAGAATGTAACTCAATTGGAATGAGCCTCAGTGATAAAATGGCCATCACATAAGATGTCTTTGTGTTGTTTTGAAATGTACTATTACAAGGCATTTTAATAAACTTTGTTTTTATTTTCCTTGATTAATAACACATTTGCTCGTGAATTTTTTGGGATGTTTGATTCATGGTCTTTCCTTTCTTTTCCTTAGAACTCCTTGGTGGCAGCAGCCTCCAGGAGGCCTTGTGGGACTATCCCATGGCGATCTGACCTGGTCCTGCCTTTGTCCAAGTAATTTTAGTCGCACTAACACTTTTGACCCCTGGTGTCATTGATAAGCTCCAGAGAACCGAGTGCTGGGTCAAAAAAAGTTTTGAAAGATCTGCAGAAAACTAAATGCTTAAAGCCATGTGATTGATATTTATTTGTTTTAATGATGAATATAGAAAATAATACTCTGTCACTTTCTCTTCTCTGCCCATTCACACTGACAGAGAAGCTGGTTTATGGATAGTAGATCTATTACATGTATTAAAAACTGCCGGTGATGTAAGGGAGAATATTCTGGTTTTTATCTTCTCTGCTCAATAGCTGACATGATTTTTACCCATTCCTCAGCTGTGTGGTTAAGAAGAAAAGATGCTGAGCATTGTGCAAGGCATTAAACAACAGCAGTTGATCACTTCTGCTAATATGGTTTCACTATAGGATACTGTCATCTTCTTCTGATTGGCATTTGCCTCTCAGAGAATTGTTTGGCTAATGCACTGCTTAATACTTTCATTTTCTCTTTTTATTTTTTTTTTTAAAACAGGCTTTTATCTTTAAACTGTTTTCATAAAGCAGAAAACTGTGTCCCTTTGAACCGTCCTCTGATGTCATAAGAGCTGGGAGCTGACATGAATTACGCTGTGAAAATACTGACATTTAGAGCTAGGTACCAGCATGTGCTAAAACCCAGTAACACATGATGCGCTCCAGAATATTTTTTTACCATAGTGTTATTAGTGGCAGGCTCTTTGGTCTGAACGCCTTTGATAAGTGAAATTAGCATGCTGTTTTTCCAGCCTAAGTATGGTAAATTCTTTCCCCTTTTGGGGTAAAAAAATATAAATATTAAAGAAAACCCCAAGCGTCGCTATTTGCAAGGTTACAATGTTTGTTATTAGAACGGCGGAATACGTTCAGTCTTTTGGAGCAGACAGTGTGAGGGACCCCTGAAAGGACAGGAAACATCTATATTTGCTGGCAGTGGGCCTGGATTAAACATATTGCTCCCAGTGCCATCCTGATGGCACGGTGGGGAGAGCCAGCTCAGCTATGCAGAATGAAAACACGCCAGCATATCGATATTTCATAACACAGCACGCGCCCGCTGCTCGCCGGGGGAAGGGAATTAGATGAGGCTCTTTGCAGGAAGCCAATCCTGTGGACAGCTAAAAAAACCCAGGATGTTCACTGGAATTAGGGCCCTAATCTTAATCCCCTCCCAGGAGGAGCAGCCGAACGCAGGAAGCACTTTGCACAGGGCTTCCTCTGGGTCGCCCAGAGGTGTCCCACAGAGAAGCCTGGTTTTAATGCTGCATTCCTCAGCACAAATAAAGCACAGCTTTACAGCCCTACTTGTGCAAGGCTTGAAAAGAGGCTCTTATGTGAGGCAATAGGGAAAAGTACTGTTTTCCTTACACATTTTTTTTTAATACAACACGGCTATGCCTTACATGAAGACAAAGTGAATTTTGAATCTTAAGTAACATCAGAAAATTCTACAGTGCTGTGCATCCTCTAACGAAGGCTGAACTTAGCACCACTTTTTTCCACCATATCCATCCTCTAACTGTGCCTTGTATAAACAGTTTTGATTCCATCAGGCAATTTTCCTGATTGTGTTAATGGATATTACCCTTCCCATGAGCATATCGAAAGCCTGGAGATCCTTTTAATCTCCCTATTGTCCTACCCAAAAAAAGAGATCCAACCAATCGAAAATCTCCCCCCCTAGCCTTTTATTTGCTTAAACCTAGTCCTTAGCTCCTGGAACTAACTAAAACAAGAGAACAAGAACTCCAATGCATTTGTAAATACTCCCAATGAAGAACAGCAGCTTTGGCTGGGCTGAGGATGGAAATGATTTCCCTGGCTCTGGCCACCCTTGTGTGCCCAGCCCAGGACCTGCAGGGCAGAGGGAGGGAGCAGAGCCGAGTTCCCTGGGGACAATCCTGCTGGTCCCATCCCGTGTGGAGCAAGGATAACTACTTCACCTGCCTTGGGAGCACCGAGGGGCACTGCAGCCCCTCCAGAGCACAGGGATGTGCACAGACATGTTCCAGCCCTGTTTGCCCCAGGATACCAGGACAACCTCATTGATGCCTCATTTGGGTTTACCTGAAAACAGGGCCAGACAAAGCTAAAAGTATAAAAGTGGGTATATTTAATGAAGGGCCTTTGGGTACATTAAGGCCAGATGAAGATACACCCAAGGTGGACAATGGAATTTTTCAGACAATTATAAGTTTATGGTCAATTTGCACATCAGGGGTTAATTCTCCAATTACAGCTTCAGGTAATGAAGTCATTTACCTCAGTTTGCTCCCCCCCAATTGACTTTTGTTTATGCTTTTCAGGGCCTGAGGTGTCCTTGAATCTCAGGCCCAGAGGGATTATTTTGTCTGACCAAAATGTAAAGACAGTTAACTAGCACTTTGCATAGAGTTATGCACTAATGCAGTATAGGATTTGAAAAATATAAAAGCTAAAATCCTAAGGCATCATCATAGTGATGTGCTCATCTCCCACAGTGGTGCCGAGCCCCTGAGCAGCACTGAGGGCTGTGAGGAATGCAGATGTGGCAAGGAAAGGGCAGGGGCAGCAGCTGGAGGCAGCTGGGGCTGAGCCTCTGCTGTGGGGACACCAGGGGTGAGCTGCACACCCTCTGCACCCCACGGGAGCACTGGGGAAAGTGGTGCCTCTAAACTGAGCTAAGATGCAGTAACAAGTGGTACAGGTTGTATATTGGGGGGGTGTGTGTTTTGTAGAAATTATCATTTCAGTAGTAATTGCACAGCCATTATCAGCCATCTTTACCAACTGCTCTAGCCACAAGGAGTCCTCTCTGATAAAGATTTCTGCTCTTTGGAGGCAGACCTGGATTTATAACCATGAGATGAAGTGGTACATTCAGAATTGCTACTGAAGGAGCCCTGAGAAGGAGGATTGGTGCAGAATTCTGCTCTGGTTTCTTGCCCTGTGTTCCTGCTTTACCCATCCAGGGTGGCCCTGTCCCTTGAGCTGCACTCAGAGGGAAGACACAAGGGTGCAGGGTTTGCTCACAAGGGTGTCCCACCTCCATCCCCAACATCCTTCCCACATCACCTCATCAGACTCTTGGCCCCTCTTTTCTCCCCCCCAGGTGAATTCAGGCTGCTTGAAAAAAATGCTAATAAAGTTTTGTTTGGATCAAAAATGGTGTTCTGTTAAACATACTTCATTTTCTTCAGAGTCTTTAACTTTTGCCTTGATTTTGGGGGTTGTCTTTTTAGTGTGAACAATACAAGAAATTTTCCTCGTTTTTACTCCCAAAAGAGAAAAAAAAAAAGGTAACAAAATACCCTAAAAATTACCAAATCCAGGAAGATGAACTTTAGCTTCAGATAGGGAAAGGCAATTTGTGATAGGTTTTTCCAGAAATGGATTATTTGGAAGGAGGATAGTTGCTTGGTAAAGTAAAAAAAAGAAGGACAGGAATTATTAGGAGAGAAGAAACAGAGAGAGAATAAAGCAGGAAAAGGGACTTTGGAAGAGCATGAGAGGCATAGCAAGGGTGAGACAGAGATACTCTGGGGGACCCAAGAGTACTTTATGTGGCTCATGAGTTGAGTTCTATTGCCTTCTACTGCCCCAAGTTCCCTAACAAAGTTATTCCAATGGGAGGGATAATTTTCATCCTCTCCAAACCACTCACAAAATTTTGAACAAGAATTATGCAAAAAGAAGAGTGAATAAAAGGGTGGAGGTTAGCAGAACTTGCAAAGGGGCCAAGCACAGGTGGAACAGCAAGCCTGAACATACTGGTGATAAAAGACTTGTCAGGAGAAACTCAGGAAAAAAATGTCAAAGTTAGGAAAATGAGATGGCCATTAAGAGCTTTGAAAGTTAGAATTTCAAGAAAATGGAGCTGTTTTGCAGGGGAAGCCTATGTGTCTGCTACCCTATCTTTTTCACCTACTTTTCTCCAGACAATTAGGAAAAAATGTGGAACTTTGTATGGGAGCTGAATTTGTGTTTAGGTGGACTTTGGGGAGTTTATAACATAATGAGAAGGATTCTCGGACAACTCCTCCAAAAACCTGAGGTTGTCCCTGGCAGCAGGGGTGGCACAGGCTCTGTGGGTGTTGGGTTGGGGTCTCCTGAGCTTTCCCAGCTCCCTCTGCCCAGATCAAACCTTATCTCCGAACTCTTCAGGCACTGATCACTGCCAGAACAGTCCTGTGAAGCCATCCCCCCGTGGTTCAGCACTGGCACTCACCCAGAGGTGCATTTTGGCTGGGCAGAGGGTTTTTACAGGGGAGACAAGGCTGGGAGGTGAAGCACAACCTCCTGAGAGGCACGAGCACAAAGCTGCTGTCAGAGCCCTGCCCTCTCCTGCAGTGGGTGGATTACAGTGTTACAGGAACACTTCCCTTGTGTGTGGGGAGACCTCTGAGACATCTGTGGGGAAGAAAAAGCAGCCAAGAAGGTTGTTCTGGATGTTCTGGATCCCAGCAGGGAGAACTGGCTGCAGCCTTGGCTCGTCAAGGGGTGCCTCTGGGGGCTGGAAGCCTTTTCTTTGCAGTTTGAAAACCCATGTTGTGTAAAATTGTTTAATACTCACGATTCAATTGATTTTAAAGTGGATAATCATCACTGAGCTTTAAATACACAGAGCTTGTTGTTGGAGCTACAGCTTTTCTTTGTTAATACTAACATTAAATATTTGTTCTGGATAAGGATAATCTGGTAATATGGGGAAACACCTGTGATTGAACTGCTGTGATAAGGATCTCTACTATACGCTTCTCCTGCCAATATTTTCACAAGCCTCACTATATTCAGGGATAAATAAGTTTAATTCATTTTCCACTCCTGTTGTCTCACAAATTTGAATGTATTTGATGCAATAGGTTGTAAAGCCTAGTCCAAAACCTGTGCTAATTTGTTTAAGGAGTTCTGTCTGACAGAAGCCTTTTTTCCCTCCAGCACTAATTGGGTGATGATGATTGGGTCGTTTGGGGAAACACCAGGAGAAGGCAGCTGGACACAGTGTGTGAGGAAACCCAAAACCATGCACAGATTTAAGATTTTATGAAGCTGCAGCAATTCTGTCTCACTTCAATGGAACTGTATTACCCACAGGCAGTTCTTCCCTGTGTGCTCATATGGCCCCTTCTGTGTGGCTTTCTAAAACCTGTAAGAGGGTCAATTTTTCCCTTGAAAAGTGGAAAATGAAGTGATTTGTTTCTCCCTCTGACAATAACATAGTCAAGAAAAGCTGATGCTGAATACCTCTGTTAAATGCATGTGAATGTCAGACATGTCTTCATTTAGTGTTATACATTATATTTTTCAATAGGAAATACCTGAAAATTTTGGCTTTAAAATGTCTTACTGATAAACTATGCACAAATTTAATTTCTCCAAATAGTATTTTTTTGATCCAATTTTACTTTTTCTTTTTTTTAAATACCCTCTTCAGAAGGAAAGAGTATTGTGGCATTGATATTCATTAAAACAAAACAAAAACTAAAAATCCAGCCCTTCACAGCAGCTGTCATACATCCTTGTGAGTATTTAATTAGGCTCTTGCGTGCATGAACCTCTTGCACTTCAGAACATTTTTCTGAGGTGTGATATTGTAGCTAGAGTAACTTCTTTTAATATTAGTTGCAGCTAAGACCTCTGTAAACCTAGACCGTGTGAAGCCAACAGCAAATTTCTACTTGCTTTTCTGAAGCTGAGAATTCTCTTTCTTGGCAAAAAGAGAAACTTTTCTTACAGCCATGTAAAAAGCCCGAGGGAGCCAAGTGATCTGCCAGGGTTTAATGCAAGTGCAGGGGAGCTGTGGTCCCCCTTTATGGCTGGTGTGTGAGGGACTGGAGGAGTTGGGTGATGGGAATAATCTCCTTCTTAACCTCTGTCCATACCTGAAAACCCTTGTCAGCAGGAGATACCCACGTCAGGAGTGGTGTCAATCCTTACAAAGCAATTTCTGTTCCACAGTGAGTGACATTTCAGTGCTCAGGCTGCCCACTCCTGGTCCTGGCATGCCTGGGCAAGAGCTGTGTGCCTAAAAGAGCTCCAATCCCACCCTACAGAGCTCCAAACCCACCTCACTGAGAGCTGTGTGCCTAAAAGAGCTCCAAACCCACCTGACTGAGAGCTGAGTGCCTCCCAGAGCTCCAAACCCACCTCACTGAGAGCTGTTGTGCTTCCCAGAGCTCCAAACCCACCCTACAGAGCTCCAAACCCACCTCACTGAGAGCTGTGTGCCTAAAAGAGCTCCAAACCCACCCTACAGAGCTCCAAACCCACCTCACTGAGAGCTGTGTGCCTCCCAGAGCTCCAAACCCACCTCACTGAGAGCTGTGTGCCTCAAAGAGCTCCAAACCCACCCTACCGAGCTCTAAACCCACCGTGCTGGGAGCACACTGAGCTCAGACTGCTCAGAGGGTTTGGGGTCACAGAGGGTCTCCAGAGTTTTCCCCCCTCGTGCTGGTCTGTGCTGCACTCTGAGTGCCACACAAATAGGAATATTTGCTTGCTTCTCTTCACACATTTTAATGCCCACTGAACACAGCTTTGTAACGAATCCCTGGTTTGAGTAGGAGTACAGCTGGCAGCAAAGAAATTCTGTGCTTCTGTTTTCCATATTCCTCATCCCAGGTTGTATACATAGCACTGAAAGGCAGCAAATACTATTTTTGGTATGAGTAACAAATAACATTTCCATAATAATTTAATTTGCTTTTTAAAGAACTTTTTTTGACCAGGTTAGATTTATTTGAGACAAAAGAAATGTTATATTGATGTTCAACCCACAGAAACTCTTGTTTTCTTTATGTTTGTCCTAGTACTGCTTTCAAGGCTCTGGTGAAATCTTTCTATAGAGTACTGAATATCCAGGAAACGTGGCACACCTTTTCTTCTGGCTTCTAGTTCTGCTTATGTTCTTTTTGAAAAAGCTTTTCCAGCTGCAAAACACAGCCTGTTAAAGGTGACTTTCTGTGTGTCAAGTTCCTCCTTCAGGAACTAAACTGTGTAATAACTGCAACTCTTCTAACTGATAAGTGCAGGCTCTGGGACAAACATTTTCTATAGTCATTATTTATTCCAGGGCTGGGGTGTCTGTGTGTAGCCCTGTTCTCAAACAAGGCAGAGGAAACCTAATACGTAGATGAAATCTAATAATAGCATGAGGGTTCTTCTTTTTCAGCTGCCTGAATTGTGCTATAAATGCAGGGGAATGCAGTGGCAGCAGGGTATCCCTAATGGGCTGGCTGCCTTTTCCTGTGCCTGTTCCCAGAGAAAGTATATCTGGATTATCACCGCTTTTAACCATTGAAAAGTAACAAAAAATGAAGTCAGAAACTCACAGAAAAATTGTGCATCTTTTGGAGGAGGTTTTTTTCCGGTGGGAGTAGGGGGATAAATCCTATTTTTGATCAGGTTATGGCTAGGTGTGCCAGAGGAAGGATGTCCCACAGCACTCAGGACAGCAGTGACAGCAAATGAAGGGCACTGCATCTTCCCTCTGTAGGGGGAAAGTGGGAAATGAGCTCAGTTAGGGGGCAACACCTACACTGTGGTTTTCTCTAGGTGGTTTTCTGTAGATATGGATAAAAGCTCCACAGAAAGGAATATAAAGTTCAAATCACACCTTGAGGGTTCTCCTGTCAGGGTGAGGTGTTACAAACCACCTAAAACTGAAGCCAGCTGACAAGTAGTGGACCCTAGTCCACACAAATCATTCCTCTTTAAGCAGCTGAGAGAATAAGCCACAAGAGATGTATTTTTCTAGAAAATAAAAATTTCAACCACAACAAAACTAGCTGATAACAGTGAATTTAATACATTTCAGTAAGTGCTGATGGATCCATACCAACAAGGCTGTTTTCTTGTAAAACTGGTTGCAGACAGCCAGGAGGAAAATGCCCATGTCATGGCCCCTGGAGAGAGCTCCAGGGCTGAGCTGTCCTGCTCCCCTTGTCCCCCACGGGCTGCCTGGGCAGGGCTCACCTTACTTTACCCTCATTATCTTTATCTTTTAGTATTTTATTATTACTTTTATTCTTTGGGTGACATCGTTCAGTTAGTTTCACTTAAATTACTGAAAAGCCTGGAATGCCTGCAAACAGTTTCAGGTGTTAAACTGGGGGCCAAATACCTGCAGAGAGCACTCTGATGACAGAAGTTTATTGCTGCTGTACTGACATTTGCTTCAAAAAGCAGCACACTCTCAGAGATTGCTCATAGAACCCTCATGAAATGATCCTTGAACATGTCCTGAGATTAAACATTTTCTTTGTTTACTTTAAAAGTGACAAATTTGCTTATCCAAACTCCTTTTTTCTGTGTTCCTGTAGCACCCATTTACATAGGAAGGCTTAAAAAACCCTCAACAAATTAAGTGAAGATGTGAATTTAAAACAAATTACTTTAGCAGGACTAAAATCTTGCGTAAAAATTCCTTTCAGAATTTGAGTACTCTAAAGAGCTTTCAATTTAGTTAACCCAAAAGCTCTTGGTTGTGAATAAGTTGGGGGCTGAAGCAAATTAATTAATCCACTTTAAACACTAATTCAGTATAATTTCCTGAGTGTGTGTCTGTAGGCAGTTCTGAGGAATACGTGCTTCAGAAATGGAAACCAGTGAGGGTTTTACTCTCCTCCAAAGGACTTTGGTTCCTATCTAGGTCTGGTAACTATTCCTCAAAATCCAAAGTTTTTGTAGTGACTGTGTTGTTGGAGACCTGGGCTTGCTACCAACTTCTTGCATAGTCTCAGTATCCTCTTCATCCAATTTTCGTTAAGCATTTCCCTAAGAAAATGAAAGTTTCTTAGAGATGTTGTTCATGACAGCCTTCTCGACTATTTCAGAGCCTTTTTTTGATCTGAAGCAGTGGAATTTGGAGGAATACTGTGAGCTTTGTAGTAAATCTTCAAGGGAAAATTCTGTTGGCAGAATGGAAGGCATTAGATGCTGGTTCAGTATAATCTGTGCTGACCTTACTAACACATAGAATATATCAGGGTTTGGGATTGTAAATGCTGCAAATTGTGCATTGTGGTGCAGCAGCCTTGCATGCATGGTTCCTTGTCCAGTGACCACTTACAGCCTTTGAAATTCTAATTTATCCTTTTCTAGTATAGAATCTAATAGCATCACAGTTAAAAAAAAAAACAAAAAAAAACCAACCGAACTCTTGATACGATACCAAGTATTTAATGGCAAAATCACAATTTTTTTATTCCACTTAGCCATTTGGCAGTGGAAAGGCCCTACTGTGTTCTTTCTTTGAAGTCTGAAAATAATCTGGCCAAGGTTCGTTATTTGGGGAAAAGAGATTTGCCTTGTGTAACAATTATTCTCCTAATGCCATGAGACACTCCGGGTGCGTCGTGTTTTCCTGACATAAACATTTAGCTCATCTTTTGTTTTTGTACCAATGGTTACTCACATGAGCCCTGTAGAATTTGGAAAGAAAAGTGCCTTCTAATAAGGGATTGCACTCTCATTAGCCCTGCTGATTTTCCAAAAGATTTTGCTTCGTGTAATGCATTATAATTATATGACAGGAGAACAGTGCAGAATATGGCATAGCGTTTCCCATAGGTTTCCTATCTGAGATAAGAAAGATAAACATTCTGCTTTACTTCTCGGAGAACAAAACCAGCCGTGAGCAGTTTCCTGGATGGGAGCTGCATGCCGGAGCGGCGGCCGCACAATGCCCCGTGTCCTGCCGGGGCTGCAAAGTGAGGAAACCCCGGGCTGAGGTGTGTGTGCTGGGCTTCCTGAGAACGGCCTTATCGCCCGAGGGTCCCTCCACACTCCTGCAGCTCTCCCTGGGCGCCGGGGGAGCTGCTGTTTATTTTTCCAGGGCGCTCTCCGTGCTGGGGGGGACGGGGGAGGCCTCAATTGGATCTCTCCTTTGTTCCTGGATTGCTGCGACTCCAGCGAAGCTGGGAGGACTGAGGTCTGCTTTGGGGTATGCGTGGCTTGACTCTCAATGACCCACCTCTGCTTCAGTCGTGACACCCCGGCCAGGGAAATATTTTGCTTAGGGATGGCTTTCCTAAAGCAGGGGGAGAATCTCTGGTTCCGAGAGCCGCGAGCAGCAGAGATGCTTTCAGTTTGTTCCACTCGCTGTCGCACTTCCACGGGCTGAATTGCGCAAAAGGGGAGAGAATACCCAGGCATCACTTTCACAAAGCAAATGGGAAGTTTCTGCTACTGTTCCCAGGAAACCTGGCTGGGTGAGAGATTTAAGAGCTTCAGAAGGGCTCAACAGGAGAGGCTGGAAATTCGCAGTAATGCTGCCAGTGTTAGTGGTTAACGAGATGTGTCAAGCACGGAGGGGTGACCTCCTCCTCGGGCTTCGGAGCTTTGCAGTTGCCTGCATTTTTGCTTTCCCGTTTAACTTTCTCATTTGTAACTTCTTTTTTTTTTCATTCTCAGACCAAGTTTTGTAACGCACTGACATCTGCTGTGTGTTTGACTAACACAGCCACCAAAGAGCTCAGACAGGCCTTGCAGCCTGGGCAGAACGGGGCTTGAGAAATCAGTTTGAGAGAAAGGGGAAGGAGGGTGGGAGAGCCTGGTGGCTTGTTATTGATTCGAGGAGGTAAGAGGGAACAAGCCACCCTGCCCTTAGGAATCTTCTATTATAATTGTTTTATGGAAGAGATGCACAATGTGAGCCGATTTCAGTCATACAGGGCATTTCTATCAATGGACTATGGTTATCACCATTTAGGAAAAAGTACATTATCTCCATTTTTCCTTTCTTTTTTATCTAATCATGGTTGTGGTGATGTGGTGGCCATCATGTGGGGGGCATATGATCCTCATTAATGACTTTTGTGCCAGTTTTCAGACACACTGAGATTGAGAGGAAGCAGTGTAGCTGAACAATGCCACTACCTGCACCATGAGCATTTACATTTACAAATTCTGTAAGACAGGAGTAGCCTCCACTCCTCCAGCAAATAATTGTAGGTGACACAGCAGGAGCTGCTGCACAACAGCATCACTTCTCAAACACTAAACCAACCTCTGAAAAGTCTCTGTCAGTTTGACAGCAGCAAAACTTGCTGCTGATTGAAAGCTCCCCTGAAACATTTCCAGTGGAGGTTGGTTTCTGGCAGGGATGTGAAGCAGCAGAGGTTCTCCCTGGCAGTGAGGAACAATCAAAGGGACAATCAAACCTCCTCTGCCTCTGCCTCTGCCTCCCTCCAACCCAGCTCCCAGCCCCTGCCCCAGGTACATTTCAGCTGGACATTTCAGAGGCCCAGTGCAGTATTAATCAGAAATCTTTTATTAAAACAGTTTTAAACAAGAAACCTGTGCCCAAAGGAATAGTTAGGCTGTTTTGATTTTTGCCAAAAATTGACAGCATTTCTGATTAAAAACTGCAGCCAGGCTGGGATTTTTTGATACATTATGTAGCAGAAAATAATCGTTTATAAAACCGTATTTTTTTCTTCAGAATAAAAGTTCTTCTCTGGTTTCAGGAAAATCTTACAGTCTCTATGAAAAGGGGGGAGCCTCCTAACAAATGGTTTTTCAAGATATATATTTACACCAGCTTTATGAATCAATGAGTTACAGGGTTATCCCCCACATTAGTCCCTCCATATAGTTATTTTTAAGCTAATAAGTCTGAGGCAGGCTAGACTCTATGTATGCATAGACACTTGAGCAGGAACGGAGAGATGGGGGTTTTTTTCCCATTTTCTATCCCAAAAGCGGCTGTAAAATCTTGGTTTGTAAATGTATGTTTTACTAGAAAAACTAGGCTTTAAATACGTCATAAAGTGTAGTTTCTCCTTTTCTTCATTCCCAGCAAATGTGCAAAATAGCTGCAAGGCCATGACAGTGCTGGATTAACACCTCACCAACAGCAAGAACTGAAACAGAAAAGTACCTTTTCATTATGAGTTTTAAACAGTAGGGGAAATCCTGCTCCCCTCCAGATCAGGAGGGAAATTCCTTTTCAGCTTCAAAAGAACCAAAATGCAGCTCTGCATTATTCTGACAGCCTGTTTAAAAGCCCCAGCATTTCTATGCCTTTGCAGGCCCCCCACAATCAGGAAAAGGGACACAGCTCTGTACAGCCTTATATCGGGGTTACAGGTCAGTGAGGGCCTGCTCCTGGCATGGTGCTCAGGAACATTTCCTCAGGGCTTGGAGCATTAAATGATTGCTGCCTCTCTCCTTCTTTTCAGGTTTTGTTTGTTTGTTTGTTTGTTTGTTTGTTTGTTTGTTTGTTTCAATGGGACAATGTCTCCCTTGAAAATCTGTGCTGAAGTGCCCCTTCATTCATGGTTTTTAATGCTTCTTATTGTCAAGCCCCATCACATTTTCAAAGTGAGGTGTCTGACATCAGCAATCACAGTCAGGGTTTCGAACATGAGTTCCCAGATGTGTTAAAGATCCTGTGTATTACCTAATTCTGAGAAACCACATGTACAAAAATGTGACATGAAATGACTGATGGAGGATCCAATAGCAAGTAAAGCTTTGTTTTATGCCTTCCAGCAACGATGCTGTTTGTTAAACACTTGAATTGCACAAAAGGTGGGTGACATGCTGCTCAAACGCTGTATAATATTCCAGTCATAACATCAACTATAAGAAGAGTTGTAACTGGTGATTAATTAACTTATCAGGTGAAGTCGAGCCCACCTCTCCTCACTGGAGTGTAAGCCATGCCTCTGGCCCTTGGTACACACTGCACATCCTCAGAGCTCTCCCTGGAAGGGTGCAGGGAAACACAGAGCACTAAAAACTGACACATCAGTCAAGAAAAAAGCCTTCTGAAAATGAAACAGCCAAACCCCTTCATTTCCTCCGCCACTGATTTAAGTCAGCTAAAATCAGAGTTTTAAAACATCCAATTGTTACACCCTGGCCATTAAAAAGGAACCACGGGAAAATAATATTTTTTTTTATTTTTTGAACTGTTATTCCAAATACTGGTGGAGACTTTAACATGCATTCAGTGCAATACCTGCTTCCATATTCAGTGGGCAGTGCCAGTGTCCAGCCCCACATGAAGCTGTCAAACAGAACTCAATACAATTAGGCTTAACAATACAATACAAACAGGCTCAATACAATTTTCAGCTATGTAGCCCATGCTTTTCTGTGCAAATAATGTTCTTTCTTGCTTTGTATGGAATATCTATGGCACCAGGCAGATGAAGACTGATACAGAGCTTAACATCTCCTGACAGCAATTCTCATAATGGGTCTCTCTTTTATTAGTTGCAAGGGATAGTTACAAACTGAATGAAACAAGGAAAACAAATTGAAATGAAATTATATGTAAATAAACAAACTGTAATAAAATGAGCAGGCTGAACTTTCATCTACATTTCAACTGGATTTGAACCAAGTCCCTTCTGAGAGTTTAAGAAAGTTTGGTTAATTTTTTTTTTTTTTTGTTTGGTCTGCTCTGCATTTCCTTGCTGTCATTGTGACCAAGAGGAAAGTGCTGGAAAACTGTAACTCTGATCTGCTGTTTCTGGCCAGCTTAAAAGTAGGACAAGCTGGAAGTCTTGCAAATCATGCAAATTCCCATGTTTGGTAGATTCCCAGTTCAGGTTCACATACTTGGAATGTTGGAACAAGATGGAGATAAACTGAAAGACCTCGAGGTGATTGTACAGACTAAAATCAACTAGAATTTAGGTGACCAAGCTTAAACAGAAATATTCAGCTTCAAAGTGTCTGTTCTTGCAATGAAGGGAAATTTAGTCTTTTTTTTTTTCACATTGTGCTTCCAAGCCCACTGGTTGGCTGGGACAATGCAGGGACCTCACGTGTGTGTGAGGATCAGATCCACCTTTCACTGGCACCACCACCTCTCTCTCCAGTGACTGTGTGCCTTCAGGTTATGCATTCAGGTTATGCATTCAGGTTTTGGGGGAAGACTGTATGTGATCTGAAGTTTACTTTGGCTAAAGCTTAGCTCTTTCCCTCCAGAAAGGAGAGAATTACTTCCATCACATCACTTTTGACCTGATTCTCTAGAGATGGCATGTGGTTTGATCCAACAAAACAGATTTGTTGTCAGATCAAACCTAGTTATTCATCTTGCAATCTTATAATCCTTGTAGAAGCACAGTAGTTACATTTAAAATGAAACAAACTTGTGCTTCTAATTGTTTAAAGTGCAGCATGTGCTTGGGAGAGGCACAGCTAGAGTGAGGAGGGAATAGTTTTTCAAGTGCACAGCTCTGACTGGGCAGCTCGGGGAAAAGAATGGCTTTACAGGTGCAGTTCACGCCACCTTCACCTCCTGAGCCCTCCAGGCTTTTAAGAGGAGGAAGGTGCTCTTTGCAGGGCGTGGCAGCCCTCCCTCACCGTAACTCTGCCCTCTGGATCTGGCAGGGGTTTCTCTGGGTGCTGCAGCCGGGGCTTCTGTTCAGCAGGCAGATGGGGAGAAGCTTGTGTGTACAGAGAGTTATTCACAAATTGTTTAGGTAGGTAATATATACACACATTCCAGATGTGGACAGACCATTTAAAACAAAAGCACCCTGTTCTTGGCTGATGCAGCCCCTTCTGCAAGTTCTGGAAGACCCTGGCAACATGACTGCTTGACTTTAGCCAAATTCAACTGCTCCTGCCTTGCTCAGAAATGGAAGAGGAGCATGACTTACGTGGTCATAATGTAGATTGCAAAGTCTTAGTATACCCATGGATTTTACAGCACGGGGCTGTGTCTGGCTGGCTTTCTCCCAGGGCAGCACCTCCTCTGCAGGAGCCTGCAGAGAGTGGACAGAGAGCACTGACCATGCCTCACACAAATTCTCAAGGAGCTGCCAGAGACAAAACTTGAATTCTCAGTCCACAGACGCTGCCCAAATTCAGTGGTGTGGGTGAGTCAGCACGAGCTGCTGGCTCAGACTGAAATCAGCAGGGCTGCAAGCATGTGCAAGCCTGTCGCCAACACACCAGCTCTGGTGTGGGACTGGGAGCCTCCAACTCCAGACTGAGCAGAAGTATCCCCAAAAACTCCCACAGCAAAGTGCTTCCAGTATGGACACAGCGAAGCCACAGGTTACTTTGGCCCCAAGGCTGTGGTGCAGGTTCTCCAGACTGAAACAGCTTTGCCAGTAAGACTCTCTCTAAAAGGGCTTTTGTCAGCAAAGTTGTTATCAGGTGAGGAATTGCTCTTCTCCCCATTGCTAACAATCCAGTTACGTTGTTATATTGTTGTTGGTGGATCTTTGTCTCCTAAATTCAGGCATTTCAGCTTCTAACCTGAATGACCTTTTCAAACAGTGTTGCTTCAATGCAGTAAAAGACCCTTTACGAAAATAGACTTGGGTAGATTAAATAAACTCAGAGAGATTATATAAATTCATCATGGTTACAGTTTGGGACCCATATTCTCAGAGAAGTAATAGAAAACAAATTTTGTTGATGCCTGTAGGTTGGTTGGAAGAATTTTTCTTGAAATCTTTTTTTTTTTTCCAAAAATTGGAAATTCGTATGATTTTCCTTGCTTCAGTATTTAACTAAGCAATTTTCAAATGGTCTAAACAAGCATGCAGAATTTTTTACTACCTAAAAATGATCTGTTAAGCCATGTATCTCTGCAGCAACAATGGGAGGCGCCGGCTTTGGCTCTAATTTTGTTATACAGTGCTATTAATTTGCAACTTCGGGGTGATCTGGACATGAGTGGACTTGTATGGTTTGGGTTTTTTATCCCTCCTCTTCTTTCCTCCTCCCCATGCTTTGTAGAAAAATAAGCATCAATTCTGAAGTGCTAGAAAGAGCAGCTTGCTTTTGAGTCTGTCAGGCTGATACAAATGATCTTTGCTTCGAGCTTCCTAAAAAAGACATAATTTCTACTCTGTGTAAAAAGCAGAGGCTGCCTTGTTTGTTTTTATTTGCAGCATTCGGCAGCGTTGCTGTAGGCCACGAGCTGCAGGATGGCAGCAACACAGGATTATCCTGCAGAGCCCTAACTGGTGAATCCATAACAGCCAACCTGAACTCTGCTGCGGGCTGCCATTTAATACCACAAGAAACTGTTTGCATTTCATCATGTAACCGGTTGTGTGAATTCAAGAACCTTCCCTGGATCAGGCTGTGTTTTCAGATGAAAGAAAGGAACTACCAAATGGCGGAGTGAAATAGAGAGTTTGTTTTCCTGTAGGCCTATTCTCTAAGCATAAACAAATATACTGCAGTGAAGACTCGGCTAAGGCTACAAAAGAGAAACTGAGAAAAGGAGAGATGGGAAGCAGGAATCGATGAGGGGGAAAGGCTGGGGCTGTCTATTCTCATGAGGCAGATTTCTTTGATATTGAGGCAATAGGAACAGCCTCAAAATTAAACGGGATCATGAAAATACCTTCAGAGTATCAGCTGAAGGGGGAAATCTACTCTCAGGATCCTAAAACTTTTCACTCCGATTGGATTTGGTAGAGAATTGAGCCCATTTGTGACTCTTCCCCTCAGGCTCTGTTAGATGGGCTTTTATTCAGTGTGATTTCAGTCCAGATCATAATAAAGTTGCTCTGTTCCTCATGAAGCTCACATTATGGATGCACAGCCATCATGGTCTACGAATTGCTTCGTTTTTCCTGTAAAAACAGAAATCCTCGTACAGCTGGGAGCTTGTAAAAACAAGCCCGAAGCTACCAAAAATTTTAGCTGTACAGTATAAATGAGAAACTAAGTTCTACAGTATAAATGAGAAACTAAGTTCTCCACTGCAAAACATATAGGCACCTATATATGCTCAAGATTTTGACAATGAGACTCATTCATGCAGAAGAAGACACTTTCCAGGTGAATATTGCCTTGTTCTGGCGTCACACGCTGAGTAATGTAATTAAAGAGCGTGTATGAAATATTCGGGACTGTGCTGCTGGGAATGCTGAACAGAGGGGAAATTGGAATTGTGTGTGTTTGTGGTGTCCCTAGATGAGCGAGGTGATTTGCAGGCCAAGCGAGAGGTGAGGTTTTGAAAATGCAAGCTTTCCCAAGCCGGAGTTTAGGGTCTAAAGGCAGTGACACGGGAGCAGTTTCGTCTCACATAATGGTTGCGTTGAGGTTGCAAAGTTTTTATTCCTGGTAGTCGGTGCTGTGCCGACAAAAGCACCTCCAGGTTCGAGCCCTGCCTCTAGCTGTCGTTTAGAAATGGGCTCTGGAAAGGACGCAGGGCGGCTGCGGCCACGGCCCGGCCGGTCCGAGCTGCCCGCGGGCGCTGGAGCAGCCGCGCCCGGGGCACCTCCGCTCCCTCCGCCCGAGGGGACACGGAGCTCCCGCGCGTCCGTAACGCAGCAAAACGCCCCTGTCTCAGCCTCTTAATAGATTAAATCTGATGAATTTTCATTGGGGCCAGAATATTTTATTTCCCGCGGAACATTTCGTTAACTCTTACGAGCGCCGGGGTGCGAGACAGACCCGCGCACGCCGCGTTTAACATGTACCCTACTTTTTCTGGGTTTGTTATGTGGAAAAATACTCCACGGTTTTAAAGACCAGTAGCACCTGGGAAAACAACGTTTAACAAAAAACAAAAAAAGAGAGAGATGAGGGGGTGGGGGGAAAAAGGGAATTAACTAGGAATACTTGAAACCGTAGCATGGTGACTGCCTTGCCCCGGCCGCCTTGCGGGCTGTGCCGGGGGAAGGAGAACTGCTGGGGGGACGGAGCGGGGACCGAGAGGGCCTGGCCCTCCCCGGCTCCCGGAGCCCCGCGCCGCCGCGGATCCCGTTCCTCAGGGAAACGGGACTCGGAACAAGGCGCCCCCGGGGCCGCTTTTACAGCCTTGTCCGTGTCGCTGCTACGTGAAGCGAATGAGTGCGGGTAATGCCGGCACGGCCCCAGCGAGCTGCGGGCTCCGAAGTCCCCAAAGGTGCGTCCTTACAGGGCACCAGCCGTGTGTCCGTCCCCGGGAGCTGGGGCGCGGCGGGGCAGCAGAACGGAGCCCCGGGACTGACAACGGGGCCGTGCCGCCTGTCCCCGTCCGGGTGTCGGTGCGGGGGGCGAGAGCCCAGCCCGCGGACGGGCTGCGCCGGCAGAACGGGAGCGGGGCTCTCCGAGCCGGGGGCGGACCGGCGCTCCCCGCCGGAGACAGGTTTTCTCGCCAAGAGAAAAGGAAACAAAAACAATCTTTGGGAGGGGAAGGCTGCCGCATTTTCAAACAACCCGACCCCAGACCTTCCAGATCCTGCTGCCTAAAGAGAGTGAGTAGAAAAGAAAACCCAAGCCACTCGGGCTACTCGAGTCTTATCAGCGTTTCAGCTGAAGGCACGGCTGTCGTGGGAATTCTCGTCGGGGCTGCCGGGGCCAGACGAGGGGGTGGCACCGTGCCCCGTGTCCCGTGTCCCGCGGCGGAGACCCCAGTGCTGCCGTGCCCGCTCCGCCCGGCGCTCCCAGCCGCGAACGGGCTCCGCGCTGAGCAGCGGGAATATCGCACCGGGGCCGCGCCGGGGGCTCTCTGCTCAGTTCAGGAAGGGGAACCCGGTCCGACTCGGTAACGGCGAAGCCCCAGTTCGCAGTGTCTCTCGGGTGGCCTCTCTTAGCGAGTTGCGCGGCCGGGATTGAGTCCAGCTCTGCCCGCCTCCCTCGCGGCTTCCCCGCATTAGCGGCCGGGCTGTGGCCGGGGCTATTCTGTCCTCGTATGCAGAAAGCGAGAGCTCTTTCCGCCCCCGCAGCAGCGGGGCACGGGCATGGCGCCGTGAGCCCCTTCCATTGCTAATTCCCCTCCTGCTTCTCCTGCCCCGGCGAGCGGCCGCAGGACCTGGCCCGGAGCGGCTCCGCTGCCTCCCTCTGCTCTCGCCTTGTCCGGGTTTGCCCGCTTGCTGCCCGGCCCCGGGAGCGGCGGCGGGCGGGGCGCTGGCTCAGCCGGGGGCACCGGCGGATCGGACCGCTCCCCGGGGCCGGGATCCCCGACAGCGCACCTCTGCTCGCTGCTTGTCCCCGTTACTCGCATTCCCCTCGCCGCGGCATTTCTGTGGGTGCCGATAAGCCCTCAGCTCTCCGCTTAACCGTACAGCGTACAGCTGTCAGGGGCGTGTTCCTGCGTTTTCAGGTAGTTTCTTGTCCCAAAAAGGGCCTAATTAGGAGAGGGGAAAGGGGAGAGCCCGACAGCCCCTGCCTGCCCTTGTGTCAAACTTTTAAGTAGCCGCACACGGGGCTGCGCGCTCACCTTTGCTGCTCGGCCCGACCGCCGCTCCCAGCGCTGGGCTGAGCTTCTGCCCTGGTGTTCATCCGAAATCCCCCTCGGTGGGGCTGTCAAAAAAACCCAAACAAGACCCTCGGATGTCAAATGTCCTTTGCGAGCGAGCGAGCCCTGCCAAGGAGCTGCGCGCCCGGCTTACGAGTGAGAGGGGAGGAATGCGCCGTTTGGCGGAGGTGATGACACACGCGGCAGCGCTGCTACACCTGCACCGGCCCTCGCCGCGGAAATGCCTGCGAGGGGGAGCGCCGGGAGCAGCATGGGTGGCCGGCAGAGAGAAGCTCGCCCAGGCCCTGGGGAGCCCGGCAGCCCCGGCCCCGACGGCAGGGCACAGCTGGCTCCGGCTGCTGCGTCGCCCCGCTCGGAGCGAGCCGCCGGGGAGCCGCCGGGGGCTGCTCGGGGAGGGCAACCCTGGAGAGGGTCTCTCCCGTGGGCCTCATCCCTTCGCCATTTCGTTTGTGCCCATTGCGGGGGTGCCCGGGGGCGGCGTGCGCTGCTCCGCGGCTGGGTGCGGAAACAGACGGGCCTCCTTTCTGTGACCGAAATCACGCAGCCTGGTTTTTGGGGCACGCGTTCCTCCGCCGACGGGAGATAAGGGTTATATGCCTCTAGACGAAGAAGCAGAAATGTGTTCTGAGACATACAGAAATACATAATTTTATATATATATATATACACATCTAATAGGCCCTCGAAGAACTAATTTATTTCTCGGTTAAAATACGTTTCTACGTACCTTACCCGCAATTAGTCTGTCCCGGGTAGGGGACCAGGGACCCGTGGCCAGGCAGAGGAACTAGAAATCCGCTCATGGGCCACCGGAGCCCTGGGCGCCCCGACGGGAGACGCCGGCTGCCCCGGGCAGGCACGTTCGGGAGCTGCTACAGCCCCCCGGGCTCACGCTTGGTTGTGAAAATTGATGTCGCACTTACAATCATCGCGACAGAGCACATCGCGAGATGCGGTTCACGTGCAAGAAAGGCAGGAGAGAGCCTGAGGGCCATGAGGTGCCGGCGGGCAGAGCTGCGGGCGCAGGGATGAGCGTGCAGCTGCTCCCGGTGCCGCTTTGGGCAGCCCGAGCCGCGCTTGAGCAGGGGCGGGGAGACCGGGTCCGGCGGAGCCGTGCCCGCAGCAAAGGGGCCCTGCAGCGCCGCGCCCCGGGGGCCAAGCGAGGCCGCGGCCGGCTGGAGCAGGTGGTCCCGGCTCTGCGGAGCTTGGCCCGACTCCTGCGGCTGCCGCCGGGCGCCTGGTCTGATGGAAAGGCTCAGGGGTCAAACGGGGCCGGGACAGGGGACAGGATTGAACCCAGTGTAAAGTGTCCCGCCGCTGTGCCCGGGCCTGAGCAGCCCCGG
This sequence comes from Argya squamiceps, assembly GCA_037834095.1. NCBI lineage: Eukaryota > Metazoa > Chordata > Aves > Passeriformes > Leiothrichidae > Argya > Argya squamiceps. The sequence goes on along the minus strand of JBBMKD010000013.1, from coordinate 24,902,735 downwards.
GGCACTGGTTTGTTACAGCGAGACATTTCTTGTGCTTGGGCCAGCTAACACTGCCTGTCTGCTGCTCGGGGAGGCTCTGCTTGAAGGCAGGATAGGGGAAGGAGAGAGGGATGTCGGTGCCACATACGCTACTCCAGGAACCGTGTGAAATAAGCCGAAGCCCTCCAGGGGAAGGAGCAGGAAAGCTGCCCAGTGTGTCATCCCCCCGTCTCGCCACCCTGCCCCGGCCCTCGAGGCGCCTGTCAGCCCCGCAGCCACGCTGGGGGCCTGCGTGTACTCTGCGAGAGGGAGAAGGGGCGACCCGACACCTTTTGCTTTCTGCCTCCTGCAAATAAGAGCTGCAAGAATCGACTTGCAGGGAGCGGCAACAGCCTCCTTGTTCTCCCCGGACGCGATCGGTTGGCGGGGCCCGCAGCCAAGACATATAAACGCGACCGCGTGTGCGG
>JBBMKD010000013.1:24882226-24896138 GCA_037834095.1 Argya squamiceps | reverse complement strand
CACGGCACGGCACGGCACGGCACGGCACGGCACGGCACGGCACGGCACGGCACGGCTGCCCTCTGCCTGTGAGGGCGCGGGGACAGCCGCCCGGCAGCGGGGTGCCGAGTGAGGGACCCCGTGGGCTCTGTCCCGGCTCCTCTCGTGGTGCCGGGAGCGGGCGGGCGGCGGTGGCTGCGGGCAGGGCAGAGCCAAGCTCCGTGAGGAGACACACACACGGCTCTTACCTTGCGCCCTCCCTCCCGCCCCGGCCGGAGCGGCTGTTTAATACCGCCTGATTCCTGGTATTCTTGTCAGTGTTTTAAGTGGTGAAAAAGTCATTTCCAGTCCCATGGTCTGCGTTTCACCCTGAACTCATTGAAAAGAGAGTGCGGGGTCAGGACTGTTTATTATACAACCAATTAAAACAGGAAAATATGCAAAGACTTCATTCAGCGAGATCCGGCTATTGTTAAGCCGAAAACGATATTTTTGTTTCAAAAATAAAAAAGTACATTTGTTACTTAAAAAATCTCCGCTCTGCGTGTGTGACAGTCGGGAGCGCGGCGAGCTCCGGCCTGTGCGGCCGGAGGGCGGCTGGACGGGGCAGGCGGCGGGCAGGCACCGGGGACCCCCGTTCCCCCCGCCCTGCCGGGTCCGCTCCTGCCCGCTCGCAGGAGGGGTCGGCAGCCTCAAACGCGGGGCACCAGCTCCCTGCAGGCGGGCACGGGCAGCCGGCGTGGTGCTTTCGCCAATACAAGACGGCGAAAAATTATTGCGAGGGCTAAAATGCTCGACGCTGTGGCAGGCTCGGGCAGGGCCGGGATAACGAGGCTGCAGAGCCCCGAGAAGCGCTGCAGAGCCCAGTGCTGAGCCCCGGAGCGGCGGCGGCAGCCCTGCGCACACCGCTGAGGCCGGGAGAGGCACAGGGAGAGTGGCCCCAGCGGGACTCCCGGCTCTGCGGTTCTCTGGCGGCCACTCCATCCACCCATGCGAAATCCGCCCGAAGCCCATCCCTGGGTCTGCGGGGCATCGCCGCCGTGGCAGGCTCTGCTCTGGGGCAGTGTAACATCAGCCCCGCAGCACAAGCCCGGCGGGAGGGCAGGGGGGCTCCTCCCGGTGCCGCTCGGCGCCTGCTCCGCCGCCCGGGGCCGCCGCGGCACCGCCGCCCTCCCCAGGTAGCCCTCGGGGATGTGCTCAGCAGCGGGCCTGGGAAGCGTTCACCAAAACAATCGCTAGGGCTGGCCTCATCCAATGAGTTTATTTTAGTCCTCGAGCTGTATTGAAAACATTCGCTCTGCTTCTTGTGGTTGTTTACAGTACGTTGGTCTCAACATCACAGCCGCCCTTCTGGAAAAGTCTTACAGGATTCAGGCAAAGGGAAACCAACACAGAAGTGAGTCGGAAAGCATGATGGCAAATGATTAATCAAATCAGAGACGGGAAGGCGGAGGTAATCAATGAGTTTTCACTTATAGTTTACTTGGATGGACATCTTTTTCCTTTTTCTTTCTGTAAGTTTAGAAACCACATGGGGTTTTATTGGCCAAACAAGCAGCTGCAGGATTTGGTGGGCTGGTGGGAATTCGTTCAAAATCAGCTGCATGTTTCCTGAAGAAGAATTCGGCTTTCGACAAAACCTCGTGCCTGTTCCCGCCCCAGGCACACGGCGCCGGGCAGCAGGCAGGGCTGAGCCCCGCGGGACCCCGCCTGCCCCCGCTGCCCCGGGAAGAGACGGGCGAGGACCACAGACCAGGAACGCTCGGGCAGAGAAGGAGAGCCTTGCTCTCCCTCAAGTTGCACAGTGAGCAAATACCCTGGGAATTCTCATCAGGTGCGATTTTAAAGTCAAATACCGGCTCTCCCTGCTCTGCCTTTGAGAGAAGGTTTGAGAGCTGTGTAAGGCCTTTTCCCGTTATAAAATGACGGCAGGAGGAACGCCGCCCTGCCCTGCCCTGCCGGAGGTGCCAAACTCGGTTTTCCCCGAGGGTACCTGAGGGCGCGGGCACACAGGTGACTCCTGACACCAGCGGAAGCTCCCGGCTCCCCCGCTGGTCCCTGTAAACCCTACGGTTTTGCTGGCAGATTAATTTCTCGCCTACTTTCGTTTAATTTCTTTCTCCAAAAGAGAAATTTCTTTTCTCCCACCCTACATGAATAACAAATTCGGAGCAATCACGAAATAACGGGGCGGAATTTCATCTTTCTCGTTCACAGTGGCCATTTTCGATGACATGAGGCAGCACGGGGTGAACGCGGGCACGGAGCGCCCACGGTGTTGCCCCGAGCGGACCGGCCCTCGAGGGACATGTCACTGCCAATGATGGGCATTGGGGTTCGGCTGAGGCAGGGCCGTCTGAAGAAGAACCGCGGGGTTTCGGTAAATGGGCTCTGGGAGAGGAGAAAGTTTGTGATTTGTGGGCTGTCGGGGTAGTCTCCACTTCTTCGGGCAAGCAGTGCTTGCCAAGGTGCGGGTTTGGAGGCACACTGCCGGCCCCGCCCCAGAGAAGAGTTACTGACCTGTTGTTTAAGATACGTCGCCCGTTTCCTCGTTTTTTTCCCAGCGATAACTGTGATTCTTTTCGTTACTATCGTTTTGTTCTTCGAAAACCCAAACAATCAGTAAAGCACAGGGCGAAGCTGAGCACAACACGAGGAGTAATGTTCTAAGTTATCAAAAGGGGGAAGAAACAAAAAAGAGACACTCGCTACTGATCTCTTTTTTTTTTTTCCCCAGGTGTTGCTTTTAACAAGAGGATCAGAAAAAAAATTATATCAGGCACATGTTGACCTGCGCTTCCTCTGCTCCTGGCTTTGGAGGTGATATCGCTTGGTGCTAATCAGCCACCACGTCTGAGGCATCTGGTATGTGGCTCCTGACTGCTCCCCGCGCTCGGGTACGAGTTTTTCTTGTGGCACGAAGTCTGCCCCACATCCAGCCCCGCATCCAGCCCCACATCCAGCCCCGCATCCAGCCCCACATCCAGCCCCGCATCCAGCCCCACATCCAGCCCCACATCCAGCCCCGCAGCCAGCCCCGCATCCAGCCCCGCATCCAGCCCCACATCCAGCCCCTCATCCAGCCCCTCATCCAGCCCCTCATCCAGCCCCTCATCCAGCCCCGCAGCCAGGCCCGCCGAGGAGCTGCTGGCCGCCCCAGCCGAGAATCAGAAGCAGCACCAGTAACGCACAGCCCAGGCAATGAAATCGCGGGAAATGTTCACCGCCGCTGGCTGCCTGGCCACTCAAACACCCCCTGGGCTCGGGGTGAGGCCGGGAGGGGTTTCGGAGGGAAGCAGTTTGCAGGAACCTGAGCTTTGGGCAGCCGGAATTCTGCCTTGATGCGTTTTCCCCAAGGTTTTGGGGCTGTGCCCGCCGGGCGCTCTGCGGAGTCGTTGCCAGCCCCTTCTGCCTTCAGAGCACCCGCAGGCGGGGCAGGAGGGACTCGCACCCGGCCGGGAACGGCCCCGGGATTCCCGCTAGAACCAGTGGGAGAGGAGCTCCCGAGGCGCTTCAATCCATGTCCTCGTTAGATCCTGCCATGGATCTGATGTTCCCAGGGAGCGGCGGGAGGGCGCGGGGCGGCCAGGGCAGGGGCAGGGACATGGGAAGGGGCGGCCTCTCAGTCCCCGGCCTTACAAGTTGCTTTTCTGCTTCCTATGAAGCCTCCGAGATACGGAGACGTTTTTTTAAAAAAGAGAAACAGGAGATTTTAAAAGTTAGCAGTAAGGCTCTTTAAAATATACATCAGTGATGATATCTCCTGTAGAGCAGCCTCCTGCCCGGCCTGTCGTAGTTTCAGTTCCGGGGAACAGTCCTCTTAACCTACTCTTTCCCCAAAATCAGCTAGTTTGTTTCGGAAGCCCCTTGATTCGCCTTTTTTGATAAACCACAGTTCAGTTCAGCCCAGAGCAGCCAGTGGTGTCTGGGACATCACCAGTTGCCTTGGAACAGAAATAGGAACCACTTGTTTAAACATCTTGATGTCCCAAAATCTTTAAGAACCGTCACAGAAGGGTTTGGTTGTTGTATTTTTTTTTTCCTCTTCCCTAAGCGAGAAAGGAGTGAAGGGATTATAGGGATGAATGTCTGCTCTGGCTGCTGCAAGCACCAGAAGATTTTGGTTTGCCTTTTTTTTTTTTTTTTTCCCTTTCTTTCTTTCATCAGTTTTTCCATTCCTTGAGGAAAATTTTTCAGTATCTGAATCAAAGTGCGCGATTCCAACTTTTTTTTTTCCCCTGTTGTTTTGTTTTATCTCGGCCCTTTTTCATGTTTTCATTTAAAAAGTGACAGATTTGGTAGAACTCTCAAGTGTTTCCCATTAGAGGCGGGGAGTTCACCAGTGCGCCTTTCTGATGTTGCACATGACACGTTTCGGGGTCTGAGGAGGGAGCACGCCCTGGGCAGTCGCAGTTGGGCCGGCGCGGGGCAGTTTTGGGGCAGTTTCGGGGCAGTTTTGGGGCAGTGTCCGAGGCAGTTTTGGGGCAGTTTCGGGGCAGTCTCCGAGCAGTGTCCGGGGCAGTTTCGGGGCAGTTTCGGGGCACTTTTAGGGCAGTGTCTGGGCAGTGTCCGAGGCAGTGTCGGGGCAGTTTTGGGGCAGTGTCGGGGCAGTGTCGGGGCAGTTTTGGGGCAGTGTCCGAGCAGTGTCCGAGGCAGTGTCGGAGCAGTTTTGGGGCAGTGTGGGGGCAGTTTTGGGGCAGTGTCGGGGCAGTGCCCGAGCCCGGCCCGGCGCTGCCCTCTGCCGGCCCGGCACCGCCGGGAGCGGCTCCGTGTCCCCGTGCCCGCGGGGCTCCGCGCGTCTCTCCGCAGCAGCGGCCGAGCGCCAGAAAACGCCCAGCAAAGCTTCAGGGGCGGGAGGTGTTTCCCAGCCCGCGGGACGTTCTCCGTGCGGTCTCGCCTTGTGGGGAATTCCTGCTCTAGAAATGCGCAGTTGCATATTTCTGCTTTTGCCGGCTTCGTTCCCCCCGCGGACTCTTCGCTGCTGCTCTCCCTTTCGCTGTTATGTCTCGCCCTCATTCCTGACGGCAGGCTTTTACGATTGCGCTGGTGTTCTGTGTTTTTAACCACTGATCTCTCCTTTAAGGAAAATTTCCTTCATGTAACAAATCGTTCTGAGTTCTTGTGTTTTGGAGTGTGGCCCCGTACAAATTTTAATAAAATGTTGTGGAAAGCAGCACTTGGTTAGCAGAACTAGAAGGTGTTAAGAAATCTTCGCAGCCAAATTTTCCTGTAAATACATGCAAGATACAATCCTTCTTTGGCAACGGAGACTTTGCAAACACAGAAAATGTGTGTGTACGCACTTACTGACATTTTTGGTAGTAAAGTTCATTTTATATTACTCAGACACCGCCCCCCCCCCAAAAAAAAATCACTGTGTTGCCCATTGACCTTGAGCAAAAGGACATTTCTAATTGCAAAATGTGAAATGAGAAAAAAAGAAAAGGGTATGGGCTAACGAAATATCCCTTTCCATACATTATTCACATCTGGCCATGCATGGACACAAGATTGTTGCTAGTTTATAGCAGCAGTTTGTAATTTATGCAACAAAACCACCAAGTTCTGTAGCTTCCAATGTCACAGAGTTTTAGGCATTCACAATCTATTAGATCCTACATGAATTCTAATAGTTTTATAGGATCAGCTACTCCCCTTTATTTGAAAAAGGAACTGACTGTTTATAAAGTATTAGGGGAAACAGGATTTGCTGAAGAAACTCAAGTGGGTGGATCCTAGAGTAATCTAGGTAAGGACCAGTGGAATGATGCTGCAGTTCGAAAGAAGTCCTGGAATCTCTGTGCTGCTCCGTGGCTGGGACCCGGCAGTGTCCCTGCCCTGTGTCAGCTCTGCCCGGGGGCTGGGCAGGCACTGCGGGGCAATGGGACTGCGGGACATTCCCCACGGCCCCTGGGCTGAAGTGGCCGAGGAAAATCAGGAGGATGACTCTGGTCCTTTGTGTCTCAGCAGCCAGCCCAGGTGGAGGGTGAGCTGCCAGCACAGAAACACAGAGTGCAAATGAATCCCCCCTTTGGCTGCCCAGGCTGGCTGTGGTGAAGCCAGCGTCTGGCAGGATGAGAGTTAGACAGCTCTCCTCAGCAAACAAACTTATCTGCCTTGATTGCCAGGGTTATTTTTTTCTCTAATCCTTCAACTTCTGAGCTGACAAAGACTAGAGCACAGCTGGATTTTGGACCCTCTGAGCACCCACAGCTTAAGCCAGTGTAGTGGGAAGATGAGGTGCTGGCTATTTCTGGGAGGAAGGTGCTCATCTTGCCTTGGGAATTCCAGGAGTTGGAATTTTTTTTTGTGGTTTATCTTTGTAGCTATGGTTATATTTGTTTACTGTTCAAGCGAGATTGAGGCGTTTCTGCAACACCACAGCACACAAAGGAGCCCCAGCTCCTGACAGCCCCCAGAAAAAATATTTCTGTGATGTTTGCAGACTGTTGGCTATCCCAGACCAAAGGGCGCCCTGCTCCCAGAGAACTTGCCAGGACTGATTCTCCCCCGATGCAAATCAGCACAGCAATAATGAACTCAGTGCACCCTCATGGCGTTAGTGTGCATTTCTGGTGACATAGTCAGTTAATAGCACTTTGTCCTGTGCCTCACATCACTGTAGCACAGAACACCTGTCATGATTTAACTTTTGTGCTTTTTCCCAGAAAACTCAGTGAGATGGATTGTTTTCTGGTGGTCACTCAGTATTTTCTGGCTGGCAGTCAGAAATAAAACTAATGCACTTAAACAGCCCAGGTGTGGCAGGAGCAGGGTGGAAGAGGTAAACCTCTGAGCACAGCTGTGTTCTCAGACTCCTTGAAGGAGGGTACCTGTGGATTCAGCAGCACCAGTGGATCTGACACAACGTGAGAACTGTTTTTCTGTATCACTTACATTATAGTTGAAATGTGAAATGAGCTCCATGTGGCAGCAGCCAAAGGAAAGAAAAAGGGAAAGAAAAAAAGGGGAAGCATTCTCCAAAAGTTTCGGTTATCCCTTGAAGCTATATTACAACATCTACTGTTCTAATTGAATCAGTGTGAGAACTTTTCCCCTCCATTTAAACCATCCCTAGTCTCTGTCCACTTTTCCCTGGAGATGCACACATTTGATACAAAGATGTGCCAGGGACACCCACACCTAGGGTAGGATTTAATGTTCAGTTTACTGAGTGAGGTGCTGAGAAGGAAATGTCAATTCTTACATGCCTTTGCCAGAATCCATCATGATGTTCCCCCTCTTCTCTCCCCTTGTTTAGAGACTCAGCACCAGAGTGAGGCACAGGAGTCCTGTCTGAGTAAAGGCTTCTAGGTCTGCTCTGAGGATGCAATGGATGAATCGATCATTTCTAAGGGGTTTGTTGGGATGAATCAGAAAACCTTCCAAGCAGTGGTAGCTCCTGTGACAGGGGTTAACAAGGCTGATGGTGATGAAGAAGCATCATGGTCTTGATGCTGCTCAAACCTGACCACCCTGCCAGCCCTAACCCAGAGCTGCATGGGAGGGCTCCTTTCTCACCCCTGAAAGCACAGCCCAGGCAGCGTTGTGAGCTCTCATTTGTCACATTTAAAGAGTATTTTTTAGCAGTGTGGTGAATATCTCTGCATGTTTCAAAGTATCAATGCTATAACATAGCCCAAAATTGCTTGACAGCTCAGAAAGCAAAAGCACTGGCTACCCAAACCACGTCTGCTCCATAACTGTTCACATGTGGGAAGCAATACGTGATCCACAAAAACATATGGATCTTGTATCAAATACATGGAATCAACTTGAATTATGAAGACTTTGAAAAGGTCCTCAGTTTAAATGTACACCGCTCTCTGAGATGTGCAGCTAAGTTTAATGTAACAATTAAAACCAGATAGATTGTCAGGATTGATAGAGCAGGGGTAGAGTTAATTCAGTATGAAAGAAATGAATGACTGGGAAGAAGACAGAAGAGCAGAAGCAGCAGGAAAAGAGCAAGAATGAGTGGAGGGATTAAATGCTAATATAGGGGGTAGGGAGAGTGAGGAATGGGAGGGGGTAAGAAAGAAGTGAAATTCAGGAGAAGGAAGAAAATGAAGGGGGATATGAGATAGGAAAGAGAAGGAGAGCAGCAAGAAAAAGAATGACACTTTGTAGCGTAATCTGTCAGCTTTCACTTTAGAGGAGCTAGGCCTGGAACGTAAAGGTTACTACTTGTGTATTGAATGTATGTGGGAGGAGTTTGTTTTTTATTCATGGTTATATATATTTGTGTGTGTGCATGTCCATGTACTTAGATACATAAAATGACACAGAAATTTCAGTCATCCTGGGGATCTCCCACTGTTCCCATACTCTCAGTTTCCCCACCCTGTCACGTGTCCAGCAGCAGTAATGCCCTTTTCCATGCCATGCTGTGAGCCGGGGCTTTCTGTTTCAGTTTGCTGTTTGTTTCTGTCCTGCCCTCTAAGAGCTGGAAATGGGGGTTCTGGCTCCCCTGTCCTGCAGCCCTCAACTTCAGGGTTGTCCACTGAGGCACCACAGTTGTTTGCAATTGCTGTTTCCTCCTGTTGATAGTCATGGCAATATTACCATTTTGCACTGACTGATCCAAAATATAGCAAATGTTTTATTGTTGGATTAGTTATTAATTGAATTAGTGTAGTTGGTTTTGCCTTGACTGTTCCTGTGCATGCAAGCTGCTAGTAAAATAGTATAACCTTTCCTGTTTTTTAGGGCTAAAAGAATCATTGAGTGATATTGAAATTATCTATTTGATATTCTCCCCAAGGTGTGAGGAAGGTCAGACTCCTTTAGTTCTCTCCCACACACTGGAGAGTTTCTTATTCTCCATAGGTATCCTCAGGTCCTCCCATGATTGTGTTTATCCCCTGTTCCTCCAGGGAGGGCCCCTTCTTGAGGAGTCCAAGGATTTTGTTCTTCAGATGGACACTTTATTTCCCAGTGCTGTTGGAAGTGGCATTTCAGCATTTTGTTAGTGATCTGTATGCTTCACTCTCATGCCCTATCACAGCTGGCATTGTTCACCTTTTCCAGGGTACCAAGTGTTCTAGCTCAAGCGTGGATCCCAGGTTCATTTACAGTGGTTAATCTGTAATTTTTCTAAACCCAAAAAGGCCTCTGGCCATTGCTGGATCAATTCTAGTCATCTTTTCTGCTGTTTTGTATAAAAATCTGAGCTAAATTTTGCCATTCTCCCTTATCATTCCCCTGTTTCATTTCTCATCATTCTAATAATCCTGTTATGAAGACAAGAAACAGAAACATGGATGTTTAACACTTAACAATGTCTTATTGTCTTACTGCTTTTGGAAAAGGGAATGGAAGAGGAAAAACCTCACATGAGGCTATAAACAAAACAGAAGGAAGTGAGTTCACTATCCACGGGAAAGCACAGCTCTCCTGTGAAGGAGATTTTTGTTTCAGTCGAGGGGAAATGCACCACTGTTCTGGTACTGAGCAGTTCTTTTCAGCAGGCTGCAATGGTGAAAAGAACTTGTCAGGAAACCCCACATATGTGTACCTTAGGAGTGTTTATGAAAAACATGAGACCTCTAGAGTCTGAGGCAGAATCAGAACTGCATTGGAAAACTGGGGATGGAATAGTTTATAAACTCCTTAAAAATTCTACAAACTTAGTGATCTTTGTAAGAACAGCAAAACCCCAGATTACTTAATGTCTGAAGTTTGCTGAAGCACAAATATAATTGAGCACCCTCATTTTATTCCCTTCCTCCAGAAGATGGCAAAAGTTAGCTGGACTTAGCACAGGCAGAGGGAGGCAAATGTTGCAGGGCTGTGTGCCCCAGTTTCAGGTCACCAGTGGTGTAATGCTGCAGCTGGAGGGATGGATCCTGAGGGGTTTGTTTGAGCAGTCAGGCACTGCAGCCCCAGCACTGCTGAGATGCAGCTCCCCAGCAGCCAGGCAAGTCCCAGCTGTGGCTGCACCTTTTCCTTCTTCAGGGGGTGGGAATTGTCAGTGACATCTCCACGGAGATCGCAGCCAGAAATGCAGCTGTGAGAAGTTTAAATTTCATACACCAAGTATGGAGACATGAATTGCAGTATTTGTTAGTGCTCATGGTATGACAGAGCTTCTGCTGAAGAAAAATCCCTTGAGATTCGCTCCTTGAGTACCAAAGACATTAGTTCCCACTAATAGAGCAGATATTTTGACTAGGACACTGTGGAGATCTTGCATTTACATAGGAACCTTGACTGGAAAAAGGAAAGAATATATAACAAGTGTATAGAAAGAAACATCAGATTAAATACAGATTTGGCAACTAGGATTTTTTCCTTTCCATCTCAGCAAGGTACTCTGGAAAAAGGAAAGAAATATTACTAACAAAATCAAAAGAGACACAAAATAATCTTTTATTTCTCCTGCAGTTAATTTTGTTGCTATATTTAGCTGCTCTGGCAGTTTATAATTTCAGTATTAGGAAAATATGAGTGTATTTGGGTAAAGTAATACACCAAAGTCAGGAGGCTTCCTGCCAGCAGAAAAGGAGAACAGAGGACTGCTTGTTTAAAGGATTGTCCTGAGGTGGTTCAGCTTAACCTGATGCTTATCCTATGGTGAAGTTCTAATTTGATTCCAAGCAAATTTGTCCTCACAACTTCTTTGCCTACGGGTTTTGTCAGCTGCTGTAGCTGCTGAATTGATCCTCCGAGAGGATTTGTGCCCATGGCCTTGGAAGGGAAGGGAGTAATGGCCAGTTTGACAAAAGCCAGCACACCAGGCAGCTGTGCTAACAATTCCTCTCTTAAATTCTCTCTAGGAGGATCCAGGCTGTGTCCCTAATTCACAGAAAACTCCAACTCTCTTCTTAGAAGGGCAGGGCAGGACCAGAGGTGGGGCAAGGACATGGAGCTCCCACCTGTGCTGTCTTTACGTGGAGCTTTGGGTTTGGATACTCCCATTTGAACACACATTTTCTCCTTTGCACAGTGTTCAACAGACCAGCCACATTGCTTGATCCACAGTAAAGTAGTGGTTGTGTCTTCTGTTATGAGAAAATGTTCGTGTCACAGTTCACTTCTGCAAGGTCGTATCCTTATTCTTCAAGCTGACTGGGAAATTTTAACCAAGTGATTCCCTGGCCCTCCACTCCCTGAGAAAATACAAGTATATCAGAACAAAACCTTGACTTTTTTTTCATTTTGAAGTCTCTTGATATGTCAAAATATTCAGTTTCCCACCCAGAAGCAGGAAAAAATCATGTTATCTCAACATTTTTGGCTGAGCTGAGTTTTTTGGGTAAATTCAAATGTCCAGAAGGAATATCGCCAAGTGGCTGTTTTTAGCAGCATGAGAAACAATACCAGGCACGGGGAAGGACCCTGTATCACTCCCACTGGAATGACTCAGCAATGCTCCTTGTCAGGAGCCGGTTCTGATGGGGCAGGAGAGCCCCGCAGTGCCGGGGTGTGAGCTGCATGCCCGGCGGCGTCAGCGAGGCTTTCCCTGCCTGTGCAGCAGAGGAAGCAGGCACACAATAGCTCCAGCCTCACCCCTGCTTCCTCCCCCAGCAGGGCATTACCTGCCTGCCCACTCCTCTCTGCTGGGTCACCTTCCTGTAATCCCCCTCCTCCAGCAGCTCCCACTGGGATAGAGTGAGCCGTGATCAAAATCCCACAGACACGGGACCATTCCCTTGTGCTCTGCTGCAAGCTCTCAAGAAGCTGCTGCAGCGTTAATGGCTCCTGCTGCCAGATGAAAGGAGGGGAGTATTCAGATCTAATAAGTGAACAGATGTTAAAGCAATTTCTGCCCTCTCTCTTCTATTGCTCATCAACAGGAACGTGCTAAAGTGCTTTTTTGTACCGTTTAGCATCTGACATTTCAGCACATCTTGTGAGTGTGCATTAGGAGAATGGAATGTTACTATATTTGTCCTTGCAGATTTGGAATGAGAATAAAATCTGGAGAGATGCAATGTGCACACGGAATGTTTTCCAGGGGGGTTAAGGCTGAGGAAACCCAGCACAGTGAAGCTTGAGCTGTCTTGAAACGTCAGGCTGCAAATGCACAGAGTCAGAGTTTTGAAATGGAACTGAAAACTGTAGAAACTTGAAGCTGCTTCTCCAAACCCTACTTAATTGTGGGATCACAGGCACCATTGTAAAATACTGAAATAGTGTGTTTGATTTTAGCAGTTACTCTGAAAATATCTTGTTCCTTCCTCTTGTCTCCTCAGCTATGGGTGATGTCCCTCTAGCTGGTGGCTTCAGAAGGGGTATTTTTAGGGAAACCAGGCTTTTACTGCTGAAACCTGTCAGGGCCCTGAGACAGGCCTGTCTTGCCTCTGCACATCAGCACGATCTCTCCCCATGCTCTTTCAGCACTTGCCCATGCAGTGAGGTCCCTGGAGTCAACACAAGCCTTCAGACAGTAGATCTGTGTGTCTCTCATGTGTCAGGGCCCTGAGGGCACAAACAGGCTCCAATCAGCCCAAAACCTCCCCTGGGCCCTCCAGCCACAGCTCTGTCCATGGGCCAGGAGCCTCTTTCTGCTCATCCTGGAGCCTTCAGCCCTGACCTGAGCTACATGACAACTCCAGCCATGGTCACAGCTCTGTCAGGTCTGCACCCCAACTCACAGACTGACACAGTGGTCTGGCCCCACCCCTGCCCTGTCACTGTGGATCTGCCTGGGAGAGCTGGAGGGGACTGACATGTTGCTGGAGCAGTGAGGAACCAGCAGCCTCGACTGCATTTTGACATGGAAGATGGGTCTTGGGAGAAGGGCCTTATGCTTGACTCACCCCAAGAGAAATTGAGCTCTGTCCAGAGATTAAGAAATACCTCTACAAAAGGTGCAGAAGCTCCTTCCTCGTAGATTGTGTAGGGAGAGTATTTGTGCCCTAAAAAGCAGAGATGAATAGCAGAGGCAAAACCGGTAAAATCTTTCTTCCCCTCCTCTCCTGTACTTCTTCTCAATCAACTTTATTTGGATGTTACCTTTCTTTTCTAGGCTCATTTCTCTGCTCCTGCTCCCGTCTCTTTTAAGAGTAGCATCAGCTTTCAGGTGTCCTTTGCCTGCTCAGCCCCTGTGCTGTGCTGACAGGGCTCAGTTTCCAGCACAGGCTGCTGAGGCTGCCTTTGCAGTTAGCAGAGTTCCAAGGTTGAATTGCTTTCCTCTTTTCACAAGATCCTTAGACTTTTTAATCAGTGAAGCTGAAACGAGCATCTTAAATAAGCCCACAGCTTCCAGGGGTTTTCCACTGCAATTCAGCCACTTCTCAGGCCAAGCTACAGGAGGATGTGTCCCCTCCTGAGGCCCAGTCCCATCCCAGTGCCCCTGTCCCTGAGAGGCAGAGGCAAACTGGAGCAGTGCTGCAGAAGGGCTGTAGCCACTCTGGCCTCCCCAGGTGGAGTGATGGCCCTAAGGCAGCTGGAAGAACGGAGCCCCGCGTCCCCAGGGTGGTGTGACCGAGCATGATGTGACCGAGCTGTCCCCATCCTGGTGTGACCAAGTTGTGCCATCCCGGTGTAATCGAGCCCATCCCGGTGTGACCGAGCCCATCCCGGTGTGACCGAGCTGTCCCATCCCGGTGTAACCGAGATCTCCCCATCCCGGTGTGACCGAGCTGTCCCATCCCGGTATAACTGAGCTGCGCCATCCCGGTGTGACCGAGCTGTGCCTATCCCGGTGTGACCGAGCCCATCCCGGTGTGACCGAGCCCGTCCCGGTGTGACCGAGATCTCCCCATCCCGGTGTGACCGAGCTCTCCCCATCCCGGTGTGACCGAGCTCTCCCCATCCCGGTGTGATCGAGCTGTCCCATCCCGGTGTGACCGAGCCTATCCCGGTGTGACCGAGCTGTGTCATCCCGGTGTGACCGAGCCCATCCCGGTGTGGCCGAGCCCATCACAGTGTGACCGAGCTGTCCAGTCCCGGTGTGACAGAGCCAATCACGGTGTGACCACGCCCA
>JBBMKD010000013.1:24849819-24861722 GCA_037834095.1 Argya squamiceps | reverse complement strand
ATGGTGGCCTTGTGCCCTCAGCAGCCTCCGGGGTGACCTTGGTGTGTTTGGGTGCCAGCTCTGGGGAAGGCAAAGCCCACCCTGGTGTGCAGAGCAGCTCTTTGCTACGGAGTGACACCGCAGTGTCACCTGGAGCAGCCCCAAATGCCGGGGGACAGCCCCTTGTTGGGTAAAGGCAGCGAGGGGCAGTGGTGGCACAGCTGGGGTCTGCACAGTGCCACAGGGCCACTGAGGGGGGTGTTGGAGAGGTACGAGTTACCCTGGCAGGGCTGAGTTAGTGAGCCCAGAAGGGTTTAGTTCAAACCTCTTTGGCCCAGACAAGATGTGTAGCGTGGGACACGGGTTTGTTCTCTTAAACTACGCTGGAGAAGCACTTGGAGGAACATCTGAGCAGGGTGTGGAAAAGCCAGTGTTCCCCTCCTGCAGAGCTGCACGGGCTGGAAGGGACAGCCCCTGCAGGGAGAAGCACAAAGCTGCTTTTGTTGAGTCTCCCTCCCTGCATTATCACCCTAATTCAGCGTGCAACAGCCCCACTTCTATCAGACACTAATTAGGGTCTGTTCACGTTTTTTCAGCTTTTGAGGGAGGTTATCACCTGATCTTTAACGACTTGAAATAATCAGTTTTTTAATAGAGTTCGTATGGCCAAGCCACTATAGGACTGCAAGACTGTTCCCCCAGGTGTTGTTGTGGGGGAAGGAGAGAAAACAGCAAAACAAATTCATGTTGTTTTTCAAGACATATTTTATGGATAATTTAGCTGAGCATCATCAGTTCTTAGGTTTGAAAATGATTAAGCCACAAAGTGAAATGGCATGTTCTTTGATAGAAAACCTGACATGCTGTAACAGGATCTTGTTTTTCATATCTCAGTGTATTTCTTTTTAACATATATCTGCGATAACGACAGTTTAAGATGTGACTAAGATTAACAGAGATGAAGTATGCCTCTCTCTAATACTTTGTTCAGACTTTTTCTCAGAGGAATATTTAGCATAAGAGTCAAGATTTAAAGGTTAAATAAACAGCTTTAAGTTAAATTATCGAAGGAAAAGACTAATGTTGAATGATAGCATTTTAAGAGGTTATTTTGGATCTACTATATGAAGGAATTAGCATAGTATGCTTTGGAAGTTTACAGGTGCTATTTCACAATTTGAGACTTTTTTCACTGGGGTATAGAGACTTCTTTTCCTGTATTGTGACTTCTCCAGGTATTTGCTCTGTTGTTAATTGTGCTTGAGAACAAAGGTGCTTGAGAGCTGATACTGGATACATTTTTTTTTGCTGTTTTGAAACACCTGTCTAGTTCTCACTGTAACTGAGTCACATAACTGAAAATTGTACTTGACCAAAGGAATTCTAAATATAGTTTAATGACACGGTAAGGATGTACTTGAAGTTTCAGTTTCAATGATGTGTTGGTGTCCATTGTGTGGGGGCACTAGAAAGGCTAGAAAGGGTTTGTGTGAATGCTCTCCTGTGATGGCCTTACATCACAGCTCTGCTTTAGCAGCTCTCTGCAGTGTGAGGTCTGGATGGGTCAGCTGGCACAGGTTTGCCAAAGTGCTGTGCTCCAAGCTCTGTGAGTGAGCACACAGCAATAAGGATACAGACCTGTGTGCAGTCAGGTGTGTAAACATTTCCATGTGCCAGGTGTGTACAGGCTGTCATTACCATCCAGTCTTGGCCTTCCTGCTGGGTAGGTGTGCTCCCAGCTGCCTGCTGGGGTGTGGGATATCTGCAGAGAGGGCTGGGAGACTGCTGCTGCCAGACACTGCTTCATAACCACCAGCTTGTGCTGTGTGACAGGCTCAGGGCTGGCATTTCTTGCATGTATTGAGAGCTAGAGAGCCAAAGTGCTGTGAAGTTGCAGGAGGTGTGGATTGTATACATCTGTACATGTGTGTGATGTGCCCACCAACCCCCCCCTCAGGAGAGCCCCTCCTGCCTCTGTGTGTCCTGCTGCTGTGGCTGCCTGTTCCCCTGTCCTTGTCCCTCTTCCCCTGTCCCTGTGGAGAGGGATCCAGGCAGGAGCTGGGCAACACAATTCTGCTTTGCAGGTGGTGGAGGGGAAAAAGGACAGTGCAAATGCATTTCCTTCACTGTCATCACATTCCTCTCTGAACTGGGAATTTATACCTGAGCTTTAGTGCCCTCAGTGCCCTGGCTGAAAAATAAACAGCTTTTCAGGTGAACTTTCCAGGTCTTGAGAAGTCTAGACACCACTGGTCTTTCTGAGTGTCCACTTAGCCCTACCATTTTTAGAAGTCTGGAAATCAGTAGTTTTATTAGTCTTTCATCAAAAAAGGTTATTTTGCAGCACAAAGAAGAATTAAGGCTGAAGTGGGTTACCCCTTCTTAGGAAAGCAGCAGTGGCTGGCCAAAGCTTTCTCCAAAGGTTTTTGTGGATGGTTTGGTCTTTCCAATAGTTCTTCTGTGTGGGAGCTAAAAGCAGCAGGGAGTAGCATTTGGAAACCCTTCTTCAAAACACTCCTTACTGAGCACTGGCATTCCTGTGATAGCAGTAAAGCAGTCATTAACCATCTCCTGAACAGTCTTCTGAGCAGGACAGGCTCCTTCTGGCATGGGTTTTGCTTTGTGCCTGTCCTGATCAGCCCAGATGAAAAACAAGCCTATATCAGTTCCTGAGATGTGCACAAGAGTTGCCATGTAATTGTGACCTGATTTTGCCATGGTGGGTGTAATTTCAGTTCCCCTGTGCTTTATGGTCTTTGAACAGTCACTGGTGCTGATGTGGGTGTCAGACAGAGGTGGGAGGCTTTGCTCCTGGGAGCTGTGATATTCCCATTACTTCTCTTGCAGATGTAGGAGATCAGCCACAAAAGGCTGCTGCTGTAAGCAGAGGGCACAGAAGGCTTGGAGGAGCTTGTTAACTGGTATTTCTGCTTTCCATTTATTGCCCAAACAGGAGCATATTTCTTACCAATTGCAGTGACTTAAATCCTTGGATCTAAGTAGTGTTTAGTGCTGCTGGTGTCACATTCTCAGCTGGGCTGCAAGTTCAATTGCCAGGAAAACAGTTATGGAAAGGAAACAATGCAACTGAATCCACAGCTCTCAGCCCTGTGCAGTTAACAGACATTAAATGAAATAATTTATACTTAGAAAAAGTTATAGAAAATGCATGAGGTTGCTTTCTTACTTAAGATCTTTTCTCATACTTACTGTCCAGGCATTTTTCAGTGGAATTTGGTGTTGTTCCCTGGGAGTTCTTTGGATACTTCACCCCAGGTCAGTCTTTCCTATAGAAAACCCTCATGAAAGTACAAATGTCAGTGGAAAATCCCAGAAATTTCCTTGGGCAGTTCTCCCTTGGGACTAATGATTCTCAGTCTCATGGAGGTGATTCAAGAGCCATCTTCATTCTAGTGATGTGATTAACCATGTCCCCTTTGGTCAGTTGGTGCAGAAGTGCCTTTGTCCCTGGTGTGGAGTGTCCCAGACAGTAAAGCAGAAGGAATTACTGGCATATGTTGTGCAAGCAGTGGGCATGCCTAAAGTGACACTAAATTCCTGGGAAATTTCCTTTATCAGATTGAAAAGAACTGTGGCTCCCCTTGGAAAAAGATGTGAAAACACCTATTCTCAAAACTGGGGTGGGGAACACTGTTGGGCAGCGCACGGTGGGAAGACAAGGCTCGTACAGAACATCCTTGGTGGGAGGAGAAAACCCCCAACTTGCTTCTTTGGAATTTGTCATCTGTTCTTAAGAATATTACCAGAACTGCTTTTCTCCTGAGACTTCAGCATTCCCCACTGCATGGGCTGTGAGGCCAGTCAGAGGCTTTCAGGGAAGGCCATCTCTGAGCAAGCTAAGTTTTCAAGAGGTTTAAAATCTACCTTGGAGATGGGGCGAGAGGAAGATTCCAGCCAACATTTGGTGGGAAGTACCTCATTAATAATAAGCTTTAGGTGCAGAAGAACTGAGGAAGGTGTTTTTCCATTATCACAGCAGGGAAGCAATACCAGTTAAGGCAAGGCTTGCAGCAGAAACATTTACTGGAAGTGTTTACATGTTACTTAATACCTTGACATGCATTATTCAACTTGGGTAATATCAGCTGGGGTGGAGCAGGGAGGAATGGCTTTGGCAGGAGAATTTGTTTGCTCCCCATGGAATATTTTCCTGGTCGTAGCTACCTTCTTTGGCAATGAGATACATTCCAGGAATAGAAAAAGAGCTCTTAGCCACATTTTTATGAGCTGCTGGAATGTGCTCTCTTGTGAAGGTGACCTAACCTTATCCAGCTGGCTGCTCCTTCTCTGAGCACTGCCACCCTGTCAGTTCTTCTCCAGAGTGGAACAGAATTGCAGCAAAAGCCCCCTGTGAGCCCTCTCCAAGCAGGGGAGCATCACACTGAGCCATTGAAATGGATGCACTTCTCATTCTGGAAATAAACCCCACTTTCCCTCACAGAGGGAGGCAGCAAGGGCACTCTCCTGAGCCAGCCACTTAAGCTGCAGTTCTCCTGATGTGCCCCAAGGACTTTGTGAGCTGCAGCTGTGTTGAGGAAAAGGCAGGGAGAGTTCTGCTCACATCAGCAGGGCTGCATCACAAAGTGAAGGAGATGAGAAGGAGAAATGGATTGGGAAGCGTGAAGTTCAGCTGGCATCTCTGCTGCCCTCATCCCCACAGACAGTAATTTCATGACTCACCTGCTGGATGATTTTGTTTTGCTGACAAAGCTGTGATAAACAAAGACTTGGCATCATTTGCATAGTTGTTTAATCTGAAGGCGTATGAGTCATATGAATGAAACTTTTGACTTGTTGTGATAGACTGCCAGGCAGAGTGCTGAAAGACACAGTTTTTGATTTGGTTAATCAATACCTGGAAACCTTGTAAAAAGTGATTCAGCACAAAGTCTGGAGTTTCCAAAATAGTAAGGCAGGCTTAATTTCTAGTTTTGAAAGGAATAATAATATACTTGTACTCTTACATTGCAAGAATTTTTATTTTTTTTGTGATGGCGTCTTGCCAGACTTTGTAATTTTAGCTCTCGTAGACTAAAAATTAGGATGATGCATCTGTAGCTCAAAGAAACTGTCTAAAATATAATTCCTAGAAATAACATGAGTCTTCCTGATTCAGGATGACTGGATTGTCTAGCAACGAAAGTCTGTCAGAACAATGCCTTAAAAATGTACTGGCATTTTAGGAGTATTCCAGGAATCTCTCCTGCATTGCTTGTGCAGTGCCCATTAATAACTGCTCTGAAATGTGTCAGAGTGCTGCTTTTTGCTGCTTTGCATGGAACACATGGCTCTGCATTAGCAGAAATTTAGTAGAACTGTGAGATGAAATTATTTCTGTCTGATGCAGCAGGGAACTGAACATTATTGCTTCTCACCAATTTCAGTGTGTGCTCATGTCTCTGGACTGATTTAGTGTAGGACAGTTTTATAGAAAAATAAACATTGAATTTAGTTGTGCATGAACTAATATTAGACTTCAAACATGGTTAATAAGACATCTGTAAATGCCTTTTGAAAGCCTATCTGCTATATATATGTATTCTTGGTAGTCCTTTTAAAAATAGAAACTCATCAATAGTATTAAAATTACAACACAGTCACCAGAGGGAAGAAGTTAGAATCTGAGATTTTAGAGATTCAAAATAGTAGTCCATTTGTAGTTCGAATTGGTATTTTTGAGGAATGATGATGCATGTAGCATGTCATTTTTCTAGTACTTACAGATTTTTTTAATTTCACAACAACTTTTTTAGTTTGCTCTGCTATGTGGGTATAATGGTTGTAAGCAGTGAAATTATTGTTTTGATCATGTTTTCTGTGGGCTGCTGAAATGCTAATGCAGTACCTGTGTCTTATGGTAGCAGCAATAGATCACATTTGCTTTGTCTCTTTCTTTGGTTTGCACATCACATGTAACTCGTGTGAGGTGAAGAAAGATTTGGGTTGAAGCAAGTCTTTCATGGTTTGTAAAGCCACATGGCCAAATTCTGAGGTGATGCCCACTGTGCACTGCAGGTCAGTAAACGTGTTTGGCCCACAGGAGAGCTACATCAGTGTATTTGGAGGGGTAAAGACTCTGTTTTCTCTCTTGTGGCAGCTCTGACAAAACAAAGTCTTGCCAACCATGACTTACACCATTGTGCCTGGACAATGATCTCCTCTCAGAAAACTTGACAAAACATCAGTTGAAAGTCTCCTCAAGGTGAAGTTCTGAAATAATACAGTGTTTTATATCCACAGTCATTAAAACGTGTGACAGCCTCATTCCTGATCATTGCTGGTTTTCACAGTTGTCACATCTGCTCTGTTATCAGAATTGTTTTAACAAAAAGGCCAGCTAGAAAATGAATATGCAAAGAGGCTGAGAGAGAGACAGATTTCCTGTAATGAATCTCTTTCTAGTCTTTGCCTCTGGCTGAGAATAGTAATATGCCATTAACCCAAGAGATGTAGAACATGCTGTGCTGTGCTTGAAAGGGTGTCAGAAACTTCTCCTGTAAGGATGAGAAGATATTTTATTGCTTTTTCCAATTGTTGGTTAGCCTCATCATAGTAAGCATTTCAGCAAAAGGGAACTCCTTGGGAAGACTGATGCCTGATTTTGGTAATTAGCAGATTGCAAAGAGGGGCTGGTAACACAGATGTATCGAGGCAGGTTAAAGCAGCTGTTACACTTGCAGTGCTGTCTCACACGTTACAACCTGCTGGACATTGAAGCCTATTTTTAGTAAAAGAATAAATAAGCTGGCTGTGCCCTACTTTTTGTCAAAATGTGTCATGGGATCTTTGTATTTGATTAGAAAAGTCGGTAGAAATAACACAAGGGAACTCGGTGCCTCATCTAAAAAGTGACATTTCTAACAATCCAGTTATGCTAATAAAATGTTAATATTGGTTATGAGTTCAGGCCCATAATGTAGGCAGAGGAAATGATAGCTGGTGGGAGACTTGTCTGTGTGGGATGTGAGGTTACATGTGGACAGAAGTCCTGTTCTAGTAGGCATTGGCCTTTTGGATGAAAGAATTTGTTTTGTATTGATGGAACTATTTTTACAAAGTCTGTGGTAGGAAACTGGAAAAATGAGAGACTAAGCAGAGTTATTTGTATATAAAGGGAGAATGTAGCAGGACAGTCAGTTGGCCACTTCAGGATGCTGTTGATTCTTGTAAAGGCCTTACTCTTCCTAATTCTGAGTAGGTTTTTTAATCTCCACTTGCTGGTACAAATGGATACATATCTCATGAAAAAACTGTCTTGTAAAGTGGGGCCATAGGCAGAATCCAAAACAGATGCAGAAAAAGATACATTGGCTATGGTATGGAATTAGTGACAGTGAGTATTTTCAGTCAGTCTGTCTACAGATTAGTGCTGTTAAAAATTTGCTGCTTTATTACAATAGAATTTGCATAAATTGATCAAACTGCCACCATTTCAAAGTGCCTGCCTAGGAGCTCCTGCCCATGGGGTTCCTGTGCTTTGGAAGCAACAGGACCATGTGCTTTCTGGCTGTGAATTTCCATGGTGTGGTGGAGGGTTCAGCTCCCCACCCCTCCTGGCACAGCTGCTGCCTCAGTGCAGAGGGTCTCCTCAGTTCCCCAGCCAGGAGCCAGCTTTGGAGAGCCCCAGGGAAGGAGTTGTGCTCTGTGGGGTCACCAGCACAGCCAGGGCTCCAGAAGGAGAGCCTTGGTGAGGTCAGGCCTCCCTCCAGCTCGGACCTGCTGCTGCTCACCAGCTCACACAGCTTGTCTGAGCAGGGAAAAGCAGAAAGAGCTGAGCCCACCAGTTCCCAGCAGGGCTGTGTCTGCCCTGATGGGTGCATCAGCTGACACACTGGTGACTCTGCTGTGGCACAGCCTGGGAGGTCAGGGAGGTTGAGGAAGAGGCCCTGTATTTCAAGTGCTCTGTGTCACTTATGTAAGGCTTAAAATTTTAAAATGAGAGGCCTCAGACACAGAATTCAGTGGGGGGAACAGAACAGTGAAGTGCCAGGATGGTGCCTGGGCTGCTGCGGCTGGATTTGAGGGGCTGCTGCAGCTGGCAGAAGGGTTTGCCTCTCTGATTCCTGTACATACACTCTAGGTTCTCAGAGAACCTTTCTGCTGAATTTTACTCATATTAAATGACTTGGTTTAGCAAAGCACTGTTAAAAGCTTCTTGGTTTTGCTGCAGGCTTTGCTTCATTAGCCAAACCCAGTTCTGTCTGACATTGGTGCTGAACATCACTCGGGCTGTTTGCTGCTGCTGCCTCCCCTGCACTGGAGTCAGTGTGGGACACAAAGGGAGGCTTTTACAGACACCCAGGCTGGAGCACAGGCACAGGGACCAAAGCACTGCCCAGAGCTCCTCTGGGGACTGTCCTGCTCACAGCACTGGGGTGTTGTGGTGGTATCACACCTTCTCCGTGCCATGAGCACTTCTCAATGCACCCTGAGAGGCCCTGGTGGCAGTGGCCAGCTGGGATTTCACAGACTGGGCTGTCTAACAGCTGCACAGATGGGGCAGGACCAGGAGACCAGCTTGTATTTATCAGCTGAGGCTGGGACAGGACCATGCTACCCACATACCTTACCCTCTTTGTCATATCATTTGTATGTGCTGCAGTACCTTAACCTAGGGCATGAAATCATGAATTGAGAATCTCATAGTGTTTTCCCTACAGGAAAATAAATATAGACACTGACAGTTAAACCTGATTCTTGGGATTTATTGTACTAAACACGTGGTTTGAAATAGTCACAACCAGTATTATTCACTTATTTATTAACACTTCTTAAATTTCAGTGACTAATGATTCCATCTTCCAAAAGGTAACAACCTGCTGCTTTAGGCAACAGGGGACATATTCTTTCTAGTCTAGATGAAGGAGGGCCTTCAAAGGGGAGATGAAAGTTTTGTTAGCAGATAAGCTGGTTTTGGATGTTACAAAACAAACTGGCTTTCCTCTAGTGTCTGCTGAGGAGAGTGACATGTTATTTGTCATACACAAGATATTCTGAAGCCTTTTATTTGGACAGCAGTAGGCAGCAAGCTGACAAAGGGATGACCATGCATTGTAAAGTGACCATTGTGCTCTCTACTATTGCTCACACAGTTTTGAATATAACTTCTTTTTTTTTTTTTTTAAGAAAAGAATTACTGATGAGAGTCTCATGTCATTCTGTATTCAGCAGAAAACATTCCTTTGCATTAACTGCCCAAAGCTCATTTGGTTTGTAGATGTTGCCTTTGTATCACAGTATCAGACATTAGCAAGTTGCTGTAAGTGTTTAAATTTTCTAATGAATTCTTTCTAAGCATCTCCTGCCCAGTATTTCGCTGTGTTCTGGATCATTGTCCTTTAGATTTAATAACTTCAATTTTTTCCAGAATGGCTTTTTCTGCTTCAGGCCAAACATCCTTAACATGGCATTTCCACTTGCCTTTTTTTAATGTCTGGGTCTGCTGCCACGGTTCTGTGATGTTTGCAAATACAGAGACAACTTAGTTCCTGTCTTCTGATCACTGCAGTGACGCAGGATTCAAGGAGTGTAAAGCCAAAAAACTGAAAATGACACATTTTCAAGCAACCAAGAATGTGCCCTAGGTGTACAGCTGTTTCACATGCAAAGACATGATTCAGATCCAGCCGTTTCAGACAAAACCCTTTCCTTATACTGAGAACACATGTAACAACAGCCTGGGGGGCAGAATAATAGAACATTTGTTGTTCTGTGAAGGGGGGTGGGAAGGGAATCTAAAGATAAGGAAATTGAAAATTAAAATGATATTTGAAGTCTGGTGGGGGATTTTTTGCATGCCACAGAGGGTATAAAAATGTTTCTTTAAGATATTTCGAGGCAAGTTCCTTATCGATATTACACATACTGTCTGTAACAACTCATGTGTGACAAGAACATGAATATCATTTAAACTGATCAACTATAACCTGAAATATGTTAGTAACTACTGATTGAGATCTCTTTATTCCCTCTGCTAAATACTGAGATTGTATTTGGAGGCATAAACCAGAAAATGGATAGGAAATTTGAAATCAGGGATTACAACCCTGGAGAAAAACTTGATATGGTCAGGTTTCATTGAAGTCTATTCACAGAAATTGTCTATACAAGACAGTTTTAAAGTGCCTGGGGCTTTCTGTATGACCGACACTTCAAGGCATCATTATTCAATTGAAAAGATGGCAGTATAGTAAACGGGGCTGCAAGCCTCTGGATTGTTGCCCTCTGCTCAGTCCAGTAAGTCTCTCACATCATACTTGGCTGATGCTTTGCAAAGACTGCACTGGATCCTGTAGAACAACCACCTAATGTCGCAAGATCCAGAGTAAACAGCTCTCTTTAAAAAAACGTTATCAAGACTTTCCAGTCACAAACCCATTTGTCATCAGTGAGGCCAACTACTGAGCCAAGGTTTCAGCATCTAAGCCAAGACTATCTGGAATATTTAATGTCAAAACCACAAGTACCAGAATGATTTGAAAAACAGCATATCTGGGACTTTTTACAGTACTGGATGTCATTAATACCTTCTTTCTTCAGAAATATATTTCAACTGCAATGTAAACTTTAAACAGAAGAAACAAGTGACTCAAGATACTGAACTAAACTTTGTTATGTAGAACATGATCCATTTGTATGAGCTGCACATTTGCCTGATAAACCAGTTTCATTTGAATTCTACTGGCTTCTTTTTTGGTTGTTTTTTTTTTCTTTCCTTCCCGGGAAGAAAGGAAGTCAAGTGCAGTTACTACACTCTGTGGTGTGAAGTAGGAGCATGATGTTCAGGAGCAAATGCCTGTGGTACCGAGCAGACTTAAGGAACTGGTTAAAAGCAGGAAGGAGAGCTGTTAATTGATACACGACAGAGAGGCTGTGAAGGCAACTGACACACGGTAGGCAAGATTTCTCATTAACTTCTGCCCTTCCACTGAGATTTGCCTAGAGGTAGTATTGCACGATCACCATTCATGCAAAAATCCCATTTGCTGAAGTAATAGGGGGGATCATTGTCCTTCCCAGAGATTTCCAGTTAATCCATGTTGTGGTTGGTTGCGTGGTTTGGAAAAAGCAACAAAGCATTTCCTAGGTATTTTCTAATCCAAATTTAATGGAGTTTTAGTGCCTTGAGAATCAGCAAGGGAAGTTGAGGAAGTAAATCCATCCGTCCGTTTTCAAAACTGGAATAACTGGAAAAATGAACAGACTAAAATAGACAAGCTTAATGATACAGCATGATTATTAGCATAGGGATGTTAAAATATGCATAATATGATCATACTCTTTGTGGACGAGGATGTGCTACGCCTCGCCCTGTGTTCATTAAAGGCGGCAGGAATGTTGCTGCTGATTTCAGTGGGTGGGGACGGGCCCGCAGCGTGCAAAAGTTGTTTCATTACCGGTTACATTCTACCTTGCCTTCCTTTGATTGCTTATCTCAAGCCTTAGAAAAACCCTTTTATAGGTACTAGTTTCCATGTAACTATTCCTGATAGCTCAGCACCGAGACTCTTGAAATGAGGCTTGGCAAGGCAATAAGCTGCTATAAGGAGCTCTTCCCTGCTGATTTCCAAAAGGCGCTTCCCAAAAGGGAAAGGCGCTCTAGGCTGAGCTTTTCCAGCGTGCCCAGGGGCGGCTGGCTGCCCCTGCCCGCAGTCCGAGGCTGCCTGGGGCTGCGGTGGCGGCTCCGCGGGGCGCTGCGAGTGCGAGCCGCGCCCGGGGAGCGCCCGGGCGGGGGGAAATGGAACCGCGCGTCCGTCCGCAGTTCTGTAAAGTGGAACTCGCGTCCGTCCGCGCTCCCACAGCGCCAGGGGGGTCTCGCCACGCCGTCCGCTGCCCGGCCCGAGACGGGGCGGGGTAAACACGACCCCCGCCCTCCTCGCCGCCAGCCCGCAGCGCCGGCCGGA
>JBBMKD010000013.1:24829091-24849004 GCA_037834095.1 Argya squamiceps | reverse complement strand
GGCGCTCGGGAGAGGCTGGACGGTCCCGGGGTGCGCGGAGCCTGCTCCCCCCGAGCGTTCGCCGGAGAAGCTTCGCGCTCTGCCTGCTGGTTTTTTTTCTGTTTTTTTTTTCTTCTTTTCCTTAGCTGAGAACTCTCGGTGATTGCTCTGTGAATTTTAAGTGGCGTTTCTATTACGCGATACTCCCGGTTGTTTTCAGCGGGGTTTTCTGAGCGTTGTTTTCCTTCGGAACCGCAGGAATTTGTATGGCCAAGCAGTATTTGGGAAATGTGTTTGCAGTCAGCTGCTCGCGCGCTGTGCCGGGCGGCGCACAGAGCGATGGCTTTGGCACTGCTGTCATCGTGTGCTCTCCTAACACACAACCGCACTTCCACAGACGGGGAGCTGCTTCTGTGTAAGGGGGAAATAAATCTTCATTACTCCCAAAGAGTTCCTGAAAGAGAAACGGAAACCTTTCATGCCAGACTGGCTGGTTTGTCTAGCTCCAACACATGTGTGCTTAGGCTCATGCTGGACACTTTCCAAAATCCGGAAAGCTGAGGTTTTATTGGGGTATAGGGAAGTTTTTTATTTGTTTTGATGTTTTTTTTCCCCGAACTTTATGCACTTACAGTCTTTTCTTGTCACTAGATACGCTGACAAGTTTTGGTCATTTGGAATTGACAAGTGTAGCCATAACTGTAAATATTAGGTACTAAGTCCCTACTGCCGTTATTCTGTTGCTGTTGAACTTCATTCAGGCTTAGGAAGTTCCTGAAGCTGTACGCTCCAGCAACGTATAGTTTATGTTTTCAGGACCATAGTTCAGGGTTTGAGGTGAGATGAATGCATGGAGGATGTCCGAGGAGTTTGATTGGCCTGTGTTTCACAGTATTAGCTAGAGACTCCTGCAGCTCTTTGCCTTCTAAGATTAATTAGAAGGTGGAATAAAACTTTAGAGCATGCTTGCTTTTAGGAAAATTGCATCTAAAGGAATATTGAACATCCTTATGCTTGGCAAAGGGTTGTGGAGTCTATTGGAATGCATTCAGTTGGCTGGGGAATCAATCACCAGGTCACCTGGAGACTTGGGTCTGGAGGCTTCAGTTCAGACGGATGGTGGTTTCCAGGCTTTGGGAGTGTCATGCCAGCAAGCAGTGCTTTTCAGGAGAGGGGGGATTCAGGAAGGGATTACTGAACCAAAGTTCTTTGGTAACTGCTTTGCTGGCCTTTTTAAAAAGAATATCAGGGATATTGGTAACGTCAGGAATGTTTTGATGTGTATTGCCTTGGAAACATGCTTGAGTGGGGTTTTTAACATTGATTGAATGTTTGGGGGATTTGGTTTTTTGGTGTGGTTTTTTTTTTTCCTTTAAACAAAAGAGACCTCCTCCATATATGGTCTTAAAATATTTTTGTTGTTTGTCTATTTAAGTACTTATTTTTTTTGAGTAAAAATCACTTCCGTTACACCAGGTTTCACTTCCTTGGAATATCTGATGTCATGAATTCACTTGGTTCTCCAATTGTCTGTGGACTTTTGGCAGAACTCCAAATTCTAGTGTAGGAAAGCCTTCTTTAAAAAAAAATTAAAAATCTTTCTTTGACTTTTGTGATGTAGTGAAGGGAGAACATGTTCCACTGTTCTGTTCCTTTTAAAGTGTGCGTATGTCTGTTATATGCTCTATTTAAACCAAAAATCCAGTAAAAATCCAAGCTGTTAGAAGGCTGTATACACGAGGAGGGTGCAGAGGAAGGAATGCTGTTATTTAGAAGTTGTGTGCAAATGCAGGCTGGTGTTTTGGCTGTTTAGCTAGAAAGCTGCTCTTGTGTTTCAGTGACCAGGGCACACAGATCAAGCAGTGTAAGTGCTTAACCCAAAGATACACGTGGAAGTGTTGCCCTTGGTTCTTTTGAGGCTGCCATCAGTTAAGTTACCTGAAAATAAGTGCAAGGCTTGTTGGGCTGCAGAATGTGGTGTTGTGTTTATCCAAAGGCCACGGGGCTGCTTTGGTTTAGCTGGATTTCTGACTTGCCGCTCTCGGGAGCAGCAGACCACTGAGATAGGAAGTTTGCCCCTTTTCCCAGCTGGCAGTTTCTGTGGAAGCAGTCCAGGACAGAAAAATCTGAAACAAGCATCATTCACACAGTTGCATAGAAAAGCTTGTTTGTTTGTTTTGGTGGGTTTTTTTTTGTTTTTGTTTTTTAGTGAGTGTTTTGTGTTTTTTTGTTTTCCTCAAACCAATACTCTTGGGCTGACACACAGTGTTACACACTGTATCTCATGAGGACTTTGGATCATGGAGGCCAGAAATTCACTACTATTGCCTCAGTGCATGAAACAGTTTGTTTTGTGGCAGTGCTGCCTGTCTTTCCAGCCACTCACGTGTGCAAGTTTCAATGTGTTTTGTTTTGATAATTAAATCAGATCTAGGGGCAAAGATCTTCTCATGTTAGAAATTTAACTTTTTTTTTTTTTGTAATTTATTTTAGTAGTAACTAGGAAGCAAAGTTTTGCTTTGGGTTGGTAAGGTGTGTACCTACGATCCCGAATTAACAGCAGGTAACCTTTGAAACAATCACAATTGGAGGAATCTTCAAGGTGAAGGTTACATGGATCAGGATAACGCCTGAAGTGTCTGGTACTTTGTAAGCAACATCGACCGATCTGTGTTAATCCAGCAAATTTACATAGGTAAATCTTTTTATCTCAGCCTTTGGTGGAAAGAAATTCAGGAATGTGGTTTCATTTACATACATCAGGAGCTGCAGGAGGCCCTCATGTGCACATGCTTGTGGATATGTAGGTCCCAACATAATTGGATTTACATATTGCCTTCAGAAGATTAAAGAAACAAAGAGTAACACCGTGGTGTCAAAACCAGCTGCTTTGAGAAGTGGGACTGGGGCAGTTCTACTTCCCCACTGATCATTTGTGGGTGTGCATTGTTACTTGGTTTGATTTTGGCTTCTTTTAGGCAGCCAAAGTTTAATTTCAGCCTGCTACAGGGCACAGTCTTTCAGAAGCTGTTGTACACAAGCAGAGGATCCAGGCTGTCCTCACCTGCCTTTGCTGCTTCCCTGCTTTGGCTTTTGGCCAAACCTTTTGCAGTTCATTAAAAAGGGAGAAGGGCAGTTGTATCAATTTCTTGCCTTGGGTGCTCTGGACTTAAAATTGTGAATTAGTTGAACTGGGGAGTAATTTTCTGCCTTTGGAGCTGCATCTAGGTATATAGAAGTGTGTTTAGTATTTACTTTTAAAGGAGCATAAGAATTAGGAGTACTATAACTTCCTCCTGACACTAAATACGTACATTTGCTACTCACAGCTTATTTTTGGGTTTTTTTCGAGCTCGTTAAACGTGTGTTTTTCATAGGTAGTGTTACATTAAATTTTTACTATGAAATTGAATTGTAAAGAGTGCTTTTCTGTTTCTGGAGTATCTTGCTTTTGTTTGCAAAAGCAGTTACTCTGATTTTTTTAGAGTAGCATTGTGAATTCATCATAACAGCAGCATCAAAATATCATAAAGGAACTACATCAGAGGTATTGTTGTCCTGTTTTATGTTTTATGCTTGTGTAGCTCAGCTTTATATGCTGGTGTAAAGCTGAACAGTTGTACTTCCCATATTAGGTTGATAAAGAATCTTTTAGTACTTCACTTCAGTTCTGGCTATATAAATATGAATTTTGTTCCTGTTTTCCAGAAACTGTGATGACTGGGAGTAAAGTCTGTGTTGGGACTTTAATTTTTGTGCTGGTATGTGATGTTATGTTTTGTCTTTGCATGAATTTACTTGTAAGGGGAGAAACAGTGGCAGCACTGATATTTCTAATTTCTTTTTATAAGACACAAGTAATCAGTGTGTTCTCATAGCTGTCTTCTTGGGTTCAGTTTTAGGGACTACTAAAGGTGTAGGTTGATTTAAAATTTCTTCTCACAGTGCTCTTCTGGGGCTTTTCCTCCCCATATTGTATGCAAAGCAGAAAGCAGAGGCATTAATTTGGAGCTAATGGACAGTTTAAAGTGATGTGTAGTCCATTAGAGGCTTGCAGTGCTTGCTCTCACTTCACATCACTCCTGTCCTCTCCTCGCCCCCAGGCACCATATATCCCCCGGATTTCAAAAAGCTCTGAGAGAACTCAGAGATGGATTGGAGGATGTAAGTTTGGAGCTGGCATCAGCTGGCAGAAGGTGGGCACGAGCTGGTGTGGCTGGCAGAGGCAGATAAAGAGTTTTGTGGAAGTCACGTGAGGCTCTGTGGTGGAAGTTGTCTGTTAATAAGAATCTGTAAAAATATTGCTGTGCCTTTAGCTTTATGGTACAGTGCTGCTATGAAGTGTTTGTTGATTCTTGGTGTTTCTGAAAGTCCTTCTTGTGCACAGAAGGTATCAGGGCAATTAAATAATTTAAAAATAAGCCTAAGAAGAACCAGTTGTTTCTGGAAGCTGTTTTGTGGACTGTGCAATAGCTGGTGGTCTGTACCATTAACCTGACACTGCGAGAGGCTCAGAGTCCTGCTGGCAAGTGGTTCTGTGACAGATTTAATGTAGAAGTGTGCCTGGTGCAGCTACAGAGTACCAGAAACAGGTTAAAAATCAGAGTAGGTAGGTTTGGAGAACATTGTACCAAATCTCCAGAAAATAGAACTGGTAACATCTTTTACTGGTTGAGGTTCTTGTGGGAGCTAACAATTGTGCAATACCTTTTTTATCTTTGGTAAATATTGTGCTTGAGAGACACATTTTGATATTGTTGCATCATTTTATTTTTAAAAATAAAGATGACTTGATTTTGAAGATAATTGAAGATCGAAGATAATTGAAGATCAAAGATAACTGACTCTGAAATGTGCTGTTATTTTCAGTTAACAATTTGATATTTATGAGTATAGAATGTTCACAACAGAAGAATATGAAGCCTGTGTGATTTAAAAAGCTGATTACATTTGTGTCACTACAAATAACAGCCAACAAAGCTGCTTTTGAGTCCTGCAGAAGGATGGTTTTCAGTCAGTGGTGTGAGCAATGCTGTTTAGTCCTCCAGAAGACTGCAGGCTGGTCTGTAGTTTGTGTGTGCAAACCATTGGTACAGACACAGCTACAGGGGACAGCCAGGTAAACAAAGGGTAGTGTTGCCAGCAGAAACTTGCTGAGTTAAATTAACAAAGTTAACCTGGTAGAAAGAAGCACATAAAATGTTATTTGAAAATTGCACTGGGCACTGAATCCCCTTCCTGCTTGGCTTTGTGTCTCAGATTCCTTTTCTGGTTTTGAAGAGTACTTTGGTCCTTTTGCCTGAATTTTTTTCCACTTCATCTACCTTTCAGTATTCCCAATGTTTTTACTATTTTTTTTTCTTTTTGCAGTATGGCACTAAGTTTACTACTCTTGAGTTAGTCCTTGTCCCCAGATCCCCCATTATTTCCCTCCCAACCCCCAAAGAATTTGTGTGTGTTACCCATGCGTGACAATGTTATTTACTCTCTGCTGGTGTTGGGAAGTTTTTTGCATTTGGGTTTTTTTGTGGGTTTGTTCTTTCTTCCTTTTTCCCAGTTCCCTTTTTGACTGAAATAGGTGTTGCTGAGGAAGGGGGAGACCTTTGGGATTTTCACACCATCACATGCACTGTGTTTTGGGGTTTGAAAATCACATGGGCTTGGAGTATTTGTATTTCTGACTTCTAGTGCTGAGCATCTTACTTTGTTTCTGATACAGGGAAAGAATTTTTGGATTTACTTTTTTGGTTATCTGTATGCCCTGCTAAGGATGCAGTTCAAGACATAAGATATTTAAGGAGGATTGTCTAAGTCCTAACCAGGGATCCTCTAAACAGAGAAGAGTTAGTGCTGGGTGTAAAGACAGCAGTGAGAGAGAGCCAGAGTGTGTGTGAGCAGACACAGTGGAGTGTTAGTCTTCTTACTAATTAATGGTGGTGGACAAGACTGAATCCCCAAAACCAAGTCCAAACCTAGTAGGAAGTGAAATTTGAAATGCAGAATCCTAAAATGATTTGGGTGGAAGGTTAAAGGTCACCCAGTTGCACCCCCTGCCATGGGCAGGGACACCTTCCACTCTCCCAGGCTGCTCCAAGCCCCCTCCAGCCTGGCCTTGGACACTGCCAGGGATCCAGGGGCAGCCACAGCTTGATTTACAGTTTTACAATAGTGTGGCTTTACAACAGCCTGAAGGGAGGTGAAACTCAGCCTTTTCACATGCACCAAGTAATAGGATGAGAGGAAACTGCCTCAACTGCACCAGGGGAGGTTTAGGTTGGATATTAGGAAAAAATTTCTTCACCAAAAGTGTTACCCAGCTTTGTTAGGGACTGCCCAGGGAAGTGGTGCACTCAGCATACATCACCTGCATGTATTTAACAGATGTGCAGATGTGGCACTCAGAGCATGGTTTAGTGCTGGGCTTGGCACCACTGGATTACAGGTTAAACTTACTGTTAAGGGACTTTGCCAACCTAAAGGATTCTATGATTTTTATTCTGTTTTATGCCAGGTTTAAGTGAAATTGAGGAATTGAGGCTTGAGCCACAATAGCAGGAGGTGAAGAACGTCTGTGTGTGAACTTCTGCTGGAGTGTTTTAAATTATTTACGTGAAGTAATGACTGAGGTGTGTGTGTGTGTCTGTAGAAGAGCTCTCTTGTTTTTCTTTCCATGGGAGGAATCTGTGATGAATGCTGACTGGAAAGTGAGTAGTAGTTTCTGAACCCTCTGGAGTGAAGAAAAACATTAGTCTGGCAGATTGTCAGCAGCAAATGGTACATTAATTTTTGGCACAAAACTTGCTAGCAAGAAAAGAGACTTCCCTTTCTGTTGTTAATAATAAAAATGAGGAGGGACTGGTTATCTGTGCTCAGTAGCTAATATTGTTCTGCTTCTTTTTAGTATCCATGTGAGACAGGTACAATGCTTTTGACAAAAATCCTTCTATATTTTATTGAAAAAAACCCCCCACTTTATAATACACTAATAATCTGCATCCGATTACATATCTAACTTTAAATGTTTGTATTATGTTTATAAACTTTTACAAGCTGTGTGCAAACAATTGCAAGATTCCCCATGTGTTTAAAGATAGATATGGCTCTTCAGATGTGCAGAATACTGAGAGTCTTCATGCTAGGCCAGTTTGACTTCCCCAGCACTTCAGAGGTTCTTTTTTACATCTGCTACTTGTGCTACTAATGTAGGGAGATAATATTTTTTTAGTAAAAATGCTTATTTACACTTGAATTAGGTGACCTCTAGCTATGTTGAAAATTCTAGTAAGCTCAGAATAATAACCTAACTATTTTTATCTGAGTAATAATAACAACAGCAACATTTTGTTTACTGAATTGTTGCTTTAACTGTTAGGATACCATTTTTTTCTATACTCAGTGTCATTCTGCACAAATTAGAGTCCAGTTAACATAAATACGTAACAACTGTTTATTTGCATTCTGCAGTCTGTTTTGATAACTGGGAGCTTCTGTTTCCTCTGGGCATTGTAAATAAATCTGGTGCATGAAGACTTGCAGTGAGAGGGAAGAGCAAAAAGTTCTGCATAAAAGGGAAGGCTGTGCAGTAGAGTTCTTCCACAAAAGCAAGTTTGGCAAGAATGTGAGGATGTAACCTAAAAAGTTGGAAGAATGTTAAGACCGCAATCAAGTCTTCTGCTCACAATTTCTTATAATGAGTAGTCAATGGAAATCTGGAGCAGCTCTGTATCTTCCAAAGCTGAATGCATATATTGGGTGCTGTCCTAATTTCTGTCACTGCAAATATGCTGTATCACAACTCACTTTATGGTCAACCACAAAATGACAAATGTCCTGACGTGTTTCTACATTTTGAAAATAAAGGACTTCTCTCTGTGTATTATTTCCTGTACTCCATTTGGTTTAACTTAAAAGGCTGCAACGTTAATTTACTTGGGTGAGAAATACTGTGAGTAAAGCACTGGCTGGGGATTTGTAATAATTAGGTTCTATTTCCAAGTGTGTCACAGGCTCTGTGTGAGTTCAGAGACGTTGCCTTGTCCTGTGTGTTTTTATCTGTGCATCGAGGGTGAGGCAGTTTTCTTTCTTTGGTGTCTTTGCACGGTAAACTTGAGTTAATGTCCTTGAACAAATGCAGTGGATGTGATGCTTGGGGCAGGGCTTAGTGATGGGCTTGTCGGTGCTGGGAGAACAGTTGGACTCCTTCTTCTTAGAGGCCTTTTCCAACCTTAATGATTCTGAGTTTCTCTGCTGCTCTGGATAAATGCAAACACTTAATTGAAAAATACTTTGTAGCAGCTCTGGTAGTTGAAATCGATGACAAATAAGTTTTATGTGCTTTATATTAGCTTGGAGAAAAGGTAAGTGTATTTTTAAGTGGCCCCATTAAAAAAAAGATCCATTTAAGTGACCACATAGAATTGTTCCAGCTGATGCAGAGGCTCGTTTTGATGACTGTTGGTGAAAACGTTTTTGTCAAATGAAAATCTCCTTTATTGCATTTAAAAAAATAAAGGAGAAATTATTCTTAAAAAGTAAGTAGAGGCAGATGGTAGTGCAGCAGTAAAGTATTTTAAAAGCATCATAAGATTAAAAAGTTAGTCTTTAGTGTATTCTTGTCATGGGAATAGAAATTTGAATGATTAACCCCTTTCTATTTATAGCTGTTTTCTCTGAGTTATTTCTGTTCCAGTTAACTTCTAGGTAAATTGTATGAGAAGGCAGAGCAATTCTTGCCTTAGTCTATCTCTGCAGCTCATCGTTTTAGTATCCTCAAGTTACTTTCTTTTTAACGTA
The DNA here is from genome assembly GCA_037834095.1 of Argya squamiceps. NCBI lineage: Eukaryota > Metazoa > Chordata > Aves > Passeriformes > Leiothrichidae > Argya > Argya squamiceps. Next base: position 24,840,232 of record JBBMKD010000013.1, on the reverse strand, counting down.
AATTTCACAAACCACGGCTGAATTTTCAGATTTATGTGTAGTTTGATAACTTACAACTTTCATTGTGTGCAACTACAGGATTTACAGAGGCCTTCAGCATTTGGTGGCTCCTTTTGTCTCCCCATCACTGCTTGCCAGTGTTTAAAATCCTGATATATCACTGCTTAGAGGTGAATTCCTAGGGTTTTTGCCTCAGGAGGATGAGAGATGCAGGCTCTGTGCTGTGCTGATAAAGCTTGAAAGAACCAGACCAATACATACCAATTTCTGTGAAAGTTTTCCACTCTCTTGATGCCCTGAGTTGCTTCTTCGTGGTTGATTTAACTGGAACTTGTTGGCCAGGAAAGTAGCACGCTACTCTTTGGGTGGTTTTTAGCTCTATTTGTGCAGCAATAAAGGGTTTCTACCATGTAATGACAATTTTCTTGAAAAAGAGGTAGTGGTTAGACCCCTTCTACACGAAGGGTTCTTCAGAAGTGGCAGCATTCCTGAAACCTTTGGCTCAGGCATCTGCATTTTGGTGATTAACAGACCAGTTAAGGTCAAAAAAGATTTATTGGGGTATGGTGGCAAATGAAATGGTTTGTTGTTAAACCTTCTGTTGTTCTGTGACGTACTTTTTTCTTGCAAACTACTGGTGAGAAGTAAAATAGGATTTTAGAGGGGCTTTGTTTTCTTTTTCACTTATCTTGGGAGAAAATTTGAAAGGAGTTTAGGAAAATATGTTTTGAGCTTTTCTTTGGAAAATCACTCTTCTGCTGTCAAGTATGGTGTTGAGAAATTTCTGTCTTGGTCAAGCCATCATTGTTTGTGTGAAAACTGAAAAACCTTTGCTTTCAGTTGCAAGGGTCACTTTTTTGGTGTCTGATTTTGTCATATTTTAATAATTGCTTTCTTAAATACAGATACTGCAGCAGCAGCTCTTCTGTGTGCCCAGGTTTGCATCCCTTGTGTCCTCCTGCTCCTGCAGTTTGGAGCTGGCAACAGGCTGGGGTGCAGAATGCAGTGAAGTTGTCAAAAGAAAGTCTCCAGTGATCAGCTCTGGGAAAAGGAGCTCATGTTCATTTGTCAGGGAGAGGGTGGGGTTTGGAGGTAAATACTGGTGTCATAACTGAGTGACAGCAGGAGGATAAATACATTGAGTGTAATGTATCTGCTGCCTCTCCTCCATCCTTGCACACCTTGCATCTGGAAATGTCAGAGGTTGTGTCATTTCTTGGGGCTCCAGCCCTGCTCAGGCTCTGCTCCTTCTCAGCATGTGGAGGGGAATTTCTCTCTGAAGGGCTCCTGACACCACAAAACACTTCTTCCCTCAGGGATGAGCCTGTGGAACAGGTAGCTGCTGAATGGACTGAAACCTTTTGTTAACAAAGGAAGCCAGAAAAGGCTGTGGAGTCTAAATTACTGAGCTGAGGAAAATAGAAGGTCAGTCAGTTTGTTCTTACAGCAAGTATTCAGTAATTTTAGGTGCTGTGTCCAAAGGCGGTGTGAAATATGTGAATACTATTCAAATCTGACTTTTGGATCCAAATTCAGATTTAAACTGTTGGTTTGACAACAGCAGGGTTGTCTTTTGTGTTTGTTTTTTTGTGGGGTGTTTTGGTTTTGGTGGGTTTAAGGTTTTGTTTGTTTGTTTTTGAAACCAAGCACTCCCTTGCTTCTAGCCTGGGATTAATCCAGATTTGGAGTTCTTAAATTATCTAGTATTGCAAATTGTCATGCTGAAATTATGCTTCGTATTTTAAATATTTTTTTCTATGAGGCCTCACTACCTGAAAGAGGAGGGAGTGAGGAGCAAGAGCAGATTAAAATGCACACTTTTATTATCTAAAAGAACTTAATAGATTTGCCTTTCAGTGTTGGATATAGCTGGAGGTAAACTGCATTTATTAGATGTTTGTATTTTTCCTTCTTCAGCACAGGAACTATTCTTAGTGATTACTTGTAGTTTCAGATAGCATTTACTGTATACATGTTTTTAGTGATGGAATGCTGTTATTAGGTATGATGTGGTAATATTTGGAATCAATCAGCAAGTTGGACTGCAGAAGCATATCTGTAAAATACTCTCAGGTATTTCTGTGTTGGTTCAGTGTGTTGCAATCCACACTTGGGAGTTTATTTTAATCATGAAGAACAAAGCCTTTCGAGTGATACCTGGAGCAGGGTGGGCAGCACCTTCACAAAATGGCTCATAATAATTAATTACTGAAAAATTGTTCAGTCTTGCTTTTTAACTTTGTGCTCTCATTTATATAAATTCAAATAGGAGCACAACAAAAAGCAGAATTTGAGAACTAAGTAGAAGTAAATTTGCATAGTTTCACTGTATTAGGCATTTCACAGAATGTAATTGGGAAGTGAAACATGGAGACATAAAAAGTACTGAAGAAAATAGACTACACAGGTCACAACACACAGAAATCACAAGCAGTGCTACTAATAACATTTCAAGTAACTCAATAATCGTGATGGGATCTTCACAGAAACAGGATGAAGACTCAATTTCTCTGTTCAAAGTGCAGGTAAATATTTATTCATGTAGTAATTTTTGGGTGGAACCAGTTGGGGTTTTTCAGTGTTTTTATACCTATGACACACCAGTGAGTAGAAAATACATCAGCAGTAAGGGCCATGTTCAGGTGTTCCTGAATTCAGGGGAAATGCTTTGTCAGTTTAAAGCAAGCAGAGAGAAACCATGAAAAAGGACATCATAAATTTTAGAATGGTTGAAAATGTCTCATTGAACAAATATAAGATTTCTTTATTAAAAGTGATGGTGTGGGGGTAATTTTGTTTGAGAGCAAGTCCCTGTGTTCTGCCCAGTATTTAACTCTAGATTCAGGAGCAGCTTAAAGAACAGAAGTGTGGGATGTAATTGTGTTGTGGTAGAAGACCAGAGAAACAGGTACAGGAATTGCTGTGCTGCTGGCAATTAATGCCCCTGTCCTTGCCCCTGAGACCTCTGTCCTAAAATACTGCTTTAGATGTAATGAAAATCCATGCAGAACCAAATATTTTATTATTGCTTGCAGCCTGTTTCAGGATGTGGAAAGCTGAGTTTGGGTGTGCAGGGATGGCAGACAGGCTGTTTGGGGGTTCACTGTCTCCTGCAAACATCTCTGTAGGTGTCACAGGGACGTGTCCTGGGTTGGTTTGTACCTGCCTAAACTGCTGCTCAGTGGTTAGGCTGGCCCAGCTGAAGCCTTTGGGCCTCACACTTCACCTGTAGGTGAGGATTTCTTGCACATACATGTGTAGGTGAGGATTTCTGGGAAGAGGAACTGCTCTGTGACCACGGCTTCCAGTTCTTCACTACTGTCAGCCACAGGGAGTGAACCAGACTTAGGAAAGCTGCAGCGCTGGCGTGGAGATGAAAGTGATCTATGGGCCCTGGGAGGAGTTACATCTTCCTATGGATGAATCTGTTCAGTCTGAGCTGTTCAGTTCTTTGTCCCCAGCTCTGGAGGTACTGAGCCAGCTGGGTGATCACACTGTGCTGGATGGGAGCTGAACATGAGCTGGAAACCATTGTTTGCTTGACTCTGTTTGTGGAGCAATATAAAGCAAATCTAAGCACTTGTTTGTGAGTCATCTGCAATCATAAAAACACTGCTATTTTTATAAAACTCTCACACTCAGCCTTGAACTTTGTGCTTTTTGAACCGTAGAGTGCCAGACAGAGCACATCCTCCAGCCCAGAGCCTCTCCTAGGATGTTTTCTTATTCTGCACTTGTCATTAGAAGTGATCAGCACTGGCAGGCAGCCCTGGGTGCTGAGGGCATTGCAGGCTCTCCCTGAGCAGAGACACTGCCAGTCTCCATCTCAGCACACTGCCCTCAGGTCAGGAATGACTGGCTGTCTGGCAGAGCGTGAGAGGAAAATTTGCTGTCTAGCAGCCTCTTTTTGTTAAGCTTCCTTAACAGTGATGTGTTCCCCTTCTGCTTTGCCCACAGGCATTTCTTTTGAAGGTGACAGAGCAGGAAAAAACCAATTGAGACGTTCTGGGGAAATAAAAATGAATTATTTTTGTTTATGTTTCTGTTTGTTAACAGAAACCTAAACAGTGCAGGTGATCCTAAATAGTGCAGGTGATTCCTTCCCATCTGGAACTATCTGTTCCTTGCTGCTTTAATGGAAAGTCCTTCATTTTCCATGCCAGTAAGTGCTGACAGTCTTTTGCTCTTAAGATTGACTTTATTGTAAGGAAAAAAGTTTATTTGCCTGACAACTCCAATCAGATTGAGTTCTAAGATAGAATAAGTAGGAGGGTTACTGGGTTACTGAACCTTGATCACCATCAGGGAGGACACATCACTGTGAAGGAGGGACACACCCTCCCCTCCTCCCAGATAAATTCAAATGCCAGTAACTGACACCCTGTTAAAATATCACTATATTCAAAATACAGACTTTGATATTGTCTTGCAGTTCTAAACTGAAAGGGAACTCAGCAGCATGTGTAACCAAGCAGAGAAATGATTCATTGTAAAGCACTTTAGTCTGTGCTTGTGTGAGTATAAATTTGTTTTACCCAAGCCTGTTGGGCACTGCAGGGGATTTCACAGAGGTGAGGCAGGCTCAGTGAGGCAGTGCTCTGGGAAGATTGAATAATCACATCACTGTGATTCATTGTGGTGGGAGATGGGGCTCCTGCCCTCAGTCACCCACTGGATAAATGTAATTATAGTATTGAGTTCTTCTTGATGAAGATATAACTGAATCTAGCTTCAAATCATGCTTTGAACTGTTACCTGTTTAACTTAAAGAATAATACTGGAAACTGCTAAGTGGTCTCTCTTTTGCCCACCTTCAGGAATAAGAAAGTTCTGACATAGATGTCTGTTTTGAACTCATTTGGTGTTCTGCAGTTTCTGTCTCTGCCTTTTTTTTTCTTTTTCTGTGGCTGTTCTTGTGCAGTGGGAACTTGCAGCTCTATGTCTGTTCAGTTTTGGTTAAAAGATTTTGTGCAAGATAGGTAGGTTTCGCATTTCAGACAAGTCTGAGGCTTTTTATGGGATATTACTGGTTTCTGACCAAGCACCAACACCTGGGAAAGTAGAACACAAAGAAGAAAGCTGTCTTGTGTGTAACAGTGTGCTGCCCATGGTCAGGAAGGTATTTTGTCTCTTGATGTTACTGCAGAAATGAGTGACCTCTAAAAGGTCAGAACTGGTCTGTGCTGCTGAAGGACACTGAGGCCAGGGCTTGTGTGAGCTCTGCTGTCTGGATCATCTGGCACACAACACTAGGTAATATATCAGAAATACTTTCAGATCTGGGCTTTAACCTGTTTTCAGCCTGTGCACTCAGGTGTGCAGAGGGTAGAGGTGGAAGTTGCTGTCATTTAGGCAGATGTGCATTGCTGAGTGCTTCTCTTTTGCTCACTCTTTTAGTTCCTGGATTTGAGTTGTGATGGCTTTAATTACTAGCAGTGAATGTTCTTGAAGAATTTTGTGCCTGTTATTGTTGCAACTTAAGACTGAGGAAGACTGAGTTGCTTTATATGTTTCAGTATTTTTTTAAGTTGAAGATATTTGGTGTATTCACTGATGATTTATACTTTTTTTTTGTCTCTGTCTTGGTAAAATGGTGAGTTTCTTCATTGCTACAGCAGCTAATTCAGTTTGATATTCACTTGTCCAATCTTCAGCACTACTGAGAGCATGAGATGCTCAACACAGCTTTGAGGTGACCAAAGCTGTGAACCACAAGCTCAGCTTTTTTCTTCTGTGTGTATCACTGTCCTAAACATCTGCTAGTGCTCTCCTGATGTCTGCCTCAGTGCTTTCTTCCAGAGTAAGAGATTTAATTACAGACAAGATACCCAAGAAACTGCTATGTTTTGTCATTCAACCCACTCAGAGTTCCTTATCCTGAAGTAAACCTGAAGCATCCTCTCCGACAAATGGATTTTTTGTGTGCTCTGGAAGAACTGGCAGAGCAGCAGCCTGTCTGATGGGCCTAGAAATTGTTATAGAGCAGAAGACAATAGGACCACAATTAGCCCAGTAATTTCTGTGTGGCATCTTACATTGCTTATGAATGATTTTCTTTTTCTTCCTATTCTCTGTCTTTGTGAGTGGCCTATTTCCTTGGCCTGTAATTGTTTATCTTGAACATCATGCTACACAGGGGTTTTAGGCAAAAGTTTCTTGTAGCTCTTCCCCCTTTCTTTCCTTGTGATATAATTTTTTTTGGTCATCCATTCATAAGTGTTTCTTTGGACATAGGGCGTGTAGGTGGAGAACTGTAAGAAGTTTTACTGTATTGTCACAGGCATTTTGGTTGTCACCAGTTTTATGATTGCTGAATTGCTTCATAAGATTGTTAATGTTTTAAAAAAAACAAGTTACAATTTACATAAAATCAGTATCTATGTAATGCAGGTGTAATTAAAGGATAGATGAAAATGATTATTTTGCCAAATGCAATTTCTCATGCAGAAGTTGGAAGCTGGAGTGAGAAAGGGTTTCTGTTGGGTCCCTGGTGGGGAGTGTCAGAAGAATTCATACGGGTGTGGGCCCAAGGTGGTTTGGTGGTGTGCTTTTGGCTGAGTTCACACACAACAGACCCAGAAGAGATGCTCTGTTTGTAATGTCCAGCTGCCAGTTCTGTTTTTCCCAGGTTCCTCAGATTAGGTTCCTCTAACCATCATTAGAGAGTGCAGTTTGTGAGGCAGTTCCTTCAAGTCTTTCTGCTCTTTATGCAGCTCCCTAAGATGATGCTGGGATGTTTCTTGCATGGTTGGAGTCCTCAGCAGCTGCTCATGGTTGGTAAAAGGCCAGCAGAGTTTGTACCCTGTTTGCTGGGTGTAACCAGCCTTTGGAGAATTCTCCACTCGTGGTGTGGAGGTGGAAAGTGTCCTGGCTGCCCGAGGTGTGATCTGCAGCCCACTGATACCACCTCTCTTAACCCCTGCTGTGCTGCTCTGAAAAAGGGGACAGGTTGGTTGGTGAGAAAAACAAGGCTGCACACCCTCGTCCTCGAATGGTTTGTTTCTCATGCTTGAATACAGCAATGGGTGCTTTGTGTCCTTCAGTCTGAGGTCTGGAGGGCTGGCTGGTCCCTCATGGTTGGCTGTAGAGGACCAGCCTGTTAATGTGATGTCTGAGCTGCAGAGATACAAAGTGCTGTGAGAAAAGAGGGGAAACAGGACAGGGAGCTGGGGTGAACACAGGAACTGTGACAGGAGCTACTCACAATGCAGTGGTTTGTTTAAGCTGTACAATTTATAGACCCTGGGTAATTTCTGGGCACCCACCATCTGATTTGTCATCATGTGTCTAGTTAGCCATTGACCTCTAGAAGTTTGGGATGTCCAGCTTTTGGTCAAAGTATTCTGCTCCTGCCATGGGATTTGGTGCAGTCACACACTGTGCCCCTTGTTTGAGGGGCCACAGGTCATGCAGGATTTCTTCCTTGGCTGGAAGTTCTGTTGTCATGCTTGTTAGCTGTAGTAGGATGCATTTCACACCCCCTCCTAGAATCCTCCCTGCTGGCCAGTAGCTTTTGATTTGGATTTGGATTTTTCTGATTCCACAAAAGCACCAATATAGACGTGACTTTAAAGCATGAATTCCAGCCTTGCTTCTGTGAGATTCACACTGTTGCTTTGTCCTTGCAATTTCCAAATCACATACTACTGTCTTCATTCTTCTCTAGTTCCATTTTTTTTCCTTGTGTGTGTTCCCTGCAGCAGCCTCCTAGACATCCATTTTGAGAAGTTTCTGGACTAGTTCATGCCTCTGTATATAAATCAAATAACTCAATGTGTGTGGGTTGGCTTCTTGCACACCAGGTGAAAACCTGTTTTGGGACAACACCTTAATGCATCAAAAAGTTGTGCATGGAGCAGTAACTTCACATTTTTTTGTCTTAAGTACATGGGGCAGTAAGTATTTATCCCTCAAAGCCACTGAAGAGTCTGAGTTGTTTCAAGGGGCTCCATGTGCCAATTCCCAGAGAAATTCTGCTCTGTGTGGGACGGGGCAGTGACAGCCCTCCCATCCTCCTGGTCACTGTACTGTGTTGAGTTCTCATGAGCACAGTGGGACCTGCTTGGTGGGGTTTAGAAAAATAGTTGTGTATGGGAAATGCAGTGTGTTTACATGTCTTGTGCTTTGTGGCTTGGCCTACAAACCTGGAGATAACATCAGTGCAAACTGATAGTGCTGCTTTGTGCTCAGGGGGGATTGAAGCAGTTCTGGTTTGCTTCTCTTTATTGGGAGCTTGATTTGCAGGGTTGAGCTCAGGAGGATGATGCCTTGGCTCTGTGGAGGTGGTTTGCCCTGTACATCTTCAGGGTGTTTGTTGGTCACAGACCTTCTGAACCTTTCACATGGTGAACTGTGAATAGGAACATGGGATCACTTGTGTCAGCAAGTCAGTTTCTGCATAGTAGAACTACAGATGATATTGCACTCTTAAAAAAACTCAAAACCACCAAAATCCCCCCAAACAAAAACCTCCACCAAAATCAGCTTACAGCCCAGAGGAAAAAGAGAAAATGTACTTAAGATAATGAAGGCAACTCTGTCTCCCTTTTTTTTGGCTTTAACTGTGATGGACATCTGCTGGTTTGATTCAAATTGTGTACAAAACCTTGAAAAGATATTTGTAGCAGCTAAGAACGCTTTTGACTAATTAATGATTGTAAGGCTTACTGGAATAAATGGCATATTCAAATTATTCCTTTTTTTCCTTTCTGGTAGCAGGGTGTTTGTGGATTTGACATTCATTTAATTGTTAGATTAATCACATTGTGTAATGGGAATGTGGTGTAGTATTTGAAGGCAGTAAAAAACCAGTGTGATTTTTTAGGCATTTCTGCACAGAAAGTTGGTGCAGCTTTTAAACCAAGTACAAATTGCTGATTTTTCTCATTTGGTCAATTACATTATGTTGTCTTTTGCTTTTTTTAGATCACATTGAGGTCATCTCGTGGAATCTTCTGAAAAAACAAGAGTAATAGGAAGAAAATGTTTAATAAAAGTATCTTCACTACACAGTCAGACTGAAACAGGAAAGGTTCATTAGAGTAAGTATCACAGGGCTGGGTTTTTTTGGGGTTGTTTTCTGTTACCTTTTGCTTATAAGGTCAGCATGGTTACTAGGCTTTTATTGTATTTAACTTTGCTATAGTTATATTAAAAATATAAATGGGCAACTCTGTACTCATTTCAGTTGATCAGCTGGTAATGTATTCATGGATTCTCACTGGACCATCTTCCCTCTTGGAAGTAGTTGTAGCTTGTGAAATTGAGATGGATTTCAGGTTTTCCTTTGGCTGCTTTGTATGCTGGCTATGGTTTTGAGCAGGGAATTGTCTGGTATAGATGTGATTACATATAAGTCCCTATTTGCTAGAAAAAGTTAAAGTACTGCTTGTATTTTCCAGGGAATTTGAAAATATCCTCTTTTTTTGGTCTATAACTTTCCAGTCATGGCTCTTCTGAGTGACTTAAATATTTTTGTTGTCACTATTATTTGTCCTGTATTGTAGTTCCATCATTCATCAAACTTGCCTAGGTTTTCAGTTTATGAATGTCAGATACGTTTTTCCTTCACTGTTTGTAGTCCACTTCCAGCTTTTTGAATTCTGGGCTGACCCATGTGTATCTCATTTCTGGGAAAAGAGGCCTCTACCTAATGCGGGGACTATGGATTGCACTTTTTGCTACCACATAAGTAGACATTTATATCCTGATATAGTGTTATTCCTTATTTCTGTATACTTCATGTGCTTGAGTTGAGAAATGTAATAATTTTCTGCCACTTTGCATCGGATTATCAGATGTTTAAACATATTCTCCTTAGAAACTGGGAAAAACTGCCTCTATCTGATGCATTTTAGTCATGCTGTGTGATTGTGTGAATGTAATTCTGCAGGAGTCACTGGAAATACTCCTGAATGCCTGGCTGGGAATGAAAAAGGTCTGGCCTTTAGGACTGAATGGGGTGAGAAGTCGTTTTAGTTTAGAAGAAGTATATTTGGGCATATTGCTTTATTACCAAGAGGAAATGACTCCTCTTAGCTTCTTCTTTAGACACAGATGTGTAGAGGGTGTAATGATTTGGGGAGAAAAATGTCTGTGGAGCCCAATCAGGCAAGAGAAGCTTTTCATACTTGGTGTTTTTACTCGAGTGTTTTTAACTGGCAGAATAGCACGTTTGGATTGATTGATTTCCTGCCTTAAAAAATACTATAAAGTTTTCAATTCCATGTGGATTTAAAGAAGTTAATGGGCGTTAGTTCCCTTTCTCTAAGTACTTGAAAGAAATGCTACAATTTTTAGTCAGCACATTTAAATTTGCATCACTTCCTGATCTAGGCCAAATGTCAAGTGATTGGTAAATACTCATGTGCAACATTCTTGTGGCACCTGATTCTGAATTCTGACCCCTGAAGTTTTCAGGAGCTGTGTTCTGTGGAGTTATTTGTCTTTTACTGCCTTACTAGATTACACAGTAGAAATACAGGCAGCTGTTCTCCATGGCCCAGTACAAACAAACCAACCAAATTATTTGCTTCCTGCACACTTAGTTTGAAATGTTAATTCTTGACTCTGGTGATCAAGTTACTTAAACAGATAAAAAATAAAAGTTGCAGCTGATCTGCCCAAACAAATAAAATTAAGAATGTCCACTGGAGACAGCTTTAGTCATTTTGAAATCATTGTATTTAGGTTTATGCCAGACAAAAAACTTGCTCAGGTGTTCCACAGTCAGTGAACTTGTGTTTCTCCCCTCCCCCCACTTTTTTTGTTAAGAGACTCAGGGAATTCCATTGTTACAACTTAAAATTAATTCCATTTTTTCCTTTGTTGGGAAATGTTTTGCAGCCTGTTGGTTTTTTGTTTTTAGTTGGACATTTGTGTGTGCTTGTGTGCGTTTGGATTATCACAAGGTATTTTGCAATTGGAATTTTTAAGTTTAAGTACTAAGAGCATTAAAGTCTGAGCAGCATCTCTATTCTCAGTTAAAAAGCCAGGTAGGGTTCCTGTGTGTCACCCTGATGCAAAAGTCTTTGGATTGTTTTTACTCTTGAACTAGAGTTTCTGACGCAGCTTTACAAAAACAATATGTATTTTTAGCATTTATCTATTGTTTACATTTTTGTCCTCTGGGAGGAGAAATG